>JANAVB010031820.1:2503795-2785004 GCA_029216955.1 Iris pallida
CCGAGAGTTTCTATTCTTCCGCTCCCAAACACCATTTTGTTGAGGAGTTCTAGGACAAGAAAATTCATGATCAAAACCATTGCATTACAAAAATTTTCAAAATCATAATTTACGAATTCGCCTCCATGATCACTTCGGATTCGAGTAATCATGTAGCCTTTTCGTTTTGAACTTTCTTTACAAAAACTTTGAAAACAGAAATAGCATCGCTCTTATTAGCGAGAAAGAAAACCCAAGTAAATCTCGAAAAATCATCAACAATAACAAATGCATAAAGTTTGCCACCAAGGCTAGCTATTCTACTAGGACCAAATAAATCCATATGAAGTAGTTGTAAGGGTCTAGTAGTACTTACAGAGTTGATGGAATGAAATGAGGATTTAGTTGCCATGTTTAGTTCACATTCGGCACATACCGTGTCCTTTTTGAATGTGATATCAGGCAATCCTCTCACTAGCTTCTTGGTAGACAGCCTGGATATAGCATCCATGTTGGCATGACCAAGACGCTGGTGCCAAAGTAGTCGTTCGTCTTTGTGGGCATATAGACATCTACCTGCATTGTTAGTATTTATAGAAAGATAGAAAATATATATGTTGTCCTCTCTTTTCCCTTCAAAAGCAATATCTCCTGTTGACCTATCATAGATGTAGCAACTTTGTCCAAAGTTAATATCATATCCATGATCAGCAAGATGACTAATGCTGACAGGTTATGCTTTAACTCGGTCACTAGGCAGACATCCTTTATTACAGGAGAAGGAGGATGACCAATGATACCATTACCTATTATGTGCCCTTTGAGATTGTTACCGAAGGATACATATCCTTCTCTCTTCATCGATAGTGATGCAAAAAGTTTTGCGTCTCCCGTCATATGTCGCGAGCATCCACTATCGAGAATCCACTTACTTTCAGTTGAGGAGGGAAGGTCCACCTACATCAAGAGTAGATGTGACCTTTGGTACCCGAGTTCTTGAGGGTCCTGAAAAGTTAGTCTTTGGAAACCAAGCATATATCTTTTATCTACAAGTCTTCTAACTTTGTACTGTGGTGAGATGTGTCCATGTGATCCACAGTAAGTACAGATAGCATTCTTATTTATACTAGGAGCATGAGAAAATATCTATAAGCAACAGGATGAGGATGAACATGATGTGAAGAGTTAGCATGTAGATGATGATTATGCATAGAATGAGTGGCATGGTGATGGTGTATATGAGGCATATCATGATGGTATTGTCTATGATGTGTGACATGCTGATATTGTCTATATGGTATGGCATGATGATTTTGTCTATATGGCATATGATGATCTTGTCTATATGGCATTGCATGATGATCTTGTCTATATGGCATGCATGATGATGATTTCTATGTATGAGGTGATGTTGATTGTGTCTTTGTGCATGATGATTGTGTACTGAATGAGAATTATTCTTACGTGCACGTGGTTTATGAAAGTTTGTGTATATAAATGCATGGTTATGTGCTGCATGAGAATGACGTGGTTGACTAGCATGAGTGGTATTGTGCCCATGTGATTGGGTTTGAGGTTGAACAACCTGTTTACCCAATTTGGTTTTAATCTTTTAGAAACAGCTTGCAGTTCATCAACCTTAATATTTAAGCCATATATCTTAGTCATGGAAATCTTGTGTCTACTCTTTTCTTCAGCAAGCAACGTGTTGAGTGTAGTAATTTCTTGAGCTTGTTGCTCAATACGTGCTTCAGCATCATGTAAGCTTATTTAAGCTTGGATACTTCATTAGTGGCATAGTGGGTGACGTGTCTCTAACATCATCAAGAAGTAAAGAAATTCTTTGTATCTCATCTTCAGACTTTTGATTTTGTCCTTGGCATGTTTGTATTTACCAATGACCTTTTTGTGATCATCGAGTAAATCAGTGAAAGCATCGCCAAGTTCATCAAAAGAGAAGTCATCTAGAGTTTCGTTAGATACCTTGTTGGAAGTTGCCATTAGGCACACATTTACTGTATCTTGAGGAGAGTCCTTTTCTTCCTCGGAGTCACTCGCTTCACTTTCATGCCAAATTCCTGTGTTGGCATATTTCTTTGATGAGTTCTTTTTGTATGGCTTCTCATAGCGGTTGCTCTTCTTCAAGAATGGGCAGTCTTTTCGGATATGTCCAGTCTTCTTGCAACCGTAACAGGTTGGCTCTTCTTCATCATCTTCTTGTGAATCCTTCTTCCTTCGATTGAAGCGAAGGAATTTTCTGAAGTTGCGAACCATGAGAGCTTGGTCTTCATCATCCGAGTTATCGTCTTCGGTCTCATCGTGATCAGCCCTTCGTCGATGAGCTTTGAGTGCGATCTCCCTGGTCTTCGGAGTAGGCTCTTCGAAGTCCTTGAGGTCAAGCTCGTGAGTCATGAGCTTACCCATCAAGGTCTCCATTGACATTGATGTGAGATCGTTTCCTTCTATGATGGCCGTCACCTTAGGGTTCCAAATCTTTGGCAACCCTCTGAGTAACTTACGAATCTTCTCGTGGTTTGAGTACTGCTTACCAAGCGAGGATAGAGGATTGATGATGTCGAGGAATCTTGTAAACATTTGAGTGATCGTCTCATTTGGCTTCATCTTGAAGGCTTCGTATTCTTGAGTGAGACGGCTTATTTTAGATTCCTTGACTTGTGTGGTTCCCTCATGCGTCACTTCTAGAAGTCTCCATACTTCATGAGCAGTGGTACATGTGGAGACCCTGTTGAATCATTCCTGTCTATAGCACAGAATAAAGCATTAATAGCCCTAGCATCTAGACTTGCCTGTTTCTTCTCCTCGATAGAATATTTGTCGTGTGGTTTCTCAATGAGGTCACCATCGACAACTATCCTGACGGGCTTTTTGTAACCGTCAGTGACGACAGTCCACAGGTCAAAGTCTAGAGACTTAAGATAGAAGCTCATCCTTGTTTCCAATATGTATAGTTAGTTCCATCAAATAGGGGAGGCTTATGAGTGGACTGACCTTCACCATGATTGGAAATCAAGGATTGTGTGGTTGCCATGGATCAGCTCTTAGGATGTTAGTCCTTATAAAGAGAACAGAGCTCTGATACCAATTAAAGAACAGTTTGGCAACTCTAGAGGGGGGTGAATAGAGTATATATAGAAAAATGACCAATTAAAATAACTCTTTCACCAATAATAAATAATCAGAGTAAACTGCGGAAAATAAAAGGAGATCAAAAGAGCATACGCAAACACAGCGATTTTAACCTGGTTTTCCTCGTGGAGGACTAGTCCAGGCCTGAGAACTCTAGCTCAGGATTCAAATCCACTATTTGTGAAATAGTAGTTTATAACCGTGCCTTTACTTCAGAAGAGCACGTCAACTTCTAACAGAGGATCGCAGTGGCGATTTGCTTGGAATTGTCCAAGCGACTTCTTCGACTCTTGCACAAGAATCCTAACTGAGAGATGCTGAGCACTCGAGACTTAGGAGGCTTGTGGCTAGTAGATGGAAAGGATATGGCTTATTTCAGCTACAAGAGAGAAGAGAAGAGAAGATTTGGATGGATTGGAATGAGAGAATTTATGCCCTATTTATAGTGTTTTTATAGGCAGAATTCGGCCAGAATTCGGGTAGAAAAATTCAAATATTTGGCCGTTGGATAACTAGCAACCAGCTAACCCTAAAATTAGGGTTCCTGATTTCTAGGGGACAGAGTTCGGCCCGAACTCTGTATGGAGGCAGAGTTCGGCCCGAACTCTGTCTCCAGAGCACAGAGTGGTTCAAAGGGGACTATTTGGGAATTTCTGGTTTGGTGGAGCTTTGGGATTTTTGGGTAGGCTATAGTCTAAGTTTCAAGAGCTCAGCATGACTCAGATTACATTAGTCTAAACTCAAAGAAAGTGTAAAATATAGACTCGAATCAACTGAGACACGGAAGCTGAGCTGTCTTCTGTCTTGAGCTTAATGCAGACGTCGTGTGTCATATTAAATTATTACAGATATTATTTAGTCAATATTGTCAATATTTGGTTGACTGTGACTTTGTGTCAACAAGACTGTCATCGGGGTTGTCTCATTTTTAGTCCACCTGGAGGACCCATGTTTGAGGTGGCTCGAGCACCAGAGAGCATGGGGTGTATCTCTTACACCTCCATCACAGAAGATACCGGACCCCCTCATCCCCTTATAGCAAAATTTCTAGATGTCTTTCCCAACAATCTTTCGGGATTACCCCCTGATCGTGACGTGGAGTTCACTATCGACCTAGTACCTAGCTCTTCCTTTGTCTCACAATGATGCTACAGAGTCAACCCCAACGAGGATAAGAAGATGAAGGATCAGGTCAATGAGCTCAAAGCCCCGGGATTCATCAGAAGTGGAGCTGCACCCTGAGGGGGGCACTTGTCTTATTTGTGCCCAAGAAGGATGTAACGGTCCGGATGTGCATAGATTAATGGGCACTGAACAAAATCACCATCAAGAACAAGTATCCTTTGTCCAGGATTGGCGACCTTTTCGATCAGTTTAGCGGAGCGAAGGTTTTCTCAAAGATTGATCTCAGGTCTGGATGTCACCAAGTCAAAGTGAGGAAAGAAAAAATTCCAAATACGGCATTCAACACCAAATATGGACAATATGAGTTCTTGATCATGCCTTTTGGACTTACAAATGCCCCAGCAGTGTTCATGAACCTCATGAACAAGGTCTTCTATGAGTACCTGGACTAGTTTGTCGTTGTCTTTATCGACGACATTCTGATCTATTCGAAGACTAAAGAAGAACATGAGCATCACTTGCGGATAGTCTTAGAGATATTAAGGAAGGATAAGCTATGTGGTAAGTTGTCCAAGTACGAATTCTTCTTAGTCAAAGTGGATTTTCTTGGCCACGTTGTCATAGGAGAAGGCATATCAGTGGATCCTAAGAAGATAGCTGTCGTAGAGATGTAGGAGATGCCCAGTTCAGTTGCAGAGATCAGAAGCTTCTTGGGCTTAGCTGGGTATTACAGGAAGTTCGTGAAAGACTTTGCAAGGATTGCTAAGCCCATGACAAAGCTGACCAGGAAGAATAAAGAATTCGTCTGGACCGAGGCATGCCAAGCATCATTTGAAGAATTGAAGAGAAGATTGACATCAGCACTAATATTATTGCTACCCTCAGGATTAGGTGGATTCTCTATCTATATCCGGCAAAGAATTGGGATGTGTACTACAGCAGCATGGAAAGCTAATTGCTTATGATTCTCGACAGTTACGAGATCATAAGAAGAATTATCCGACGCATGACCTGGAGCTAGCAGCAGTCATCTTCGCCTTGAAGCTCTAAAAGCATTACCTATATGACAAAAAGGTAAAAATATACACAGATCACAAAAGTCTGTCTTTACAAAGAAGGAGATCAACATGTGCCAGAGGCGATGGCTAGAGCTCATAAAGGATTCTGATATCAATTTGCAGTACCATCCAGGTAACGCTAACGTAGTTGCTGATGCACTTAGTCGGTACCCGATGGCTATGTTTCTAACGAAGGATCGACATCTGCTAGAAGACTTGGAGAAGCTTGGGCTAGAGATTGTGTTACCAGAAGCAGTGATATTGAATCTTGGAAAAGAAGCTACTTAAGTTTCAAGGATAAAACTTTTTCTTAGTTGGTTATGGTGTAGTGCCTTGTCCCAACATCGTGTCCCGTTTTCATCCACGAAGTGCACGAGAAAGGAAAACTATCGCTACCGACTCAGTCGGGACCGATAGATCGGGATCGGTTGAATCGGTCGAACGGGAACGATTGAATTAAGATCCTTTTCTCGTTATGGAAAGGCTTCTTCGGAATCAAGTCCCATATTCAGCGGGTTGCGCCTCGAGGATTGGTTCTGCGGCGAAGTCAAAAGAGACCTGTCGTTGCTCTACTTTTCATGTCGCACTTGCTTTGACTTTGGCTTTGGTTTTCGTAAATATGTTTTCGTAAATATTTTCGATGGTTTTTATAGCTTGTATTTTCGAACTTCGCATTCGTAACGAAATTATTGAATAACACAATGTTCTTATCAGTTGCTTATACGATTGCAGGTGATCGCGTAAGCGACATCTAAGCACAGCCAACCAGTCCTTCGCCTGAAGCAAAGACTAAGGTGAGACATTGACCTTCTTTGTCTCGACCCTCTGTTTCAAAATTAATCATGAATCACAAAGGCAGTGCTTGTCGCTATAGCGTAGAATCAATGATTTGAGGCACGATTCTTCACGAAAAACTTGCTAAAGAAAACTCGAAATAACTGTATCAATTAGAGTAATTTACTCTGAAAGTGTAAGTTTCACACCAAAAAAAGAAAAGATAAGGTTCTAGAAAAGAGATAGAATTATTTCAAGATCTGCAAAAACGGTCATTGGACAACTTGTGCACAAGGTGTAGTTTCTTCAAACGGTTATCCAGGCTAAGAAACCGATTCGGACCGGGAGGAACGAGTTATAACAAGTGCCAACAATGAATCGATGCGGGTGATTCGAAAACTTTTGCATAGAGCTCGCTACCCGCCGCAAAAGGGTCGTCGTCTAACCCTGCTATAGTCTGTGATGGCTTGACATTGCCAGTGATCTTCACACCCTTTCACTGCTTAAACTAATGTATGTGACACAGGATGAACTTGGATAATTGCTCAATGGATACAATTTCATATGCTTGCCGCAAAACAAGTTAACATACAAATCGATCATGATGGTTAGAAAGATCACCAAATAGCTAACATGTTTTATAAAACTGCTTGAACCAAATGCAAAGCTTGGGTTTAATTAGCCACTTGCCAGTACATGTGATCGTACTGACCCTCTCTCTTCACAGGTGCTAGAAATCAAGAAGAACATGCCAACTGACCAAGGCGACGTTCGTGTTTTGAAGCTTCGACCGTGCGTCGAAGACTCTCATCGTGTCACTTTTGAAGACTCTCCGCAACAATCTAAGGAACATGTCTTGGCCTCCCTCGAATCCAGGTGGCTGGAATGCTGTTGTTGTAAATGAGGGATGTATATATGGAACGACTATCTCATCGGCACTCCTTTTGTAATCAAGTCATGTTGCAAAGTCCGTACAGCACATACGATTGTAATAGAGTCTATTAATGATGTCTATTATCAATAAATATAAAGTTTCTCTGTCTCAATGTGTTGTTCAATTTGTCTGTGCTCTTTCTCTTAGATGTTGTGTTTTGGATTACCTTATGACTATGCCTTGGGGGATCGCAACCTAGGATTGGATGGCATCACACCCAGGGGATGACTATCGATTCTTCAAAATTGGGGCGTAACATAATGGTATCAGAGCACGACTTTACGTCCTTGGCCTCTAGTTTCGAATCTCTAGTCTCGAACCGTTGACCTCATGTTGATGAGATGAGTTATTCCATACGCTGAACCCAAGACATTCTGAAACTAACGAGAGTTGCCTTTTTCCTCGGGAGTTGCGGAACCTCGCCCAGAGGGCTAGGCAAGCGCCTCCAGCGGTTCGAGTAGTTCCGAAGCCGAGCCTTCCATCAACCCAAAGGGGAGGATGCTTATCGAAGTCAGACCTTCCGGCAATCCTATGGAGCAGATGTTGCATATGCTCAAAATACAGCAGAGGCAGGCTGCAGTATTCCAACAAGAAAGCGAGAAGCTGCGCCTGCAGTCCGAAAGGCGACAGGCCCAATTTGAAGCCCGTGTCAAAGCGCAATTCAAGATACAACAAGGACAAATTGATACGCTATGGCAGTTGGTGCAAATAGTCGTGGCTAACGGGAACTCTGCAACATGACCCGACCCATTGAAGTCACACCCGGGAAGCCTTCGTCTCAGCTTGCGCAGCCAGAGAATAACATATTTGACTATACCAACTTCAAGAAGGCATTTTGCACTTCCTTCTCCGGTATTGAAGACCATTCCCTCGTGATCGACTGGTTAGACGAGATCGAAGACAACTTTGAGCTCCTCGGCATGGATGAGGCCAAGAAAGTCGCTTACGCTCAACTTCAACTTAGGTTGAACGCCCACGACTGGTGGGCAGTACAAAAGCAAGCTATCCGTCACGATGATTCCACCGCACCAATCTTCTAGGCTACGTTCCGCAAGGCCTTCGAAGTCGAGTACTCACCTGCGATGATCCGCCAGGCGAAGGAGAATGAGTTCATGCAGCTGAAATAGGGAAACATGATGGTACGCGAGTATACTACAGAATTCAACAAGTTGGCTCAATTTGCGGATGTTTACCTGCCAACGGCGGCGAGTCGAGCATAGAGATTCGAAGCGGTCCTGAGGCCTTCTATTTCTGCTCATGTGATGGTGCTCGAGTATCAAACAATAGACGAGTCACTCAACCATGCCCTTCGTCTCGAGCCTCAATACCCCATGGTCGCCACAGGCACTGTGTATACCTACAATCACAAGTGCCATGGCAATCCAGGAGGTAACAATGTGCACAAGCGTCCAAATTACGGTAACGGAGGCAAAAATCAGGGACAGGACCGAGTGCTACACAATTACTGCCATAAGGAGAGGCACGTGGCTATTAAATGCCGAGGGAGGAGCGGAGCATATTTTATGTGCGGCCGAGAAGACTACATTCCACGCAACTGTTCGGAGAAGCCGAACCAACGCCCTCCGTAACACCAACAAAATTGAGGCCAAGCACCTCGGGCTCTACAGATCGTGCTACAAAATGGCCAAGACCGTCGGCCCAATGCCCAGGGCCGTATCTATGCCATGACCCACGAGGAAGCATTCGCATCTGACACAGTCTTGACAGGTATATTTTTTTCAATAACAAACCTGTTCGTGTATTATTTGATTAAGGTGCCATACACAGTTTCATATCGACGAACTTCACCACTGAGCACAAATTTTCCGTGATACCGCTAGGCCTTGATCTTAGTGTTAACTTACCATTTAACACGTCACTACTTGCAAACTTATCCTGCAGAGACAGAATCATCTGTATAGGTGGTCAAAAGATTTGTCTTGATGCGATAGTTCTAGACATTAAGGACTACGACATCGTTCTAGAAATGGATTGGCTCGGCCCGTGCAATGCCACCATCGACTATGCTGGAAAGACGGTTACCTTCCGTATACCTGGATTGCCTGAATTCTGCTATTTGTGTGGTAAGGCATCGCCGACCAGCATGGTGATCTCGGTAATATCGGTTCGAAGGATGTTGCATTCCAGATGTGAATGTTATTTAGCGTCCGTTCGAGACATGAGACATGATAGTGCAAACGCGGGTCAGACCGACGTTGTGGCAGAATTCCCAAACATATTTTTGGACGAGCTACCCGACAAGCCACCTGATCGAGAGATTGAGTTCACCTTTGACACATTTCCCGATACCCGACCGATCACTAAAGCTCCGAACAGAATAGCCCCCGCAGAACTTAAAAAACTCAAAGTACAGCTGCAAGAGCTGCTCGACAAGGGATACATACGGCCTAACATCTTTCCATGGGGAGCCCCTATCTTGTATGTCAAGAAAAATGACGGCTCAATGCATCTTTGTATCAATTACCGAGAGCTAAATGAAGCTACTGTCTGCAACAAATATCTATTACCCCGCATAGACAACCTATTCGATCAGTTACAAGGTGCGTCGGTGTTTTCTAAAACTAATCTTCGTTCGGGCTACCATCAACTCAAGATTAAGCCAGACGATGTGTCGAACAGCCTTCTGCACTCGATACGGCCATTATGAGTTCTTGGTAATGCTGTTCGGCCTAACGAATGTCCCAGCTGCTTTCATGGATTTAATAAATTGAGTGTTTTGACCCTTCCTTGACAAATTTGTAGTAGTCTTCATCGATGATATACTCGTCTACTGGAAGGACAAGCGATAATACGCTGAGCATCTACGGATTGTGCTTCAGACCATTCGAAAAAAATCAGTTGTATGCGAAGTGGAGCAAGTATGAATTTTGGCTGAGCAGCGTCACATTTCTCGGACACATCATTTCATCCGAAGACATTACAGTCGACCCAAAGATAGTTGAAGCCGTTATCGATTGGAAACGGCCAGCGTCAGTTGGCAAAATCAAAGCTTCCTTGGCTTAGTAGGATACTACCGACGCTTTGTGAAGGATTTTACGGAGATCGCATCGCCTCTAACTCACCTCATCCAGAAAGGAGTTACTTTTGAATAGTCAGACGACTGTGAAGCTTCCTTCCATGAGTTAAAGCAACGGCTCATCTCGGCCCCAATACTCGTACTTCCAGAAAAGAGGGATTCCAGATCTTCAACGATGCATCTGGCCAGGGTTTGGGGTGTGTGCTAATGCAGCGTAATAAGATGATATCTTTTGCTTCCTGACAGCTAAAGTCGCACGAGAAGAACTACCCCGTCCATGACCTGGAGTTAGCGGTGATTGTGTTCATGTTAAAATTATGGCATCACTAATTTTATGGCATGGTATGCGCGATCTATACGAATCACAAAAGCCTCAAGTATCTATTTACGCAGAAGGAGTTGAACTTGCGGCAAAGGCGTTGGCTTGAACTGATCAAAGATTACGATTTGACTATTGACTAAAGGTCGGGCAAGGGAAATATTGTGGCAAACACTCTGAATCGAAAGTATATTGCCCAGCTATCCATCGAACGCAGTTTGCTACATGACCTAGAAGAGATGGGCATCGACCTTCGGGTTAGATTCAGGGATGTACAGTTGGTGCAGTTGCTGCTAGAGCCAAGCTTGAGAGAAAAGATCATAACCGCTCAGAAGGATGATCCGTACTTGAATAAAGTGTTAGAGCTAATTTCAAAGGGTAGTGCGATCGATTTTGCGAAAGATGAAACCGGCATGCTTCGTTTAAAGGGTAGGCTATGTATTCCGGATGATTCAGAACTTAGAAAGGAAATATTGACAGAAGTGCACTATACGAAGTACTCTTTGCATCCCGATAGCACAAATATGTACGAGGACCTCCGCACGACCTTCTGGTGGCATGGAAATAAGAGAGATGTGGTACTCTTTGTGTCGTAATACATGGCCTGTCAGCAGGTGAAAGCTGAGCATCAGAGGTCGGGCGACAAGATACAGAATCTGGTAATTTTAGAATGGAAGTGGCAGTACGTATGCATGGATTTTATTATTGGTCTACCGAAGACGCTACGGGAAAATGATGCCATCTGGGTCATCGTAGATCGACTAACCAAGTCAGAGCACTTTTTTGCCATTAAAGTTACTTGGAGCGTTGATCGTTTGACTCAGATTTATCTTGACGAGATAGTACGACTGTATATAGTCCATGTATCTATCGTCTCTGATCGAGATAGACGATTTCTATCGCGCTTCTGGAGTAGCCTTCAGTCGACTCTAGGTACCAAATTGTAGTACAACTCAGCCTATTATCCCAAGACCGACAGCCAAACGGAACATGTGAATCAGATTCTCGAAGACATGTTACGACTCTGCGCAACTGACTTCAAAGTTGAAAAGGCCCGTTTGATTTGAGATAGGCTCAAAGTTGCTCAAAGTCGGCAGAAAAGCTATGCGAATGTACGTCGGCGACCCTTGGAATTGACTGTAGGTGACCATGTCTTCTTGAAGGTCATACCCATGCGAGGTGTGATGCGGTTTGGGATGAAGGGAAAGTTCAGCCCGAGATTCGTTAGACCTTTCAAGATCCTTGAGAAGGTAGCCTAAGTGGCTTATCGACTTGTACTACCATCGGCTCTGGCTGATGTGTATGATGTCTTCCATGTGTCTCAACTGCAGAAGTACGTACATAATCCAAGCCACATAATTAACTTCGATCAGTTGTAGATAAGCGCTGACATGTCCTAAACTGAAGAGCCTGTCCAGATTTTGGACAGGAAGAAGAAAGTTTTACGAAATCGGACAGTGTGTTTAGTCAACATGCTATGGTGGAACCATGCTGTTGAAGAGTTGACGTGGGAATTGATGAGGGTGATATACCCCTCGCAGTTTGATAATTTTGAGGTAGGACTTTTGTTTTAAGTTTCGAGGATAAAACTTTTTCTTAGTGGTATATTATGTTGTGCCCCGCTCATAGCGGTTCACTATGTAAGGCTTGTGGCTTGATCAACTCGGTCGAAACTGAGTATTGGGAAAACTTACTGTCGGCATCGAATCGATCACGGACAAATGCATAAGAACCTTTCCAACTAATGGATTGGTTTCTCTTGAAATGCGTCCAAGAGTTTTCTCTGGATGTTTTGCTGCTGGTTTTGTTGCTTGGTTTTGATGTATGCTTTTCTGAATAGTTTTCGATGATTTGATTCTTGTCCATTTTTATCGATTTCATAGCTTTCATTCTTGAGAATTCTAAGAGAAAGGAACATAACGAGACAGAGTATTAACCAAACTTTTGGTGCCATTGCAGACGGACGCGTGACGAGAAGCTGAACGCATAAGTGTCCCTCTTCCTCTTGACAATTCTCTAACTGGTGAGTGTGGATCTCTGTGGTGGTTTTGTCCCTCTTGCTACTCCTTCATTCCAACTTAATGAATTGTCTTGCAATATCTGTTGATCGATAATAAGATGTTAATGCCACAAGTCAATACCACTAAGAAGCTAGATATACGAACATTGAATGATTTGATTTGTTGCTAACACTCTGCTAATAAATGAATTGCCACATAAACATTGAAATGATGCTTGTCTCTTGAATATTGAAATAGTGCGAGGAAATGAACATTGAAATGAGATGAGTTGATGCCTGAGATGGTGGAATATGAATATTAAGAATTGAACATGTTGCCTCTTTACTATTAGTATTATACCTTGCACAGTATGCTTATCGAGTCGGACTTGTGTTCACATGGTCTTGGACAACTTGTATACAAGGTATTGTTTTCTCGAACGGTACCCGGGGCATTGGGACCGATTCGGCCTAGGAGGAAACATTACGTGCTTTGGTGGCACGTGGTATTGGGACACTCATTCGGACTTGCAACCCGAATGAGTGGCACATCGCATACCCTACGAAGTCCTATATGGCAACGTCCGAAATAGTAATATACTATAACACTAGTGGTCATGTTGTAAGGATGCATGCTAATCAGTGTCTTTTGTAGGGGCGGTAAGTATTATTATTATCCTATATCTTATGCAGGAAAGCTGAATTCAACCGATGGTAAAGTAAACAGTTGTTTTATATAATATTATGTTGCCTCAATTATGAATCACTGTGAATTGCTAGTCCCTAATAATCTTATGATCTTTAAAATGCTTGTCATTAATTCAAAATATCGGTTTAGCTGAGGGGGCCAACGGGGGTCACAAGAGAATTGTTATAATATGCTGAACCCTCCTCCACAGGTACTGGAGAAGGCTCGGGTGCACGTCGGAACTAAGGCTTTTGAGTTGCTGCTATTTTCTTTCAAGTTACTTTCTATAAAGACACACAAAGTATTGCGGAGCTTTCAAAGATTATTGCTTAGATTTTAAAGTACTAAAGGGGCATGATGTATGAAACGAGAAGTTATTTCATGGCAGCCTATCAGTTGTATTTCTTTTCATGAATCAATGTAGCCGGAAAGGCATTTCAAAGAGTACCGAGAAAAGTTCTATTTTGGCTACAATTATCAATAAAATGAATATTATTTCTTCATATTCAGCGTTCTTATTGTCTCTACAAATGTGGCTTATTCTCAAATGTTTTGAAATGACACAAAAGTGCACGTACTTGCCTTGTACAAGTGTAACTCCAGACTTGTATAGCATCACGCCTTAGTGAGGACGAACGATTCGGCGTGAATCTAAGCCAAGCGAATGATTCAGCGGGTTGTACCTCAAGGATTGGCTCTACGGCTGAGTCGGGAGAGGCCTTTCATTACTCTGCTTTTTATGCCGCACTTGCTTTGGCTTTGGCTTTGGTTTTCGTGAATTTTTTTATGGTTTTCATGGCTTGTGTTTTCGAACTTCGTATTCGTATCAAATTTCTTAAATAACTAATCAGTTGCTTATGCGATTATAGGTGATCGCGTAGGTAATGTCTAAATGCAACCAACCAGTCCCTCGCCTGAAGCAAAGACTAAGGTGAGTGGCTGACCTCCTTTGCCTCGATCCTCTGTTTCAAATTAAATCATGAAACATAAAGGCAATGCTTGTCGCTATAGTGTTGAATCAACGAATTGAGACACGATTCTTCACGAAACACTTGCTAAAGGCAACTCAGAATAATTGCATCTATTGGGGTAATTTACTCTAAAAATGTAAGTTTCACACCAAAAAGAGAAAAGATAAGGTTCTAGAAAAGAGAGAGAATTATTTCATGATCTGTAAAAACGATCATTGGACAACTTGTGCACAAGGTGTAGTTTCCTTGAATGGTTGCTTAGGCCAAGGAACCGATTCAGTCCGGGAGGAACGAGTTATAGCAAGCGCCAACATTGAATCAGTGCGGGAGATTAGGGAACTTTCGCATAGGGCTCGCTACCCACCGCGAAAGGGTCACCGTCTAACCCAACTATAGTCTGCGATGGCTTGACATTGCCAGTGACCTTCACACCCTTTTACTGCTTGAACTAATGTACGTGACACGGGATGAACTTGGATAACTGCTCAATGGATATAATTTCATATGCTTGCCTTAAAACATGTTAACATACAAATCGATCGTGATGGTTAGAAAGATCACCAAATAGCTAATATTTTTTATAAAACTGCTTGAACCAAATACAGAGCTTGGGTTTAATTAGATACTCGCTAGTACATGTGATCATACTGACCCTCGCTCTTCGCAAGTGCTAGGAATCAAGAAGAACGCGCCAACTGACCAAGGCGACGTTCGTGTTTTGAATCTTCAACCGCGCATCGAAGACTCTCGTCGCATCACTTTTGAAGACTCTCTGCAACAGTCCAAGGAACATATCTTAGCCTCCTTCGAATCTAGGTGACGATAATGCTTTTGTTGTAAATAAGAGATGTATGTATGGAACGACTATCTCATCGGCACTCATTTTGTAATCAAGTCATGTTGTAAAGCTCGTGCGACACGATTGCAATAGAGTCTGTAAATGATGTCTATAATCAATAAAATGCAAAGTTTCTCTGTCTCAATGTGTTCTTGAATTTGTCTGTGCTCTTTCTCTTAGATGTTGTGTTTTGGATTACTTTATGACTATGCCTTGTGCTATCGCAACCTAGGTTCGCACGGCATCACGCCCAGGAGACGACTATCAATTCTTCAAAATCGGGGTGTGACACTGAGGCTGAGGCAACCCTTCGGTTCTCCTTCCTCGATACTCCGGTAAGCTTCCTGGACCTTCTGTATTTTATTCCAACAGAGAAAACCCAATTCCTATCCGACGAAAATTGACAGAATAAAGCTCTGTCAATTCCGGGATAGTTAGTTTCCTAAATTGGATTATGTTATTGTGTCATAGGATTCATTAAATTGATTAATGTATAATGTTAGCTTAGTGTTGCTAATAAATAATTATATGTCGTCATAAATTGCTGGATTATATGTATTTAATTATGAATGTTGCGTGGATTAGTTAAGTAAAGATATTATTAATAAATGATTATAGTTCTAATCATGTTATTCTACACTTATTAAATACGTTATGAATAATTTTACGTCGATAAAATATTATTTAGCTTCCAAAAATAGTTTTATTACCAAAAAGAGTATTTTGTATCTATGTAAACCTAACTAAAGTATTAGTTCTGCCTATAAAATAAAAACCTATTTATTATTTATTATATTAATTAAAATATTAATTTTTACGTTACTAAATAAAAATTTATTATTTAAAAGATTATTTTATTTAGTAATAGCTAATTACGTATATTGTGTTAAAAATATGAAAAGTGTATTTTTGCATAAATTATTTTCATAGTCGAGAATAACTACTAATTTGTCACGAACTTATTATTAATTAGATTAATAATAATTTTATTTAAAGAAATAATAAATTTATTTATTTTATTACTAAAACCGTATTTTTCTTATATTACTCGCTTAGAGTTTCTCTAAAATATTTTTATAATTAAACAAGTGCTTTATTATAATTATTGGTGAATTTAGAGTCAAGACGATTATCGTATTATTAATTAGAATTTTAGCAACCTTAGATTGGAAAATAAGTCATATTTTACTAATATATTTTCGGGACTTAGCCTGAATATTCCCTGTCGTCACTTACAGCACCGAAAAAACTAAGACAAGTATCATATTATTAATGTTTGTGTTTTAATTAATAATTAAATGCATTGCATCAGTAGGAATATATATACTGTTTAGAGACTGACTCACGGGATCCCTCTCGGACCCCATATTGATTGCTTGATTGACTTATTGACTCGGGAATTGGGGAGTAGTTTAGCAACTGTGACCAAAGTCATGTTACTAATATTGCCTCTCTCGTGCTAACCCCTATTGTACAGGAGATTGAGTCGTACCGTATACTAGCATTAGGCCCAGTGTTAGTATACACATTGAATCTATCAGCCGGTCACATATTGCTATATGCTCAAATCACTATTGAATCATTATAGATTGCATCATTGTTGCTATTGAGATTTCATTGCCCTGCTGATTTCTTTATTATTACTTAGAAAAAATATAATAATGCTTTTAAGCTGCCTTTACATCATTTATTATTTATTAGAATACTGGATATAGATATATGTTCTTGCTCCCCTCCTGACTGGAGACCAATATTTTAGGTGATTGCGAGGATGAGTAGCTTGCTTTAGTTCCTCCTACGGACCCGACCTGGGTTCTGAGAAGGTAGTTGAGCCTAGATCGGGAGCCTAGGAGTTTTAGCTGCACTTGCCATCTAGTTCTTTCTCTATTTGAATGTTGTAAATAAAAAGAAAACAAAGTTGTAATAATTGAATGCTTTCTATGTTTGTGTTTGTTTCAGTTAGACATTTAGTTCAAATTCAAGTTCAAGTAAAAATGTTTTAATTTTCTGTATCATAGAATGTTCTGCTTGTGTACTACTACTTGATATAGCTTACTGGCACCATCTCACAACGGTGCAGGCTGGACATGATCCGACTGGACCCAGTATCTTCGAATCGGGTCATGACAGAGCTGAACCAAAAAGTCACAGCGGCTAATCATGAAAATAGACCAATGGACCATAATATAGATAGGATGCCGATTAGTGAAGAGCTGAACCTTGAGCCGTAGCTACTAGCATGTGTATTATCAGTGCAGAGCTGAACCATGAGTCACAATTGCATGTATATATATATGCTAGTCAGGGCCGGCCCTGGCCCAGGATGACCTCCGAGGGCCTCATGAAATATGAGGGCCGAAAAAATTAATTCAATTAATATATATATATATATATTTCAATTAGTATATATATATATATATATATATATATATATATATATATATATATATATATACTAATTGAAATATATATATATATATATATATATATATATATATATATATATATATATATATATATATATATATATATATATATATTAGTAATCTTATATCTAAAATAGAACTAATATATAACATGACCTTCTTTTACCACAAAATAATTGTGGTGTAGTGGTTAGTATGTTAAAGTTGCATGCTAGAGGTTGTAGATTCAATTCTTTGTTGTGACTTTTTTTAAATTTTACTTGTATTTCAATTTTTTATATTATATATGGGCCATATTTTAAAAGTTTGTCTAGAGCCCCCCATGAACTCAGGGCCGGCCCTGATGCTAATACAGAACTGAGCCTTGAGTCACAGCTGTTAATCACTGGCATGCATATAGAAAGATTGTTGCTAGCCTAGCACTGCATAGACGAACAGAGAACATTGTCCACTACAGAAATAATTCATTTTAGCGACGTTTACTGACGTCGCTAAATAGGCTCAAAACGTCGCTAATACCAATTAGCGTCGAATAAATGGAGCCGATGTTTATATAGTCGCAGATGGTTACCACGTCGCAAAATATCCTAATGGTGGCATTTTTAGCGACGAAGATGACGTCGCTGAATTAGCGACGTATACAAGCAGAGCAAATGAACGTCGCCAAATTACGACGCATCAGCGACATTTTGCTACGCTTGGTAGTGACTGTCATGTCAGCACTTTGGCAACGTTTAGCGACATTACGATACGTGGTAGCAACGTTCCGATATGTGGTAGCAAAGTTCCGATACTAAAGTTAATGACGTTCGATACTAATTAGCGACGTTCAGAGGACGTCGCTCAACATCGCTACATGTTGATAATCTGGAAAAAATTGAAAAAAATACAGCAGAACAAAATAAAAAAAATTCAATCCTACATATATGAGATCCAACAGCATAAATAAGAACAATCCAGCAACATCATAAATAAGAATCAATCATCCAACACAAATAGTTTATACAAAAACATAAAAATGGAAAATTGAATCATCGAGCATCCAGGATGAAAAAAATAAATCCAGCAACCATAATTGTTTGTGCAAACACCGATAAAACTCGGCACCAACAGGTCTAAACACCAGTAAAAAAAGTCTACACAAACACCCAACAATGGGATAACACACAATCATAAAAAAACTACTGATGATCATCGATAGGAGGAGGAGGAAGACCGCCTATGGCCAGTAGGTACTCATATATATCTGGCGTTAAAGTCACCAGATCTGACGATAATGGCGGTAGCGGAGTCGTCATCTGTGGAGTAGAATTGGCTGTAACAATAGACGTCGACGGTGGACCAGGCAGAACTCCATGCTCCAATGCTCGCAGTGAGCATCCATGGAAGATATCACCCTCCGGTTGCTCTGCAGCACATCCTCGCTCATACTCCGGAGCTCCATAAGTCTACGCTCGAGTGCATCGAAACGTGCAGTGAGCACCAGATCGTCATTCTGTGTAGCATGGGGCAGCTTCGACCTCCATTGCATATCCTCACGTAACTCGGCGATCTGCTCCACGATCTCCTAGACTCACGCCGACGCCGAAGAAGCCTGTGGCGAGGAGTACTCAATGACAGAGGGAGCCCTGGATGATACTGTCGCCAATAGGCGTCGTAGGATCCTGTACCGTAGTACGTACCCCGCTGAAGTCCACCAAAAATGGTCATCCAAATCTCGTCCAGCGACGGACTAGCAGGCGCACTAGCAGTCGCTCCTTCTACAGGCGCACTAGCAGCTGCTCCGTATGCAAGCACACTAGTTGTCGCTCCTTCTACAGTCGCTCCTTCTACAGTCGCTCCTTCTACAGGCGCACCCCTTGACTATCTTGAGTTTGTGCTAATGTCTAAGGTACTTATTACTAACTATGAAGATGTCTACTTGCATATCTATAATATGTTAAGGGAATTATTTATTATTAACATTTTAATCAGAATTGTACTTAAATTAACATAAGGAAGTAGAACATACATATGTCTGGCTAACCTTCTCGTCGATGAACTCACCCTTCCATTTATGGGTGACCAGGAAGACGGTTACTATGTTGGGGTCCTCTCCCTTATATATCTATTAAAATATATTGTTTATTATTAAATATAAATATTTTATCCAACTGTATAGAAATTAAAATATATTGAATATGATACATACCAGACGACGGAAATGTTTTTTCATGGAAATTGATCCACCACAACACTTACTAGCCTTCTACCGCTCCACCTTTGCCTTATCCGATCGATCCTTGTACTTGGGATCGTCGAATTTCACCTTCATCTCAGTCCATTTCCTAGGCGTAATCCAACCATGGATCAGCTTTCTGGTGTGATCACAAACCTTCTGATCATTAATCGCATCGCGGATCAGCTTTTCGGTAAAGAAGGAAAACTGTTGCTCGATCTTTGCAGTCCGGTGTGATGGATAGAAGTAGATTTGCTACAACAAATAAAACATAAAGTTAAAAAATAAATAACTATTGATATTAAAAACATCTATAATTTTATACCTTGAAGTGGACAAACTAAAAGGCTTTTCTTTCAGCAGGAGCAGGTGAGTAGTTTAGCAAGGGCCCACCATAGTTCTAACCACTACAACAAATATAGCCTACAATAGCATGCGCAAAATGCTATAGAAAGCCTTCTATAGCATATTATGTATGCTATAATTGCCCACACTATAGTATGTCAAGACATGTGAACGCTATAACATTATAGCGTTCTTGAATACTGTAGATGGATTATAGCGTTCGTGTATGCTGTGGATGGTTTATAGCGTTTGTGAATGCTGTGAATGCTTTATAACGTTCTAGAATGCTGTAGATGGTTTATAGCATTCGTGAGTGCTGTGGATTATTTATAGCATTTGTGAATGCTGTGGATCCTTTATAGCGTTTGATGAATTGATAGTTCATGAACGCTATAGATGGTTTGATTTGTTATAGCGTTCATCATATGCTATCGTGATAGCGGCCATTTAGACGTTTGAGTGCTATAAATCTGCTACAGAATTTCATATTTTATATCTGCCACAGAATTTCATATTTTATATTTCATATTTCATATTTCATAACCTCTTTTGTATCACATACAAATAACCATAGAAATTCATGCTAAATCATAAGTTTGATTTCAACAATTTCAATCGCAACTTTCATCTTGATCAATCAAGATATAGGAAAGGTTTGCCAAAATATGAACATGTTTCATTAAAACATTCAAGATGTATAAAAAGTAGTTGCCATTAAAACATTCAAGATGTCCAAAAAGTAGTTGTACGCCAAAATAAACCACTCCATTTACAAAATATCTGCAATCCAAAATAAACCATTCTATTTACAAATATCTGTAGGCCAAAAAACAGCTCCATCGCCTCTTTCCTTCTAGCTATCCATAACCATCAAAAATTTATACGCCAACCTACACAAAATTGAGAAGAAAACACATTATTATATAAAAAATAAGATAGAAACATTTGACACCATGAAATGAACTTAGAGTGTTACCAAACATCTTTTACTGCTACTTCTCAAAAAATACACAAAAACAGCCCTGATAAGTAGTAGTAAACCAGATGCTATCAAAACCTAGATAATAGTTCAGATAAGTTCAGTTTTCCAAAATCAGTAGCCAAGCTAATACTAAGCTAACTACAAAGAACAGAGAAAATGAGGTATAGGCAATAAAGGTTTAAACAAACATGTATAACATAGACGATCCCATCCGACTGTCATTTATTTATTCGACTGACCTCAGTTCTACATGGTCATGTGTTTGGAGAACATGGCAGGTGATGTAAAATATTATAGTAGTTAAAGTTTGTGTCATATGTTCTGTAACTTTTGTTCTTATAAATAGTTCCAAATATACGTACAATGCATGTCCATCTAAGAAAAAGGTATTGATTTAAGGCTCTCTTTCCTAGGAAAACATGTACACTTCAGAATTGGCATGCCGTGTCAGAACACAACACGGCCAGTACAAAAATGCACTAGTATGCACTAGTATTAAGACTTTTAGTTGTAGCGTCCCCATCTGATCTTTTTCAATTAATTCGGAGAAAATATCAGTAAATTAACATCCTAGTAATACAATTCCTGGAGAAAGCTTTAAAGTCTTAACAATATGAAATACCATGATTTAAATAGAATATCCATAAGGGTTTGAGGGTATGAGCACCTCAAAATAGTATGCCAAGTTGATGGTGGCCTATTCCAACACCCTACACTTACAGATCCCTACATATGCATAGCTAGTTAAGCCATTGTCTCGATCTTATAGAACTCTAATTACAGATTTAGAAAGAGACTTCCACTTCTCTCCACCAACGTACTATGTATTTAAAAAACCTATCGAGCAAAAGCATAGCTTGAGGATAATGAGTGTCTTAGTTCTTAATATATCAAGTCAAGACATATCGAGTCAGAAAGAGGCTAATAGAAAACACCACATTATCAGCTAAAGCTAACTAGATGTAATAGATAGAAAATACATACAATTCTAATAGGAAGAGAAGGATCCTCCACCAACAGAGTTAGTTCTTCATTCCTCTCTAGATTGACGCTCTTTTTTATTACTCTAGTCTTCAATGTCTGGAAAACAAATCAACTTGGACAATAAAAAATCAAGTACATGAGTGAGGATTATCTAGGGAACAAATTTGGGACGTTTTGATAGCATAGTAGAGCACAATGAATATTCTTTTAACAACTCAAAATTTCTATAAGTTTCTCATTTCAAATGTATCCAAATTTACTTGTTCACTAGAATTAGAATTATCAATTCTCTGTGCATTATAAGCTAAGCCAATGACAACTCTACTTCCAGAGAATCTAAGATGGCTATAATACCAACACCACATGATTGGTTTGGGACAAACCTCAGTAGGTTCGTATCTTGGAAAAGCCCTCTGTACCCATGGCAAAGAATATACATGAAACAGATGCTACCTGATGTAAGAACCTCGTTGGAAAGATAACAGCAGCGAAGCTACCAAAAAAGTTTCAAAACTTTTGCACGAGTAAGTGGAGTACCAAACATAACTTGCAGTGATTTACCAAAAGGAGAAGGAGAATAACCTAATTTTCCTGTGTGCCTTAGCTTTTCGTTAAGATAAAGGTATGCCACATAGCTTGAAAAAGTCTAGCCAATGCATTAAGTTTAGAGAAGAGTGCAAACTCAATGTCGATTTCATCTAGATGACTGTGATTTACTAATTTGACCTTTTTCTTGTTTCAAATTAAAGTTTTGATACATTATTGGGTACATTTGTCTTGAATGTTCATTTAGAAAGGTAAAGTTCAGATAATGTGCTTATGTTACTGTAGTACAAGCTTGATATATGGATAATGTATTCTTGACATCTGACTATGTTAGGATACAACAATTTCACAAGCTTGTTTTGACTATACTTGGTTAAATATTGCATTCTTTTAGAAATATTTTTCTAGATTCATTTGACAATATATTTAAGACTTTCGTATCCTATTCTAACATAAAGCCGCTAACTAATGCAAACTTTGTTCTGTTGCTATAGCCAGAGTTTCTATATTCATAAAACTTTTCGCAGGACATTGCAAAATGGGAAGATAGGGATCAGGGTTACTAATCAGCCCTGCCTGCTCGATGGCCTTCCGGCCAAGACCAATATAAGTTTAGATATCTGATGGGAACTTCGTCCACCAAAACAAGTGGGCTAACAATTAGGCTCTGTGTCAAAAATTTTGAACCAAACTCGATCAAAATCTTGGACCAAGTTTCAAAATTGTTTCGCGATCGGTTTATTGTCAATGACAATCGAAAATTGCATATGCTAGCAAGGAACATAAATTATTTTGAGTTATCCTCTATTCTTTTGAGGTAATAATGATTAAAGAATACACTTGTGTGGCAGTTTTCTCTTCCTCTGGGGAAGGGACGAGAATAGGAATGCCTAACAAACTCCTACAGTTACCTACGGTTAGTTTCACGAGTTAAAGATGATTAAACAATAAAGAGCTTAACAAAACTTCTTGATAAATTGATCAACTAAAGGATCAATAACTGCAGCTGTCAAAGTCACCACTTAAACAAATAGCATAGACCCAATGTAAGAAGAAAAAAAGAGAACATGTAATATAAGAAATGCAAAGCTTCTTGTTAGTGTAAGCATATAGATAATACAATGGTTGAAAGTTTCAAAAGGTACTAATGTAAGAAAGCTAATTCTTGGTCAAGGAAAATCTTCATATCCTATATTGCACCATTCTATCTAAATGCAAGGCAAAAAATTGCTGGCCATGGTATCAAAAACTTAGTACCAGTCCAGTGTCGAAAAGGTTGCAAACATATATGCCAAAGTCCCTCTGAAGCCATAATATATCGCAATCAACCCCATGCATGCCCTGGAAAGGAAAAAATGTGACTACTTGATTATGTTAGAACATGTATTCTTTAATTGAGAATGCAGTAAAATTCACATATGGTACCTTCCTCTTTAAGGGGTCTCTAAAGATTTCTCTCAGGAATGGACTGACATGAATTTCTCAACATCAGAGTGTCAATCACAAAGTCCTCTGTTCTTGTAGAAATTTGCATCAAACAAGTCAGCCCTTGAAAGGATAGATACTTATGTTCCAAATCAACCTGAAATATAAAGGTTCTCCTTATCCCTTGAGAAGATTATATATATCAAGAGTAGGCATAACATTTGACCATCCTTCTACAATTTTCGTGGAACCATTTTTTAAGGAAAAGAAAGGACAAGTCAGTTCAAGAAGCAATACAAACCAAGATACATAGGCTATCCTATGACACAAATATATTGGTTTGAAAAACTCAAAGAAATTGAGCAAAAAAAAAAGGTTATCTAGAATTATATCATTCCCAGTATCTCATTTACGTCTTACCAAGCATAGCCTATGTAATATGTATCTTTATATTAAGAAACGAATACCAAAATATTAAGTTAATTACGTAAGATAGCCGAAATAATTCGTCCTTGTGTGGTTTAAGAAATTTTGAAAAGAAAACAAAAATGTATGAGAAAGCTAGTTTTTTCGAAGTTATCGGGAGAAAAGGGTTGACGGACGTTTTCCTACTTTTTCTCTCTATTTAACCACTTTCTACAGTAGTTTTCTGTTATTCTTATTCTCGTACTACAATGTTGAAAACAAGATCAAGTACATTTCAAAAGTATCCAAGAGAATACCAACATGCAATTAATTTATTTGTGAGCAACTAAGTACATAAAAGCATCAGAACTGTGACACACATGTATGAAGAGATGTTTCAGTGTTCCCATTTTTTGTTGTTTTATTTTACAAGGAAACCAAGTGTAAAAAATACTAAAATATTCAACTTATTGTTGGTTTTATATGATGTTTTGGAGACCAAAACTCAAAATAGTTCGAGTATAGGCCATCTTTTCTGTGACAAATTAGAAAACAATAGGCAACAGTTACTGAGTATCTGTCTGTTGGGAAAGAAGAACGGAAACCTTTCCCCAAACCGGAGAGTACCTGCGAGAGGACCGAGCAATACAACGCACGAACCCAAAAATAGCCACACAAAAAAAACAATCACGCAGACACAGAGAATTTTTGACGTGGAAACCCTTGCGAAAAAAAAAACCACGGGACGATCGGAGTCCAACCCTGAGAAGCCTCCACTAATGGAATAGAAGAATTACACCCTCTACAAACTCCTCCCGATCCAAATTGGATCCCCACAACACTCAGAGATAAGAACAATGATTACAAGGCTACGAAGAGCGAGAACGACGAGTAGAGATTACCCGAACACGATCTCCTTCGAAAACGACCTTCAATCCTCCGTCTTCTTCTCCGAAGTTGTAATGGCACTCTTGCCTCCTTCTCTCTCAAACTTGTGTTGTCCAATGCGATTATACTATTATAAATTAGGGTTGAGAAAACTCAATATATCTCCCTAATCCCGTAACCAACCTGGACCGTTGGATTAGATCCAATGATGAAAACTCATCCAGAAATCCGCTTCAGCCCCCCGACACACAGAGTTCGGCGAGAACTCTGTGTGGGGCAACCAGCACTGGGTGGCCAAACCCTGGAACGGCCAGACTGAGTTCGGCCAGAACTCGGCCTGGGACCGAGTTCGGCCCGAACTCGGCAGACTTGGTCCAGAACCCCCTTTGGGGCAGCAGCAGCAGCAACAACTACTCCCGAGCTTCTCCGACATCGGACGGCGCTCGTCGCACTCCGGGATCTTCTCCACATAGGTTGGGAACCCCACCCACTCCAACAAATCTCCCCCTTCACAACTATGGGGAGGACGTCATCATCCCGACGATCTGCCTGCAGTACTCAAACTTCTTCCTTGGTAGAATCTTCGTGAACATATCAGCTCCGTTGTCATCTGTATGCACCTTCTCAAGCTCCGCGTCCTTCTTCTCAACCACATCCCGTATCCAATGATACCGAGTCTCGATGTGCTTGGACCGGCTATGAAACGTCTGATTCTTCACAAGATGGATAGCACTCTGACTGTCGCAAAGCAAAGTATACTGCTCTTGCTTTAGTCCCATTTCCTGCAACAGCTTCTTCATCCACAATAGCTCCTTGCAAGCCTCCGTCGCCGCAATGTACTCCGCCTTCGTCGTCGACAAGGCAACACACTTCTGCAACCGCGACTGCCACGACACTGCTCCTCCCGTAAATATCATCATGTAGCCTGAAGTCGATCGCCTCGTGTCTACATCTCCAGCCATATCAGCGTCGGTATACCCAACCAGCTTCGGCTCGTCACCACCAAAGGAAAGTCTCCAACCAGCAGTGCCCTGAAGATATCGTAGAATCCACTTGACCGCAATCCAGTGTACCCTTCCAGGATTCGAAAGATACCTGCTAACCGTACCAACTGCATGAGCAATATCTGGCCTCGTACACACCATAGCATACATCAGGCTTCCCACAGCTGAAGCATATGGAACCCGCTCCATATCTTCCTTTTTGTCCTCGGTAGATGGATACTGTTCCTCAGTGAGCTTAAAGTGAGCCGCGAGGGGAGAACTCACTTTCTTCGACCCGTCCATCCCGAAACGCTGAAGTACCCGGTTAATGTACTTCTTTTGGGACAAGTGTAGCAGCTTGGACTCTCTTTCTCGGCTGATCTCCATCCCAAGAATAGTCTTCGTTGCACCCAAATCCTTCATAGAGAAGGCCGCGCCCAGTTGGCGCTTCAACTCCGCTATCCTAGTGGCATTCAGACCCACTAATAGCATATCATCAACATAGAGCAATAAGATGATAAAATCATCATCGGCAAAGTACCTCACAAATGCACAATGGTCCGATGTCGTCCGTGCATAACCATGCTCCCCCATAAACGACTCAAACTTTCTGTACCACTGCCTCGGAGCCTGCTTCAGACCATACAAGCTCTTCCTCAACCGGCAGACCAAATGTGCTTGCCCTTCTCACAGAATCCCTCCGGCTGCTCCATGTACAACTCCTCCTCAAGATCACCGTGGAGGAACGCCGTCTTCACGTCCATCTGCTCGACCTCCAAGTCGAAACTGGCTGCTAATGCTAGCACCACCCGAATAGATGAATGCTTGACGACAGGCGAAAAGATTTCATCATAATCCACGCCTTTCCGCTGACCGTAGCCCTTGACTACCAGCCTCGCTTTGTATCGAAGGCGAGTAGCATCATCCGTCTGCTTCACTCTGAACACCCATCGATTCTTTAAAGCCTTCTTTCCCTTTGGCAACCGCACCAGATCATAAGTAGAATTGGTGTGCAAGGAACTCATCTCCTCCTGCATAACTACCATCCACTCCTGCCTGTGTTCGTCTTCCATAGCCTCTGCGAAACTTTCGGGCTCTTCCCCGTCAGTCAATAGCACATACTCATCCGGCGAGTATCTCGTAGATGGTCGACGATCCCTGTTGCTCCTTCTCAGTGGAGCCACTGGTGCTGGCTGTATACCGACAGCCTCCTTCCCTTCAGGAACTGCCTCCCCGGCATGCTCATCCTCCTGAGGGACACCCTGACCACCATCAGCAGGCTGATGATCAAGGTTGGGAGCAACTCCATGTACCGGCTCCCCCATAACTGGATCTTCTGCGATGTCCTCTGGAAACTGCTCGAAGCGAAATGACTCTAACTCAGGCAATTCCTCAGCCTCAGAAGGCGTCTCGGAATCCTGAGTGTTGGTCATGGTCTGATCCTCGACGAACACCACGTCCCTGCTTCTGTAGAGCTTTCCTTCCACTGGGTCGTAGAGTCTATAGCCAAACTCATCCCGACCGTAGCCGACAAAGACGCATCGCCTCGTCTTCGGCTCAAGTTTGGTCCTCTCGTCCTTCGGTACATGCACGAAGGCCTTACAACCAAACGCCCGCAGGTGACTGTATGACGGCTCCTTGCCGTACCATACTTTGTCAGGCACATCACCCTGCAAAGGAGCACTAGGAGACAAATTAATAATATAAGCAGCTGTGAGAAGAGCCTCACCCTAATAACTGCCCGGCAAGTTTGCCTCTGACAGCAAACACCGCACCCTCTCCATCAGTATCCTGTTCATGCGCTCCGCTACACCATTGAGCTGAGGTGTCTTTGGTAGAGTCTTCTGGTGTCGTATCCCTTGCTCTCTGTAATACGCATCAAAGGGACCGATGTATTTGCCGCTATTGTCGGACCGAACACACAACAACTTCTTGCCCGTCTCCCTTTCAACGGAGGCCTGAAACTCCTTGAAAGTAGGCAGCACCTGATCCTTGGTCTTTAAGGCATAGACCCAAACCTTCCTGGAACAGTCATCAATAAAAGTCACAAAGTAAGAAGCACCACCAAGAGATTTTACCTTCATAGGACCGCAGACATCCGAGTGAATCAACTCGAGCAACGCCGGCTTCCTCGAACTTGGGTGACTCTGGAAAGACACCCTACTTTGCTTCCCAGCCAAACAGTGCGTGCATTTCTCCAACTTTGTAGACTTGAGCCCCGGAATCACTTTCCTGTTCACCAAGTAGCTCATCCCCTTCTCGCTGATATGGCCGAGCCGCCTGTGCCACAACTCGGTAGACGCGTCACTGACTGCGTTCACCTCCTGTGCCCCCTCTGCGCTCCCCTCCATATAGTAGAGACCGGACTTCTTGCTTCCTCTGGCAATCACCATCGAACCTCTGGAAAGCTTCTACTGACTATTCCCGAAGAGATTGAAGAATCCCTCGTCATCCAACCTTCCAACCGACACCAGGTTGAAACGGATATCAGGGACATGACGAACATCCTTGAGAACAAGAACCGCACCCGTCTTCGTTCTCAAATGCACATCTCCAACGGCAACCGCCTTCGACACATCTCCGTTGCCCATCTTCAACACGCCACAGTCGCCTGTCGTGTAAGTGGCAAACAGTGCCCTATTGTGAGATACATGTGCTGAAGCCCCTGAGTCCACCAGCCAAGAATTGTCATCGCAGGCGAGGTTAGTAATGACCTCATCAGCTACGACGATCACATCGCCTCCATGCATCGAGGCCGCCGCTGTAGTGTTCTCTTCTTGCTTCCCCTTGTCGCCCTTCTTCTCTCTCTTCCAAGCGAAACAATTCCGCTTGATATGGCCCTTCTTACCGCAATGATAACACTCTGAGTCCTCGTAACGACCCTTGGACTTCCCCCTGCTCTTGTCTCTGCCACCACCTGGACCCCTGCTTTTGCCCCTTCCGCGGCTCTCTGAAACAAGTGCCTCTGAGTGGTAGGATGTGGATGAAGTGCCCTGAGAACGTCTCCGCATCTCTTCATTCAACACCCCGCTCTTGGCAAACTCCAGACTGACCACGCCCTCTGGAGCAGAAGCGATCATAGATACTCGTACGGTCTCCCACGAGTCTGGTAATGTACACAGCAGCCACAGTCCCTGAACTTCGTCGTCGAACTTGACTCCCATAGAAGATAGCTGGTCAACCACGCCCTGGAACTCACTCAAGTGATCCGAAATAGACGCCCCATCCTTGTACCGCAGACCCATCATCGTTCGGATCAGGAACAACTTGTTTACCCCGGTCTTCTTCGCATACAAGGATTCCAGCTTATCCCACAACGTCTTCGCGTGCTCAATATTGGCAACGCGATTGTACACGTTCTCATCAACAAACTACCGTATGTACCCACACACCTGTATGTGCTCGAACGTTCAGTCCTCCTCGGATTTATCACTGGGCCTCTCGGTTGCAAACACAGGTAGATGCAGCTTCTTGACAAATAGCAAATCCTTCATCTTGCTCCGCCAATAATGATAGTTTATGCCATTAAGGTTCACCATGCGCACCGGCTTCGCGTCCATCTCTCCTCTCTGGTTCCTCTGTCAACTCCTGACACCCTTTGAACCCAAAGCTCTGATACCACTCTGTTGGGAAAGAAGAGCGGAAACCTTTCCCCAAACCGGAGAGTACCTGCGAGAGGACCGAGCAATACAACGCACGAACCCAAAAATAGCCACACAAAAAAAACAATCACGCAGACACAGAGAATTTTTGACGTGGAAACCCTTGCGGAAAAAAAAAACCACGGAACGATCGGAGTCCAACCCTGAGAAGCCTCCACTAATGGAATAGAAGAATTACACCCTCTACAAACTCCTCCCGATCCAAATTGGATCCCCACAACACTCAGAGATAAGAACAATGATTACAAGGCTACGAAGAGCGAGAACGACGAGTAGAGATTACCCGAACACGATCTCCTTCGAAAACGACCTTCAATCCTCCGTCTTCTTCTCCGAAGTTGTAATGGCACTCTTGCCTCCTTCTCTCTCAAACTTGTGTTGTCCAATGCGATTATACTATTATAAATTAGGGTTGAGAAAACTCAATATATCTCCCTAATCCCGCAACCAACCTGGACCGTTGGATTAGATCCAATGATGAAAACTCATCCAGAAATCCGCTTCAGTCCCCCGACACACAGAGTTCGGCCAGAACTCTGTGTGGGGCAACCAGCACTGGGTGGCCAAACCCTGGAACGGCCAGACCGAGTTCGGCCCGAACTCGGCAGACTTGGTCCAGAACCCCCTTTGGGGCAGCAGCAGCAGCAACAACTACTCCCGAGCTTCTCCGACATCGGACGGCGCTCGTCGCACTCCGGGATCTTCTCCACAGAGGTTGGGAACCCCACCCACTCCAACACTGTCGAGATATTAGATTGAGCTAATTCTCATGTCATTATCAACCTGCAGTTAGAGATTATGAAAGCATGATGTCCTCTCAAAGTATTTCTAAATGAATATCAATACAAACAAAAAAATACTTGTATAATATCCTAGTTGCATTTGAATGTTATTCTAAGACTCAATATGGTAGAATTTAGGTGTCGTAAAATCTTTTCTTATTTAGTTATATCAGGTCTTATAGTACAACATGGTACTAATACATGTTTATATAAACTTGTATCCATGACATGAAAAAACATTAAAATTAACTTATATATCAAAAAAATTGATTATCACCTTGGTGAACCGAGTCCTGGAAATTAGGGTTTACCTGAAGTTCCTTCTTTGGGGAAAGTATCGACGCTGTGTCGCTAAGGAAGATCAATTCGAATGGGATCGCTCTAACGACCTATATAATACAACCTATAATCTGAGCCGATGTAAAAAATAACAAGACTAAACACAAAAATTATATATATAAAAAAGGACCATCACCTTAGTGAACCGAGTCCTGGAACTAGGGTTTACTCGTTCCTTCTTGGGAAAGGATCCACACTATGAAAAAATAACAAAAAAATCAATTCAAAACTCTAATCCTGATGAAATTAAAAACCCCAAGGAATTTAGGAACTCACAAATTCTTCTAACTGCCCTTCTTTCCCTTCAAAATCATGATAACAAAGATCAATCCTTCCTGTAGATGAATTACGAGACTTAACAAAGATTTCCATCAAATAACCCATAAATAAGAGAAAAAGACAGGAAGAGAGAGAGGGCTGCACCGACGTCCTTGTGGAGGAAGAGAGAGGGCTTCACCGACATCCTTGTGGAGGAAGAGAGAGGGCTTCACCGACGTCGAAAGAGGCAGGGGGAGAGAGCGAGGGCTTCACCGACGCCCTACGGAGAAAGAGAGAGAGAGAGAGAGAGAGAGAGAGAAAGAGTGAGAAAAAGAGGGCTTCTCCAGTGCCCTTTGGGAGGAGGGGAGAGCTTCTGTTGATAACACTTTTTGGTAAGGGATTAATAACACTTTAGGGTTTGGAGGTTTCAGGATAGGGAAGAATGGCGGGTCGGGGAGGGGTTTGGAGTAGAAAAGTTGTGAAAGATTTAGAGAGCTAAGGAGAGAGAAAGAGAAAGTACAAAAGTGAGACTAAAGGAAAAAAATTAGCAAATGGGGAAGGAAAAACCTTCTCACCCCCTCTGCTTTAGCGCCCAATTTTGGTTGGGGCGGTAAAATAAAAATTTTGGGGGATAGGAGCGGGCTGAATGTAAAGAAGACGTGGGGAATGAATTTCCAAACAAAACTTTTCAAATGATGTATTTATTATTTAAAGAAGACGAATATTGTAAATTTATATGCTTTTACGTCAATATGCTATAATATGTTCTTTTATCACGTAAAAATGTTGCTTCTCCTAAGATTCGAACACGAGATCTATTTTGACATAAAAACATATAAATATTTTAGATTCTATAGCATTCTGGAAACGCTATAGATAGATATTTTTATAGAACTGCAAAAAGAACGCTATTGTTGATAACATTCTATAGCGGGGACACTTGAACGTTATAGAAAAACTGATGTTGTAGGCCCTATTTGTTGTAGTGACCTCAAAAATAATCCCGGTGATCTTTTTACGGATGAGGGCTTATATCTATAAATGCTTTTTTAAATTAATTTCATGAATATATAGATGTAATCGTTTCAAAAATAAATAGTAATTAACTTACTTTGTAGGCCCGTTCATCCAAAGCTCAACCCGTATGTCCTCTGGAGGGAGGCATGGAGTATCGGTCTCGTCTACAGCCTCAAGGGGAGTGACTTCCCCCATTTGCGTATTTGTGTCCATCGTGTCGGTAGCTAGAGGAATTCTGGATGGGTAGTAGATGCGGGCCTAGAACTACTCGTCCCAAGAGTATCGACAAGACCTGTCGATGGACCAGATGTGGGGGTAGACGAGGGCCTGGGACTTGGAACTGTATGGTATAGTGGAGTACTTGTTGTAGACTTAGACGAAGGTCCGAAAGCAGGGTCTGATACCGGTCGAGGAGTGCCCCCTCGTGTAAATCTAGATCCGCGTCGTGGCATACCTGACAGTAATATACGGCAATAAAACACGAACACAGAAGTATATATGTCAGAATATCATAAAAGTAAATGTACGATACTCGCCCAAACATACACAGAGTATCTCGTAATAGACCAGAGTATCGCAAGAGTCACCAAAGTACACCAGAGTCAAAAAAGTACAAAAGTAGACAACACCAGAGTTGCAAGAGTCACAAAAGTACAAAAGTAGACAGCCCAAATGAAGTGCACGTGCACGCGTCATGCTTGTCATCTTCTTCCTCCTCCTTCTTATTATATTACTTTCAATCCTTTTCTAAAAATTCTTCTTCTTCATTTTGCTCGACGTCTTATTCCTCCCCCTCCTCATCTACACTTTCATCTAGTAGATCTTTCTCTTCGGATATTTTTAGCTCTGCTACATAATAATTAGACGTGGAATGAGGAACTTCCGTTAAGTCCACATCTACAATATTTGGTAGAAGAGGTAGCTCATCCTAGCTAGCACTTACCTATGACACTAACTATACACACGTTCATCAAAGTACCAACTTACTTGACACATGGGTGTAGGAGCGTAAAAAGTGCTTCATGGACTAAGTCAAACTCAGACTTTATGCAAGCTATTCTCTACGCAAGCTACTCTACGTGAGCTACTCTCTACGCAAGCTACTCTACGCGAGCTATTCTCTACGAAAAAAACTTTTTATGCGAGAGTTATCCTCCACTTTACGCTAGGGACAGGCTGTCAGACTGCATTTATTGTGCATGATTTTTGATCTGACAGCAGGATTTTCTGATAAGAACAGTGCACAGAAGCCGAGAAAATTTGATTTACACTAAACCTAATACTTGTCGTTTAGTGTGCAGATGGGCTACTTTACGTTCAATAAACTGCTACTTTTACGTACAGTAGCTATTTCGAGCTTTTACGCTCAAAGCTATTGTGTGCGTAAAGTTTATTTGAGATAATTTTATGCTCAAGGCTATTTTTAGCCACTTTACGATGGAAGTTTATTTTAGGCTATTTTTATGCCCAGTCTGCTACTTTACGCAGGAAGTATATTTTGGGTCATTTTTTACGCTCGAGCTTTCCTGATTACATGAGAACGTGGTTTGCTTACGTGACTTTCATGCCACACTTATCGAGGAACGTGTGTACGTGTTCTCCCCATTTTGTTGAAGTAATAGGACACGTGTCAACGTGCATAGAAGATGATTTACATCGTGGATGACAGTTACTCGCATAGAGACCCGATTTGGTGGCTTTTTACGCACAAAGGGTCAAGTCTATAAATAGACTTATTTTTCACATAGACATCATCAAGAGATCAATAGAGATACATGAGAGAAGATTCTGAGAAAACTCATATTTTCATAGTGACATTCCCATAAGCATTTCTTCAACTTTTTCTCAAGAACATGATGAAGCAAAGCAAGAAAGCATTCGACTGTGCCATCAGTGCCGTTGCTCGATACCTTTCCGGTGACTTAGTTCTTCCGATTGTTCGTCTTCTTCAAGAAGTTTTCTTCATCATCATCGTATGGTCCACGGAACAAAGTGATCGCTCTCAGATTAGACTTCCATAGCAATACTTCCCAGAATATTTGTACTTTTTTGTACTTTTTCTAGTTTTCTTTCAAAAGCCAATTTTAAGGCATTTTGTTAAGTGAAACAAAATGGCGACTCTGCTGGGGCGACCTTCTCCTCTGACGAGAAAGCAATTTCTCAATATGATGATGTACCGATCGGATCGACAAAGAAGACTGGTTGTGCACTTCGACCAGACTGCCTACAAAGAAATGCTCCGAACTGGGGGTAGTACTCGCTGCTCCAATGTTCAGAAATCGCTGAAGGTGCGAAAAGTTTGGATTCTTAAGTCCAAACCATCCTCGGATCTCCCTGTTGTCTCTGAAGGCAAAGGAATCCTTCCTACTCCTGTTGTGGAGATTCCCGTCGGTGACGAAGACGTCTCTACTTCAGTGATGCACCCTGGGCGTAAAAATCAGTCTCCCGTCTGTGACGTGGCAGACTATCAAGTTTTACGCTCTGCGCATAAAAACCAAGTTTTACGCTCTATGCGTAAAAATCAAATTTTACGCTCTGTGCGTAAAAACCAGTCTCCCGTCTGTGACGTGGTAGACAACCAAACTTTACGCTCCACACATAAAAATTAGTCTCCTGTCTGTGACGTGGTAGACACCCAAGCTTTACGCTCCATACGTAAAAATCAGTCTCCCGTCTGTGACGTGGTGGACACACAAGCTTTACGCTCCATGCGTAAAGGAAAATCTTCCGTCTGTGACGTGGCAGATACTCATGTTTTACGCTCTATGCGTAAAGGTAAATCTCCTATCGGGGACAGAGTAGATAAAATTCATAATGATGCCTCTGTATCTAAAATGAATTTACCTACGTGCGTACAACATAAAAACATGAATTCTATTGTTGGTAAAACTTTGGTTTTCCACCAACAACCTTCTTACACTGCTTTACGTAAAGTACTAAACCTTTAAATTACGCGTAATGCTGATGGAGTCCTCTGTGCACAAAAATATCAGGATTTACGCACGCAACTCCAGGCGCATAAAAATGCTCAGTTTGGTTCTGCTATTGCAGCCAGTAATCTTTTTATACACAAGGGACTAAACGATTCTCTGTTCCAAATATAATAAAGAAGACTACTTCTTCCACTCCTTCTGATTTACGCGAGCTGCTTGTACAAAAGCGTAAAGACAGAAAATCTCCTGTGATACTCCCCAAAAAAAATTTATATTGCGAGTGTCACCAGATTGTAATCAAGTGTTGCTGTTCGGCTTCTAAACAGTCAGTTTTTGATCGATTAGGCTGTAAAACCCCTAAAAATTTTACTATATTTTTTATATATTAAATTCGGTACTGATTTAAATTTTTGTATTTTACGTCGCGTAGTTGCATTTTACGTTGCGCGCAAATTTGCGTTTTTTCGTATTTTTTCGTCGAGTGCGAATATGTGCGAGCATACATATTTTTAGAAAAAAACATTTTTTTTTCCATTTTTATAGTTTCAAAATAATATATAGTAAATACTTTATTTTTATCACTATAAAAAAAGGGCGTGATATATAATTCATGTATAAATTAATTCTTGAAATTATTTATTAATTATCTTAAATTATTTCAAAGGTATTTTTGAAGTAGTCCTATTAATATTTAAATTGATTTTCAAAATTTATTAATATTAATATTTTATTATTCAAGAAGATATTTAAAAATATTAATGTAATTTTCGAAATTATTATTATTAGTATTTTTGGAAAATATATTTTGAAATTATTGTGGAGATTTAAATCTTGATTTGAATTTATGAATTTATCTAAATAGTTAACATTTGAAATTTGAAATTATCCCATTGATTTTTAAACCAAAAATTTAATTAGATTCAAATTTGATTTGCATTTGGAATTGGATTTATATTTAGATTTGGATTTAAATGATTTTAAATTAAATGATAAATTATCTACTTGGGTTTTAAACCAATCCTAATCCTTATCTTATTGGGAATTCCCACATCCTATAAATAGGCACGTACTCCTCCAATTCATTATTGATCCACAACAATTAATCTTCCATAAATTTTTCCACCACAAAGTGAGTGCATCGTGTCCATGACCGTGTCCGTGTCCCATCCACTATGTGTTTCATTATACACATACAGTTCTCCACCCCGGGTCGACAGATCCGAACCTCCGTCCCCGTCGTGTCGGACACACCCGACACGACTCATCCAAACTCAAAACCCCTAATTCTATCCCAACCCTAAAAACCTACTACTGCCACGACCACCGCCTCTTGCTGTCATCATCTCGGCTCCGACCCCCTCTACTCCGACCAGCCCCCGACACCGGACAACCACCCCTGTCCGCACCAACACCACAGCTCCACAACAAATCACTTGACCATCACCCGCCTCCGGCCAACCCGGCCAACCACCGGAGACAACCACCAGAACCACCACCACTGTCGCCCCAAAATCTGCCCTGCCACCCACCGGCATAACCCCCATCCTCGGCTCCAAGGCCGACGACCCAAAACACAGTCGACCAAGGAAAAATAAAAATAAAAACAAACACCCCCGCCACCACCGTACCTCCGTCGTTGACCTCCGAGCGACGAGCCTCGAGCGCCCCGCTCCAGTCGTCAACCTTGCCGCCGAAACCCTCATCGCGAGCCTCCGACTCCCGACAGCGTCGCCGGTGGCTCCATCCCCGCGAGCTCCGCCCGGCCCATCTTCTCCAGCCGTCCGCCCTTGATTCGACCGCCCGCCGGCGAAACCCCCGATCCGCGCCGCCGCTCCTCCCTCCGGGCCAGTGGCGGACGGACTACCGCTCGCTCAGCTCATTCCCTTACTCTTCCTTCACCGAGCTCAGGCGAGCCTCGGTCACATCCGCTAAACCCTAACTCCGGCCGTGCCCTGCCCCCGTCACCCGACCGCCGTGTGCCGCACCGGTGAAGCGCCGCCACGTCCGTCCGTTCGCCCCTCCGCTCGAGCCCGCTGGCCTCTACTCCTATCTCTAGCTCCTCATCTTCCCCCTCTCTTTTGTTTTTCTCTCTCTTCCTTTCATTCTTTCTTTCTTTGTTCCTTCATTGTTTTTTAATTCCAATAAGAGCTGTACGAGACAGCTAATGTTTGGTTTTTTTTTGTTTTGTCGTTTTTTTGTTCAAATGGTTTCTTTTTTTTTGTAATCATTTTTTTAATGTGATGAAAGATCTGGATTATTATTATTATTATTATTATTATTATTATTATTATTATTATTATTATGCTGTGATTGTTTTAGTATTATAATTATTATTTTTATCATTACTATTATTGTTATCAATATTATTATATTTTGCATACATAATATTATTATTGTTACTATTATTGTACAATATATATGTATATACATATGTATTCTGTTATGAGTATTATTATTACTACTAATAGTTGTATATATATTATTACAATAGTTGTTTTTAAATTATATATATATTTCTAAATTATAGTATTGTATTTATGATAATTTTAGTATGACTTTTAACTATAATATTATAAAATTAAGGTTTCAAAAGACATTTTTAGATTATTAAAGTATTTATCCAAAATAGTTTGACTAATAAAATAGAGTTTTCAATAAAATATATATTTTCCAAAATATCTATATATTTATATATACATCTCTATTCTATTTCGTGGCTAGTCATATTTACATCTTCTTCCTAATTCTGAACTACCTTATATCGTCCCTTGCCAATTTGACTATTCCGGACTTAATGACACAGTCCGTACCATCATCCGAAATTATCTTGCATAGTTTTGACGTCTAGGACTAATTCTGTGCCGATATGATCATATCACGCCAATCAACTTTAAATCCATTCGAGAGGTCATCTTGCGCAGTTGTTGCACCAAAGTCGCAGATCGTGCCACCTTGATCATTGCACCACACCAGGCAGCTCACCAGGCATCGTAACAGGCAAGTATACCTTGCTAATTAACTGTCAATTATTTATTTTCTGCATTATTTATTTAGTTGCATATTGTTAGTTTCCTTTGTTATAAACTGTGCGTCCAAGCCATACTTGGGTGCAAGCGACTTTATTAGCCGTTGCTTTATTTTATGCATGTTGACTTAGTGTTAGCGGACTACCTTCTTGTTGGGGGATATCCTTATATCTTCTTTGGCTGTGACACTCACACTACACGGTTTGAGACATGTTGTTAGGGGTACGACTTATTGACTAGCTATCTCTAAAGTCGTATGACGGTAGATGATCGTAACTGCTATGACTAGGGTTTTTAGAGACTCAAGCAGTTACAAAACTGGACGAGCCATGGACATGACTTGAACAGTATGGGAAATATTGGGGGAGGACAGTTGCTAGTGCGTATGGGAATCCAAACAGGTAAACCACAGTCTCCGGATGGAACTGTGGCGATTTATTTGCAGATACCCTCTGACGTTTTGGACGTTACGGCCGGATACAGATGACTGGATGCCAGTTACGTACACATAGCCTAAAATCCCACCCATGCGCATGAAAGTTGTCCTCTAAATTGCACATTAGACGGTTAGAATCTCCTTTGCATATTTATGTCTAGTTATATATTATTTTATTATTATGACAGTTCATATTAGCTTGTTTTTCCTGTATCTTGCTACGTCCGTCTGAGGACCTGGTTTTTCCCCAGGTGTGTGTTCATGTTTTCTGCAGGTATTCTAGCCAAGGCCGTGGTCTTCTCCATTCCTTCGAAGACAATTGTGCTTGGTTCGTCTTGCTATTTTTATCGCTCGATTTATTGTACATTTCTTTCATTGAGATAGTTGGTAGTGGACTTTGTCTCTGCCCAACAATTGTATCACAACTATTCAAGTTGATTTTTATATTACTACTCTTTTCATGGTGGATGAGATTTAGTTTTGTCTTGGATTACTACATTTTACAGCTTATGTAATTATATGAGACCTACGTACTTCGTATGAATACAGCTGGCATGTCTACGTACTTAGTCCTACGTATATTGGGACTGGGGCGTTACATGGTTTTGTGGTGGCCCATGCAGGTCAAGATAAATTGTTTGGTTACTTTACCGTACCAAGCAAGCCTGCAGTATAGGATTAGTGTCTAGGATCTCATCCACACACTTGATTGCCTTCTCGCTTGACTTCTCGATTTTCATCTTGCTTGATTCCCTCTAAAGTTAATTCTTATCCTTCTTTCGTGCTTGATGTTGGTTAGAAAGGTAATCCATACTAGGTAGACTTGTCCCATTGTCCCATCACCCTACTAGTTTAACTCTTGTAAGTTGGGTAGAATGCCTTATGACCTAGCAATCCCTTTGTCCTTGTGACCTATATTAGCAAGTTCAATTAGGTTCTAGAATTTAGAAGACCCTAACCCATCTAGTCAACCAAAGATTTGGACAAAGAGACTATAGGACGACTGTATAGAGACCAACATAGGTTGTAACTTAGAGTCTTAAGGAGTTTGAACTAACCCTACTCTATTTCAATCTTAACCTCTCGTGCTTATATTTTTTTTACCATCTTAATTAAATGTTGCTAACTATAGCCTAGTTTTGCAAGTTTAACCGTTATCAAACTTGTTCAAGACACATGCTATTGAGCGCGCGCTCACTAACATATTGTCTAATCAGAACCGGTGCATGATGGTCTGATCAACCGAGTGCACTTTGGTTCGCTTTTATTTATCGTTCTACGTGGATGGGGACATAGCTAAGCTTGCCCTCTAGAGTCCCATCCGTGACAACCTTGGCAATTCTTTTTGAATTACTCACTCGCCTTTGAACCACATATTGATATTGGAAAGCAACTTCTTTGGACTCATATTGGTTTTCGACTTTCACCTATTTAGATAAAGACTCATACTTGATAGACAGACCCCAGTATCACCTCTAGTTGTCCCATCATCTATTACCAAGCTAGTTAGCCATCGACCAAGCCACGTGACTATAATCTCATCTCAAGTTATTCGCCTTCAAACTATTACCTCGACCATCTAATCGTTTGAAACTTAGGAATGACTAGAAATGTTTTCTTAGTCGTACCCCCTAAACCTAGATGACTATCTTTTCCAAGGGACCATGTGCCCTGTTCTCAAATTATTTTACCTTCACTTCCAAGACTCTTGATCTTTTACTTATGTTAGTTAGCGACCTCACCCATAACCATATCCATGATTATTTCGGCAATACTTAAAAATCGCAATTTTCTAATACATATTTTTGAACGTCGTGATTTGATAGTTCCTCATTGATATACCCTTGTACCCTCTCAAACCCCCCTACTCATTTTTTATTTCGAGGACGAAATTCTTGTAAGTTGGGTAGGATGTAAAACCCCTAAAAATTTTACTATATTTTTTATTTATTAAATTCGGTACTGATTTAAATTTTTGTATTTTACGTCACGTAGTTGCATTTTACGTTGCGCGCAAATTTGCATTTTTCGTATTTTTTCGTCGAGTGCGAATACGTGCGAGCATACATATTTTTAGAAAAAAAACATTTTTTCCATTTTTATAGTTTCAAAATAATATATAGTAAATACTTTATTTTTATCATTATAAAAAAAGGGCGTGATATATAATTCATGTATAAATTAATTCTTGAAATTATTTATTAATTATCTTAAATTATTTCAAAAGTATTTTTGAAGTAGTCCTATTAATATTTAAATTAATTTTCGAAATTTATTAATATTAATATTTTATTATTCAAGAAGATATTTAAAAATATTAATATAATTTTCAAAATTATTATTATTAGTATTTTTGGAAAATATATTTCAAAATTATTGTGGAGATTTAAATCTTGATTTGAATTTATGAATTTATCTAAATAGTTAACATTTGAAATTTGAAATTAGCCCATTGATTTTTAAACCAAAAATTTAATTAGATTCAAATTTGATTTGTATTTGGAATTGGATTTATATTTAGATTTGGATTTAAATGATTTTAAATTAAATGATAAATTATCTACTTGGGTTTTAAACCAATCCTAATCCTTATCTTATTAGGAATTCTCACATCCTATAAATAAGCATGTACTCCTCCAATTCATTATTGATCCACAACAATTAATCTTCCACAAATTTTTCCACCACAAAGTGAGTGCATCGTGTCCATGACCGTGTCCATGACCGTGTCCGTGTCCCATCTACTATGTGTTTCATTATACACATACAGTTCTCCACCCCGGGTCCGAAAGATCCGAACCTCCGTCCCCGTCGTGTCGGACACACCCGACACGACTCATCCAAACTCAAAACACCTAATTCTATCCCAACCCTAAAAACCTGCTACTGCCACGACCACCGCCTCTTGCTGTCATTATCTCGGCTCCGACCCCCTCTACTCCGACCAGCCCCCGACACCGGACAACCACCCCTGTCCGCACCAACACCACAGCTCCACAACAAAGCACTTGACCATCACCCGCCTCCGGCCAACCCGGCCAACCACTAGAGACAACCACCAGAACCACCACTACTGTCGCCCCAAAATCTGGCCTGCCACCCACCGGCGTAACCCCCATCCTCGGCTCCAAGGCCGGCGACCCAAAACACAGTCGACCAAGGAAAAATAAAAATAAAAACAAACACCCCCGCCACCACCGTACCTCCGCCGCTGACCTCCGAACGACGAGCCTCGAGCGCCCCGCTCCAGTCGTCAACCTTGCCGCCGAAACCCTCATCGCGAGCCTCCGACTCCCGACAGCGTCGCCGGCGGCTCCATCCCCGCGAGCTCCGCCCGGCCCATCTTCTCCAGCTGTCCGCCCTAGATTGGACCGCCCGCCGACGAAACCCCTGATCCGCGCCGCCGCACGTCCCTCCGGGCCAGCGGCGGACGAACCACCGCTCGCTCAGCTCCTTCCCTTACTCTTCCTCCACCGAGCTCAGGCGAGCCTCGGTCACCTCCGCTAAACCCTAACTCCGGCCGTGCCCTGCCCCCGTCACCCGACCGCCGTGCGCCGCACCGGCGAAGCGCCGTCGCATTCGCCCGCTCGCCCCTCCGCTCGAACCCGCTGGCCTCTACTCCTCCTCCTCCACGACTCCCCTCCGACCTACTCCCCTCTGCTCTCTCCGCCTCCCGTTCTCCTCTCTCCCGCTCCCCTCTCTCCTCTCTCTAGCTCCTCATCTTCTCCCTCTTTTTTGTTTTTCTCTCTCTTCCTTTCATTCTTTCTTTCTTTGTTCCTTCATTGTTTTTTTTAATTCCAATGAGAGTTGTACGAGACAGCTAATGTTTGGGGTTTTTTTTGTTTTGTTATTTTTTTTGTAATCGTTTTTTTAATGTGATGAAAGATCTGGATTATTATTATTATTATTATTATTATTATTATTATGCTGTGATTGTTTTAGTATTATAATTATTATTTTTATCATTACTATTATTGTTATCAATATTATTATATTTTGCATACATAATATTATTATTGTTACTATTATTGTACAATATATATGTATATGCATATGTATTGTGTTATGAGTATTATTATTACTACTAATAGTTGTATATATATTATTACAATAGTTGTTTTTAAATTATATATATATTTCTAAATTATAGTATTGTATTTATGATAATTTTAGTATGACTTTTAACTATAATATTATAAAATTAAGGTTTCAAAAGACATTTTTAGATTATTAAAGTATTTATCCAAAATAGTTTGACTAATAAAATAGAGTTTTCAATATAATATATGTTTTCCAAAATATCTATATATTTATATATACATCTCTATTCTATTTCGTGGCTAGTCATATTTACATCTTCTTCCGAATTCTGAACTACCTTATATCGTCCCTTGCCAATTTGACTATTCCGGACTTAATGACACAATCCGTACCATCATCCGAAATTATCTTGCATAGTTTTGACGTCTAGGACTAATTCTGTGCCGATATGATCATATCACGCCAATCAACTTTAAATCCATTCGAGAGGTCATCTTGCGCAGTTGTTGCACCAAAGTTGCAGATCGTGCCACCTTGATCATTGTACCACACCAGGCAGCTCACCAGGCGTCGTAACAGGCAAGTATACCTTGCTAATTAACTGTCAATTATTTATTTTCTGCATTATTTATTTAGTTGCATATTGTTAGTTTCCTTTGTTATAAACTGCGCGTCCAAGCCATACTTGGGTGCAAGCGACTTTATTAGCCGTTGCTTTATTTTATGCATGTTGACTTAGTGTTAGCGGACTACCTTCTTGTTGGGGGATATCCTTATATCTTCTTTGGCTGTGACACTCATACTATACGGTTTGAGACATGTTGTTAGGGGCACGACTTATTGACTAGCTATCTCTAAAGTCGTATGACGGTAGATGATCGTAACTGCTATGACTAGGGTTTTTAGAGACTCAAGCAGTTACAAAACTGGACGAGCCATGGACATGACTTGAACAGTATATGAAATATTGGGGGAGGACAGTTGCTAGTGCATATGGGAATCCAAACAGGTAAACCACAGTCTCCGGATAGAACTGTGGCAATTTATTTGCAGATACCCTCTGACGTTTTGGACGTTACGGCCGGATACAGATGACTGGATGCCAGTTACGTACACATAGCCTAAAATTCTACCCATGCGCATGAAAGTTGTCCTCTAAATTGCACATTAGGCGGTTAGAATCTCCTTTGCATATTTATGTCTAGTTATATATTATTTTATTATTATGACAGTTCATATTAGCTTGTTTTTCCTGTATCTTGCTACGTCCGTCTGAGGACCTGGTTTTTCCCCATGTGTGTGTTCATGTTTTCCGCAGGTATTCTAGCCAAGGCCGTGGTCTTCTCCATTCCTTCGAAGATAATTGCGCTTGGTTCGTCTTGCTATTTTTATCGCTCGATTTATTGTACATTTCTTTCATTGAGATAGTTGGTAGTGGACTTTGTCTCCGCCCAACAATTGTATCGCAACTATTCAAGTTGATTTTTATATTACTACTCTTTTCATGGTGGATGAGATTTAGTTTTGTCTTGGATTACTACATTTTACAGCTTATATAATTATACGAGACCTATGTACTTTGTAGTGGAATGTCTACGTACTTAGTCCTACGTATATTGGGACTGTGGCGTTACATAGGCTACAATGTGCCTCAGCAATCAATTGATGATCAAGAACAGGAGTTGTCATATGTCTCAGTTAATATGGCATCTTATACCAACAGGGGACGACGTCCAAGACGCAAATCGTCCCAGACTCATGGTCAACAATAGTTCAATCGACTTCTTGATAATTTCGAAGGAGTATATCAGAATACCCATTTGAGAAGTCAAAGACAGTTGCAAACTTCTGATTCAGAGGCTAGGGGTACCCAGTCTTTGGAGTCTGAAACTGATAGTGTTGATTCATACCTCTATACTAATCCCTCTGTATGTTCAAGGGAGGTTGAATCCTATGCTATCGGGGATGAACCAGAGACATCAGCTGATAATACAGAACAACGTCTCTCTGCAGTTGAGCAGTCGCTGAAGGACATGCTTGCTATGATGCATCAAATAATAATGACTAAGTAAACTGCTCAACCAGCAGTCATAACTCCAGTGCAGGTAGCAGCACAAACTCAAGATAGTCAAGGGGTTTATATACCCTTGAATAATCTTAGTCAGGAGCCTGTTATCAATCAAAATTCTGTATCTCCAGATCCTATCATTCCAAAAGATGTACCACCTCCGATGGGGGTCACGATACATCCAACAACTATTCAATCGAATGTGCTTTCTCAAACCAGTGAAGCTATTCAAGCAGTACGTTAGCTAAAAGTACAGTTTGAAGTTCTGAAGCACAAGGATCAGCTCCAAAGGTTAGGGATTAAGCAACCTTATCTTCCTTATTGGAACGATGTGCCCTTTTCTCCAAAGTTCAAGCCACAATCTATGGTGTTATTTGATGGAAAGGCATCTCCTAGTCAATATATCAATTACTTTGATATTATGACTGTACATTTGCAGAAGAATGAAGCTCTTCTTACCCGAGTTTTCATCGGGTGTTTGACGGGTTCAGCTTACGACTGGTATCGCAGTCTACCCGACAATTGCATATCGTCTTTTGACGAATTTAAAGCAATATTTCTCTCCCATTTCTATGAAGGAGGAACGGACATGAATATGTTCTCCCTATTAGAAATCAAGCAAAATGGGAAAGAAGATACTCGGACGTTTATAGAACGCTTTCGACAGGCTACTTTGAAGATGCCTCCGGGTATGCCAGATTCAGCATTGATTGACACATGCAAGATGAATCTGCGAACCACAATTGCTGTCTTTACAGGCTCTCAATTCACAGATTGGGCCTCGTTTATTATAGCAGCAGTTTCAGCCGAGACCAATGGTAGGTTGGCTCGTGAACATGGGATGATCTTTGCTTCAGAAGACAAAGAAAGGAAAGGCTCTTCTGGTAATAATTCTGGCAATCGCAATGGAAAAGGAAAGGAAACCCTAGTGGTTAATCTTTCAAAACCCAAAATGACGCCAACTAATACGGAGTCTTCCAAACCAAAGAAAGAATACTCTTTTGACGACAGTGATATCCCAGGGATATTCTAATGTCTTGTAAAGAGTAGCAAACTCCAGATTCCGGAGCCAAAAAGGCCTAATGAGGTAAATCTGACTGACAATCCCAAATATTGTATCTATCATAGATACATAAATCATCCTACCAAGGCTTGCTACGTCTTAAAGAAGAAAATCCAAGAGTTGATAAATGCCAATGCCATTGCTTTACCAACGATGAGCATACGGTCACAACCAACATGATTTCTTTTCAATTTGGAGGTTTTCCTCCACAGCAAGTCCCAGATGGAATTTTCCCAATTATAAAGGCGACGATGAAGATTGTGAATATCCCGCCTGCCAGAGAGCAAAATGAAGGACTTTTACCTCTTACACTAAAAAATTGTGAAATCATGTGGGTACACCCTGATTTAGTGCCTGAAATGGAGAATGAAAGTAAAAAATTCAAAATCCAAGAAAGATAAAAAAGTCAAAACCTGCAACATAATTTCTCAAGTTTTAACCCCAGACCATGATGATTTGGATCATTTATGGGATGACATTCCTTTGGAGGATAGACTGAGGGGTTTGAATATATGCCCTCAAAGTTTGGCTCCTCCTACCAAACTCAAGCTTACTCATCGGCAATGGTTAGCAAAAAATAGTATTCCCTTATACAGGGCACAACAGGTCTTTGCTGCTTATGAGAAAGCTCCTACAGGAATTTTTCCCTCTATCCCAAGTATTCCTCCTTCTCTTGTGGCTACAAAGGTTTCTATTCCTCCTTCTATAGAAGTCTCTATGCCTCCTTCTTCTCCTGTGGTTATAGAGATCTCTGCTCCTTCTTCCTCTATTAAACCATCTATTGAAAGTCCGCTACCTATTAATTTTTATAGTCAACAATTAGTCCATCTCATGAAAAGGATGGGCTACGACTTTCAAAAGGCGGAAGGCTTGAATTATGATAAAGGAATGTGATTTCCTTTACAACTTCAAAGTCAAAAATCTACTGTTGGATTGGGTTTTGAGGTCCCTCATAAAAATCCTCACAAGAAGAAGACTAAGGGTAAGAAGACTAAATCCTGCAATATGGTACTTCATTCTCCTGAGTCCAAAGAAGGAACTTTTGCTGGTACGAGATCTGGGAAAGTGTACCACAAAGATTATGAAGGATCTTCCAAAGATGCAGAAGACATTGCTGAAACAATTCCAGCTCAATCATTTCCTGTTCCTGTTAAACCATTTATGGTTGAGAAGGGGAAACAGAAAGCAGTACGCTTTGACGTCCCATTGAAATCTGCTTCAAATCAAGGGGTGGTGATGAAACCTTACAAATTTGACATTCTAGCCCAGTTAGCTAATACTCCGGCTAGACTTTCTATCTTCGAGCTGCTTCGCCTTTCCAAAGAAAGCTGCGAAACTCTGAGTAAAGATTTGCTACAAGCAGACTCATGCTTAGCTCAACTCAAGTCCTGACAATATACCAGTGTCATGCCCACAGTATCATAGTGTGATGGAAGCAATTCCCAACATCACCTTCGCACAAGAAGATATGCTGTTGAAGCATAATAAGCATGACAGACCTCTGTGCTATACATGGTATATTGAATCTATTGAAATTGACAGGATTTATATCGATACTGGGTCTTCTATTAGCATTATTCTTCAGAGTATGCTACGACCCTTGAGGATCCCAACTAGTGATTTGATTTACACTAGTACCACAATAGTTGGTTTCCACTCTGGAAAGAGTAAACCACTGGGGAAGATTCTTCTGAAGATTAAAATTGGTGATCTTCGAACTATGGCAACTTTTTATGTTATCAACTCAGATGTATCTTACAACATCCTCCTTAGAAGACCGTAGATATATGAGCATAACATTGTGCCTTCAACTCTCCACCAATGCTTCAAGTACTTGGATTCTCAAGGGGTTGTGAAGACCGAATTTGCAGATATCAATCCTTTTAAGGGTGTTGAAGCATATTTCTCTGATTCAATACTCTATAAGCAGGAGCATGTGAAGGAGATATCAGAAATGGTCGAAGATCGATCATCTGTCGAAGATCAATCTGTCAATGAAGATCCTCTGGAAGAGCAACCTTTGAGGATTAAAGTCAAAGGCTGAATCCAACCCCAACCTGTCAATGATCAACCATTGGTGATCAAGGTTAAAGGAAGAACTAGGGCTTCATCTGAGGAAGCTGTGAAGATTCCAGTCAAGAGCTAAGTTCAACCTCTTATGATTAAGGTCAAGGGACGTACTTCTCGTACGAATGATCCAGAACCACCACTGATCATCAACCTTGGTAAGTCTACGCAGAAGACAGATGACGGTCCATTAATGATTAATCCGAAGCATAGTAGTTAATTTGTAAATGATGTAAATATTGATCATTCTGTACTTTATAATATCAATGAAGATTTCCTTTTGGAGTATATGGCTGTCAAATTCATTGAAAGAATGACTTTATCTTCTGATGATCAAAGTCATCATAAAAATGACATAAATACAGAGAAAATCTTATATATTGACTATAAGGAAAATTCTTTTCCTCCTCATGTCGATGTTGGACCTTATGCTCAAAGGTTTCTAACATCTTCTCCCTATTTTCTTACTGTAGCCGCTTCATCACAAGCTTGTGTAACTTATAGACGTCACGAAGAATCTTATTTCGTGATTCCGTCTGATAAGAAAAATAAGCGCCAAATTGTGTTTGGTCTGGCTAGAAATATCCCTGTTATTCAGACAGATGATCTTAGAGATAAAGATAAAGGAAGAATCTGAATTGACAAATATAGTCAACAATCTCTTAAGATTATCCAGAGCATGGGGTATGATTTGAAGACTATGCAAGGTCTCAACCAAGGCAAAGGTACACGATTACCTTTATGCGGTGATCCGTTTTACCAAAAAACTCGTCACGGGTTGGGATACGATCTATCCTACATGTTTAACGAGGATATACAAGAAGAATTTTCTTCTAGTTCTTCACAATCCTCAGATTCGGAAGAAATCCAATTCACCGAATCTGATACACCCCACACGTGCAAGGAAGATATAGATGAAGAATGTTCTTCCAATTTTTTACAATCCTCGTATTCTGAAGGAGACTATTATGATGAATCTGAGTGTATATTCTCAGTTAACATGGTTCAAACTGATGGTGAATCAGAACCATTTGAGAATGACCCTTGGGCACAACAAATGGACACTCAATGGGAGCTTCGTTTTGAACAACGACAGCCACCTACAGAGGATAAAATTGTCCAGATTGATGTTGGAGACAGAACTACGTCCAAGCCAATATTCATCAGTAAAAACCTCTCCGAAGATAAAAAGGAAGAATTGATACAGCTGATTAAAGAATATATCGATATCTTTGCATAGAGTTATGAGGATATGCCCGGTTTAGATCCTAAAGTAGCTACTCATAAACTCAATATTCTTCCTAATGCCAAGCCTATGAAACAATTGCAGTGGCATTTTCGACCAGATATGATGGACGCAATTGAAGCAGAAGTCAAAAAGCTGATCATATGTGGCGTTATTCGTGAAGAACAACACCCAGATTAGGTGGCCAATATTGTTTCTTTTATGAAGAAGAAAGAAAAAGTCCGAGTTTGCATTGATTTTCGAGATCTTAATGCAGCTTGTCCAAAAGACAAATTTCCACTTCCGATTACCGATGTCATGATAGACAATACATGTGGTTTTGAGCGCATGTCTTTCATGGACGGATTTTCAGGATACAATCAAATTAAGACGCATCCAGGAGACGAAAAGCATACTATTTTTCGTACACCCCTTGGAGTCTACTGCTATATGGTTATGCCGTTCGGACTGAAAAATACCGGTGCTACGTATCAACGGGCCATGAGTAGCATCTTTCAAGAACATCTACGGAAAACAGTTGAATGTTATGTAGATGATATTGCTGTCAAAAGTCGATCAAAAGATGATCATATTCAAGACTTAAAGACGGTATTTGAGTTGATGTGCCAACATCAACAGAAAATAAATCCTACTAAGTCTTTCTTAGGTGTGTCCAGTGGCAAATTTTTGGGATTTTTGATCACTTCTCAGGGTATCCATGTTGATCCTGACAAAATCAAAGCAATTCTTGAAATGCGTCCTCCACGTAATCTAAAAGAACTTTGTGGTTTCCAAGGTCGCATTGCTTATATCAGGAGATTTATCTCCAATCTTTCTGGGAGATATCAATCTTTCTCCCGTCTATTAAAGAAAGGTATATCATTTGTCTGGGATGAAGCATGTCAGAAAGCCTTTAATGACATCAAATAATACCTTACAAATCTACCTGTTTTGGTACCTCCAGTGGTAGGAAGACCATTTTTGCTATATGTTCGAGCCTTGGATCATTCACTTGGTGCTTTTCTTGCATAGAAAAGTGACAAAGGTCATGAACATACAATTTATTATCTTAGCCGAATGATGGTCAGAGCTGAACACAGGTATACTCCTGTGGAAAAAGAATGTCTGGCCTTGGTTTTTGCTGTTCAAAAGATACGACATTATGTGTCAGGACAGACTATTCATGTTATCTCCAGAATAAATCCTATTCGGGTATTGGTGAGAAAACCGAATATTCTCAACTCCGGGTTAGCCACCTGGGCAATGTTGCTTACTCCTTATGATATGGTCTATGTACCTCAAAAATCAGTAAAGGATCAAGCATTAGCTGATTTCTTAGCAGCTCACCCTATACCTGAAACATCTACGCTATATGAAGACATTCCAGATGAAGTTGTAGATTGCAACATGACTTTGAAGGATGACATTTGGCAACTATATTTCGATGGAGCATCGCGGGTTGGACCTAAAGGTAATATCGTCTCCGGAGTAGGCATCGTCCTGGTCTCTCCCGATAAAATGGTCATATATCGTACTTATTCTCTTAATGAGCCATGCTCCAACAATGTGGCAGAATATAATGCTCTGCTTATTGGTCTCCAAGTAGCAAAATAATTGGACATCGAGTTCTTGGAAGCTTATGGAGATTCTCAACTGATTGTTAATCAGGTCAGAGGAACATATGAAGTCAGAAATTTTGACCTCATCCCTTATCATCAAATGGTAATCGAATTGATCCTTTCATTCAAAGGATTCTTCATCGAATTCGTACCACGTTCTCAAAATTTGGAAGCTGATGCTCTTGCTAGCTTAGCCACAGACTTGGCTGTTCCAATTAGAAGACAAAATACTATCACTTTGTTTGATAGGGACTTATTATGTGTAAAGAATAACTTGCATATTGAGCATAATTATATTACAGAATCAAGTTCTCAACAAAAGGATTAGAGAAGTCCATTCGTTGATTATGCGGTTCATGGGATTTTACCTGAAGATCCAAAAAAAGCTGCATCAATCAAGAGACGATCATTTCGATTCTACTATGATTCTTCCTTATATATGTTATATTGTCGTTCTTATGACGGACTTTTACTACGTTGTCTCTCTGAGAGTGAAGCTAAGCAAACACTCCGTGAAGCTCATGATGGTGTTTGTGGTGCTCATCAACCAGGGCCGAAATTACAAGACCGTATTCTAAGAATGGGATATTATTGGCCTTCCATGATAGCGGATGCTGTGGATTATGCCAGACGGTGTAAAGCCTGTCAGATTTATGCTGATTTTATTCACCAACCATCTGAATTCTTATATCCTACAGCAGCTTCTTGGCCCTTCGAAGCTTGGGACATGGATATTATTGGTCTGATTAACCCTCCTTCTGTCAAGGGACATCTGTTTATACTGGCTATAACCGATTACTTTTCTAAATGGGCGGAAGCGGTTCCTCTTGTTGAAGTAAAAATATCTAATGTGGTTAGCTTCATTAAACACCATGTTATTTATCATTTTGGGATTCCCCGAAAGATAATCCATGACAATGGACCATAATTTGCCAGTCAGGCATTTTATCGATTATGTGATAAGAATCGGATCCAAAATATAGCTTCTACGGCCTATAATCCAGCTGCTAATGGTTTGGCCAAAGCTTTCAACAAGACAATCATTAAACTTCTCAAAAAGTTTGTCTCTTCTAATAAACGTGATTGGAACGAGAAACTTGGAGAATGTTTATGGGCTTATCGAACAATAGTCCGAACTCCTACTGGTTTTATACCATTTTTACTGGTTTATGGATGTGAGGCTGTACTTTCGTTGGAAATCCAGATTCCATCTCTTAGAATAGCCATTGCTAATGAGCTAACTACAGAGAATAATGATCGGTTGAGACTTCAAGAACTTGAAAGATTGGAAGAAAAGCGTCTTCAAGCGCAACAGCACATTGAGCTTTATCAAGCCCGCATATCTCGAACTTTCAATCGTAAAGTTAAAGAGAGGGTATTTAAAGTCGGTGAGCTGATTCTAGCTATTCGAAGACCGATGGTGATGACTTATAAGAGCAAAAGGACATTTCAAGCAAAATGGGAAGGTCCCTATGTAGTCGAGACAGTCTTCTCCAATGGTGCCTATAGGTTGTCTAAACCTAATGGAGATTTGCTTATGATGCCGATCAATGGCAAATTCTTGAAGAAATATTATGTTTGAATTTCTTCTTTGTTCCCCAGCTACCAATGTTTGGTTAAGTTGATTATTTGTCTCCTAAAAGAGAATTTTTGATCTTCTGTCTTGCCAGTTAATTAAAAAGAGAGATTTATTATTTATCATGTTCTTATGACCTCTGAATAAATATTGAATCTACTTCTTTTCCTATCTATCATGTCCATTTGGCCTCTGAATAGATATTAATCTATTTTTTTTGAGTTGTTACGATCTGTCATGTTCATATTACCTCTGATAGTATCGTATACTCTAAACAGAAAATGAGATTCATTATCTATCATGTCCACATTACCTCTGGATAGATATAATTTATTGAGTTTAGAAAACTTGTCATGTCCATATTACCTCTGATAAGTGTTTTTTATCTCATACCTATTGTTTAATTACAAAATAAACGATAGGATCACAAAACAAATATTTTATTCATTTTTGTAAACATTACAAAATGAAAAAAGATAAAAGGTTACAAAAAAATTCTTTATTCGCCTAAGGCGGAGCAGAGACATCTTCAAGAAGCTTTTGTAGCTCGGCTAGACGTTTTTCACGAGAGCTCAATACAATATTAATAGCTACGGAACGTCGAGCTTCGGGAGTACAGATGTGAGAAAGTCCAGCAAAAGTGACTATCATCTTGTCCTTAGCTTCGTCAAGGGTTTTGATGGTAGCCTCAACTCCGAAAACTTGTTCCTCCAAAATTGAGCTTTGAGTTAGCTGCTGGTCCCGAGCTGTGATCATCTGCTCCCTCTCCGCCTTTAAGCGAGCCAGTTCAGCCTCGACTTCGCGAATTCTATCAGTCTGTTGATGAATTCTTATATTCGAAGCTTCACAGGCCTCTATCTGAATCTCCAGTTGGGGCTTCGCTTCAGTCAAAAAAGTATTTTCTTTGGCCACCTTGATGCTGTAATCATGGAGGGCTTCATTGAAAGTCCTCTCCCGAGCGAGGTACTCAGCTGATAAAGCGTCATACTCCTCTTAGATGAGAATTTCAGTGGTTTTACTTGACAGCTTTAAATATTCTTTGATCGGCTGTTCAAGTCCCTCCATGACTTTCTCCAATGTCCCTGCTCTCGCTGCATCATTAAACATGGCGACATTTCTGATAGTAAGAGCAATCGCCGCCTTCAGACTTTCATAACTTAGGCCCTTATTCAGGACCATTTTGATTAGAGCCGCCAGAGTCTTGTAAAAAGTATCAGTATGAATCTCAACTAAGAGATTCATTTCTTCACTTGAGCTTAGAGTTGCGGCGATGTCTACCAGATCTCTTCTTTTAAGACTAGGAGTAGATCTTGTTGCCTTAGTAGCAGACTGAGATGAGGCCGTTGTTATCGCTGCTACTATGGCCAAATGATCTCTAGGAGCTTCAGGGACAGTATCTTAATCATTTGTTACTCCAGCCAGTTCTGGAGTCGAAACTACGTGAGTTTCGGTGGCGGTGATTGGTGCGGGTGGAATGGTAGTTATGGCAGCTGATTCCGGTTCGGGCATTGTCTCTTGAAAAACTTTTTCTGAAGCAGTAGCAATAGCAGAGGATGCTATTACAACTTCCCCAGCTTTAGTTGATGATTCGACTATGTCTTCATCACCTTCTTCGGCTACCGGCTCTGCAGGATTTTCAAGTATCTCAGTTGTAGCGAGTCCTTCTACAACTGATTCTTCGTTGAAGTCTAATTCTTCCTCAGCAGCCACTTCATTGTCTACAGTAGGTTCTACTATAGTTTGCTCTTTATCTTCGCCCTCAACAGGAAGAGAAAATTCTGGCTGAGCCTGCACCTCTTGTAGAAGCATAGAATTTCAGGAACTAAAATCCTATGCGCCTAACATTACATGCGCCATGGAGCTCAAATGAAGTACTTGGCACAAGCAAACAGCAAAAGCATAGACATTAAAAAAAGATTTTTTATTTTCATATAAAAGTCTATTACATGTCTTAAAGAGGCTTTACAAAGAAGAATTTCTACAAAGAAAAGACCCTAAGTCTGCAGCTAGGCACAGCAACCGCCATGCGCTCTCAGTTAGGCGCATCTCTTTAGCGTCTCAGTTAGGCGCATCTCTTTAGCGTCTCAGTCAGGCGCATCTCTTCAGTGTCTCAATCAGGCGTATCTCTTCAGTAGCTCAGTTATGTGCATCCCTTCCGCATCTCAGTCAAGTGCATCATGAAGTCTCAACATATGCGCTCCACTTCGACCCGATCGGGTGCTTCGACTAATGAAGCATTTATTGAGCAAGGGTGGGCGATCAACCCTACCCTAGCGGGAGGAAGAGCTCTCCAAAGAAAGAGGAGGGCACCGCAAGATCCATGGCAAAAGGAGGCTTTCAACACAACCAGAATGGGTAACACCCACTCTAGCAGGAGGAGGAGCTCCCCCAAAGCCCAAGGAAGATGATCGGGGCACCGCAATTCTGATCTGCGACTCTTCCAGCATAACGGAGATGAGGCTCGAGCATCCCGATCTTTGGATGCAACATGCACCTTCCGCCTGCCTCAAAAGCCCTCGACTCCGACTTTCGGATGTAACAGTCACCTTCAAGCGCATGAACGATGACAAGTCGTCGCATCTTCACCTTCGGGAACATCTTGTCAACAGAATGTGCTCGAGCAAACAAGTTTATTTTGGGAGGATGTGAGGGAACGAGAAGCAAACTCTCTTCTTGCCACTATTTATAGGCCGGGCAAATCAAACCCATGCGCCAAGTGGCGGGCTCTACAAATCCTGTGCAATGAATTTGCATTTATGGTGATGAACCTGATGCTTCGAATTTGGCCAAGTCAAAAACGGCTATTTAAAGCACTCGAAGAATGCAACAGTCGGACCAATAAAGGCACGTCATGCAAACGGATGCGCCGGCCAGACACGATGCATCGTACAGACGCGTCCCGTTCCAAAGCGCCCCGAAAGGATGCGCCCAACGAAGCACAGATCCGGGCATCCTAAACATGAACCCATGCGTCCATCTCGGCTCATCACCCATCAAGCAGTTAATGCTCAAGTGACAGAGTTGGCAGCACGTCCTCCGAGGACTGGACAGTTAGCAGCTTTTTTAGAAGACGAAGTGTCGCTGACGTCAGCATCATCATTATTTTCCTCCGGCGGTTACAAGCTACGTGGTCGCCCAACCATTTTGTATGTGCCCCCGCAGTCATGCGCCCAAATCTCTGCATGCGCCTCAAAAGCCATGCGCCTCAGACTTTTCTCTAATCCCTAAAGACAGAGGTCAAGTCGCTACCGAAGCCCCGCATGTGCCTCAAAAGCCATGCGCCCAGACTGGTTCGTGACTCCTAAAGGTTACAAGCCAAAGTCTACTCATGCGCCCAGACTGGGCCGTGACTCCTAAAGGTTACAAGACAAAGTCTACTCATGCGCCCAATCCCAGGCGCATCCTATCAGATTACTCTCCACCAAATTTGAGATCTTTGAGCTACGAATACGTGCCACGTTTCCTTTAACTCAGTTCAGTCGATAAAGGGGTGCTAATCACCCAAGATCTCAGCAACAGAAAGATCTTCTCTCCTGCTATGTGTCAGCCCACAAAAGCAGCATGAAGGATTCAACCCACAAATGATGGCGCGTCATCCATGCACCTCCATCAGCAACTACCATATGGCATCCCCAAAAATAGGCACATCCTACATATGCGTGCATGAGCTGCCAACCTACTGCTTATAAATAGATGGATCATTCCCTCTCATATATACACAGATACAGACAGACAAACAAAGAGACTATCAGAGATCAATACATACAGTCAACCAAAGCATCAAAGTTTACTTCCAGAGATCGAAAGAGACACTCAACGTCTTCTTCCTTTCCGTAAGCTCCAGCACCCAGAACAATCTAGACCTTCAGAGAACCGAGAACCGTCGTCAGATCGTTAATGGAGTCAACGCATTACCACTCGCTCCATTGGCACAAAGGACCCAGATAAATAAAAGTGTACTTCCAGGATTACGTCTAAGTCCTACATTGTAACACTGTTCTGTTTGTATTGAAATTGCATCAAAAGATTTTAATGGCAAACAAACTGGCGACCCTGCTGGGGACCTTTTTCTCCTCCGTCGAGAAAGCTGTGTCGCAATCCGACAACGTGAAGGTGGGCTCCTCCCATAAGATATTGGTCGTACGCCTCAATCAAAAGGCGTATGAGGAGTTCATCTCTGAAGGCAGCGCAAGTCCTTCGAAGCGGCTGCCAAAGCCGAAAAAGACTCGCCAAGTCTGGGTACGCAAGATCGACGCCTCTGGCACTACCACCGAAGGGGATGCGCCTAGACGTCCTCAGCAGCCAAGGTGCGCCCACCGCCGTAGCCCATATCTCGGGAAAATATGGGGCCGACCACATTCCTCAATCATCTTTCTCTCAAACGAAGAAGATGCGCCGACGGAGCAGGAGCGCAGCTAATGCCCTGCGCAGTAACTCTGTTGCGCTACAGAAGGTCTCTGTCTTTGACAGACTCACTCTCTGTCATGGCAAAGGGAATTTGGACTCTAATTACTATGCACCCCAGCGGGCTGGTACGAAGACGTCTAAGATGGCACGGGCTATGCGCCTCAAACGTGCTATGCCAGTAGCAAACCAGAAGCATGCACTCACGATCATGCACACTGCTGATGGTAAGCTGTATAAGGCCAACTCGGATGCTTCTACGCCAGAAACGAGCCGACCTTCAAAGTCCTTGTCTCACTTGGGCGTACCTGCTGCGTTCGCAACCAAGTCGAGCAAGGCAAACTCTATGGTCTTGAACTCCCGTGCCTCCATTGGTTGTGCGTCTGAGGTCCTTTCAAGTCACTTTAAATGTTGTGCCCCCACTACTGATCTGAACGCATGTTTTACGTTGGATCAGGGGGCGCAGCATTCACTTGACCACCCTGGCGCTTGGTCTTGCCATGCGCCTGATGGGGGTACGAAGGTGGCACTCTCCTCCAACGATCTGCATAACGTGATTACTCACTAACGCCGATCAGGAGAGTCAACTGACAAGCACAATGCGTCTTTTACAGGGAACACCTGTGCTATAGTCACCATCAACTGCTGTTGCAAGACAGCGGTCCCACCAAGGCAGTTGGTGTTCCAGCGGCTGCAATCATCAATACCTCTCCAACATCGCCTTGGAAAGAAGGTGTCAGCTAAAATGGAGCCAGAACTACAGGTTGCTTCTTGCAACGTAGTCTCCAACTCTCCATCAATTCGGAAGGCAATTGGCAGCTCCTCGGCTTTATCCTCATCCAAGAACCAGCCGAGGAAGACCAAGACAATTTTCCCATCCTCAGGAGTGTTTGAGGGCACTCGAGGGAGAAAGAAAATCTCAGAAGAAGCTGCGGGTAGTCAAGCCCCTGTGGATCTTTATCCTGGAGACGAAGTCAGCCTTCCAGACGTAGCTGGAGGTAGTCAAGCCCCTGAAGATCTGCGTCCCGAAGATGAAGAAGTCCTCCAAGACAAAGATGGGGGTAGTCAGACCCTTACTGATACTTCTCCCGAAGATGAAGGTGTTCTTCAGAACCTAGCTGGAGGTAGCCAGGACGAAGCTCGGGGGGAAGTTCCTCATCTACAAGAGAGCGAGGCCGAAAGCGAAGCCACAACCGATCTATCCACTTTCAATCGCGTTATGACGGTGTATATGAATGGAGCGGGTGATACCGAGTCAGATGCGCCGCCTGTAGACCTCATCCAGCGCATGGATACCTTGGACGGAGGACTCAAAACCCTCTCTGCCTCCATGCAAACACTGACTCAAGCAGTATTTGTGATACGGTCAGCTTTGGCCAGGGCACCGTCTATCGGTCCTGGCCCCGAGGCCAATGGAGAATCAAGTGTACCCCTTCAACGGGTATCCTTGGATACAGATCGCCGTGAGGCACCTCGGACGTCGGAGCCGTCTGTAATACCTGTGGTTCGTATTACGTATTTTTGGAATACGTGTACGTATTTTATCTTTTATTGCATGATTCCTGGCTTAGCTTTTCCTTCTTGGCTTGGTTTATTTCCTGGGTTGGTTCGGCTTGGCTTGGTTTTTGCCTTAGTTCATGATGAACCAAGGGTGAACCCCTACCTACCACCACCTTTAGTATTTATTACCCATTCTTCTTTCTCTCTCTTCATTAACCTCTTCTTCTTCTTTTTTTTATTTACTTCTTCACCCACCAGAGAGAGGGAGAAAGGGGTCTAGGCAAGAGCAACTTGCTTCATGGAGGAACTCAAATTTTATTGCTTCATTCTCTTCCTTATAACATTTTAACTTACTTTAGTACTTGGCATTTCCACTTTCCATGGCTAGATTCTTGTAGATCTAAGTTTACTTTATTTTTTGGATTTCTTGGGTTTTGACCTATGTAATCTTGTTATTTCCGAGTTTTGGTGGTTCTATGTTGTAGAGCATTTCATTCTGCCCCGTTTTGACCTAAGGAAGTCTGGATTTGGACTTGGGATGAAGAAATTATGAGCCTCGGAACCCTGAACTCCTTGGTTCTTCTTCTCGGACAAGTGGAGAAGAAGAACAGTGCTGATCGCATGAACCCCCTTAGCCGTATGGCAGCACTTGACCGCATGAATCTTCATGCGGCGAGTCTTCCAGCCGCATAGGCTTCGGCATAACTCGAGCCGTATGGGACCCCGCTTCTTCCAGCCGCATGGACTCCGTTCCCATTAGCCGCATAGGCTGAGTCTCATTTCGGGCCGCATGGATTCATTTCTATCAACCGCATGAGACTCTTATTCTTGAGCTGCATATGGGCCCACTTTCTGAGAGCCGCATGGAGATCGCTCGACCCCAGTCGCATAATACTCCGTTTCCGTTAGCCGTATAGGCCTTGCTTCCTGCTGGCCGTACGAGAATTTTTCCCCGAGCCGTACGTGCCTTCCGTTCCCGTTAGCCGCATAGACCTGCTTCCTTGCTTGCCGCATGAGGCTCAACTCCTTGAGCCGCATGCAGCCCCACTTGCTCTCAGCTGTATGCGCCTCTTGCTTCTGCAGCCGTATGTCCACCTGCCGCATGAGGCCGAGTTATTCCTGGCCGCATGGATCCCGTAGCATTGCCCCTCCCTATATCTTGCTTTAATGATTAGTTATTATTATTATTACTTGATTGTTACTATTAATTCATGTCTTGTAACCTCAGATTAACTTGGGTCTCCTGATTGAATGCTTGTACTATGAGGCCTTGCACATGTGCCTGAACACGAAAGTGACCCGTCGTGGTGCACTCCTGACAAGTAAAACATGATATGACCGGATAGTGGTCCGTCGTGGCGCACTCTTGACCAGTACTCTTGACATGATAACCTGACATGATATATCTTGATAAGCTGTTGTGACAGCTACCTGACATGACATGACCTGTATAAATAACCTGGACACCGTGGCGATTGTGCTTGTATAAATAATCCAGACCTGTCTTGCATCATGTCTAGGAGGGGACTCCTGAGTACCCCGGTCAGGAGTACCAACTAAAATGGACTAAGGCTAATAACTAGATTAATACATTAGTCATAAAGAGATCTCCCAGCTACAGGCAATCCCGTTACCTGGGCGCGCCTGGGATCTGTAGCCTGCCGTCGAGTAGGGCACATTTCCAGCACACTGTCATGTGTTGTACCCTTCAAGCTACTTAAGGGTACATGTGTTTCCTGGACGATGTACCCACCTGAATTCAACCCTAATCTTTCGACCTGGGTAACCTGGATGGTCTGCAGGGCTTGTGGCTGTGGAATAATCTCACTGCATCTTGTTAGTAATTAGGCTTGTGACAACCCTAGTTAGTTAAAGTATCAAGCCGTAATTCTTGCTTGGCCGTAAAATAATTGGATGGAGTCTAACCAGTCTAGTCTTGTCCTGATCCTGTTTCAGGGTACTGCATGACTAGAATGCCTGTATTTATTTTATCGATAAATGGTGAGAATTTCAAGTTCTGCTTAGACGAAGGGTTACAACTCCGGTCCTTGTTTGGTTTACAGGTTGTAACCTGGCTATCTGAATAGTCCCATGGTTACCTCATCGTATATCACCCTGTTATGCTTTTCTTAACTCCTGTCTTAATTATTACCTTATTGTTATTTCTGTGCTGATTGCTGGTTTTAGTTCCTAAGAGAAGCTTCCTTTGTGGCACTTGCTCTTTCTGGGATCTGACCCAGCTGGTTTTGTATGACCAGATTTCGGAGCAGCTCCAGAGGATCTACCGACTTTCCAGCCCGATGGTGGCGACTAGACGTAACCAGGGCAACGAGTGGGTTTATTTTTGATCTTCCACTTTATTGTAAAAATATTCTTTTGAGGCGTTAGCCGACGAGCACCTGTCTAGCTCGATTGCATTTACTTACTGTCTGCCTATGGGCTGTAACATGATTGACAGATCCTAGGGTTGATCATGTATGACTAAACTCTTGCTAGTCCTAACATTTTGTAACGACTAGCTTCATGATCAACTGAATATGTAATATTTGGGACGCCTTATTATTGTATATTTAATGATCATACATCTTGTGACTTTACTTACTGGCTTGTGATTGAGACACTAGGCTTGTTTAAGACCTTAAGATACTGTTGGCTTGTAGTTAAACCCTCATGTATCTAGACAGCCGTGACCGTATAGCGAGATGGAATCCATTTCATATACGTAGCTGGCTATGTCTGCCCCCGCTCTCCAGTATTCTGGTTCTGGGGCGTGACATGGTTTAAGTGGTGGCCCATGCAGGTCTTGTAAATCAAGATATGTGAGGGTTTACCGAATAGATATCTCAATCAGTATTCGTCCTTGATCTCTGCTCGTATCTTCTGAATCCCTGGATTCTTGTCCTGATCATATGCTTGTCGTTGATCTGTCCTGGTCCTTCCTTATGGTTCCCCATGTCATCTTCTTCAGTGGCATCGTTCCTGGATCTGCCGGTCAGCATGGCGGAGCACTTCCCGTGGATCAGCAGCAACCCGGAGATCAAGCCCAGCATTCCGGAGTAGCCTCCAGAGTCGAGCCTTCTGGCGGAGAGCCACCAGTCCAGCCAGTTCAGCCTACCGAGCCTGATGATGGCACTTTGGTAGGTCTCGTCAGGACCTTGATAGCTTCCCAAGATCGCCGAGGAGATGCCTTGCACCAGGCAGTGACGGATGCTCTGACCAGAGGAGGTCATCAGGGTAACAGCGCGGCCAACAGCTTCAAGCCCTTGAACCCTCCCTTCTTCGACGACAGTAAAGATGCTATCGCTGCAGATGCTTGGCTTCAGGACACAGAGGTGATTCTAGAAGCAGCCAAGACCCCAGAGAACGAGAAGGTCGCCGTGGTGTGCCTGTAGTTACTAGATCTTGCCCGCAGCTGGTGGACAGTGCAGGCCGTTGGATTAGCAGCACCCATTACTTGGGCCGTATTCAGAGAGAGATTCCAGACCAAGTATTTTGATTCTATAGCTCGGTATGATCTACAAACGAGGTTCACCAATCTGAAGCAGATGGACAGAACGGTCGACGGATATGCGGTCGAATTTTCCAGACTTACTCAGTTTGCTCCCACCTTGGTGACAACCGAGTATGATAGAGCCCAACGATTCCAGCAGGGGCTTCACCTGGAGATTCTATTGGTAGTTGAGCAGTTTGAGCATCAGACTTTTGATGCGATCTTGAGAGCAGCTAGGAGGCATGAGTATACCTCCCAGAGGATTGTGGATAGGGCCGGAGGTCGGAAGAGATCCCACGGCCAGATGAATCAGTCTTCAGTCCCAGCCCCGACAGCCAGGGGTTTGACTATTGGAGCTCCGAGGCGGGCGGCCTTAGTGACGTCGGTTCAGCATTCAGCCCCGACGTACCCTCAGCAGCAGAAGCAGAAGCAGAAGCAGGCTTCCGCAGTGGGATGTTCTCATTGTGGAAAGCCAGGCCATGTAGTGGCAGAGTGTCGCAGGGCACAGAAATTGTGTCTGGCTTATGGAGAAGCAGACCATAGGGTTGGATCCTGCCCGAATAGGGGTGGTTCATCATCGTCCAACCTTTCTAGCTCTTCGGTGAGAGGACCAGCTCCGGTCCAGCAGCAGCAGTATCTATTACCGAGGCCCTTGCCACCTCAGTCCCAGGTGTTCCAGCAACACCACCCCCAGCAGCATACTCAGGCCCAAGCCTTGAGTCATAACAGGCAGCGAGGATTTCAGCAGAGGGGACCAGCACCCCGAGGGCATTTTCATGCTATAGTGATGACCGTGGAGGAAGGATTGGCACCAGGAGAGGTAGTGGCAGGTACTATTCTCGTCAACTCCTTTCCAGCTTCAGCTTTATTTGCTTCTGGTGTATCGCATTCTTTTATGTCTGCACGATTCACGATACGGATAGGATTGGAGCCCGAGTCATTATCAGTAAGGCTCAATATACTTACTGGTAACGGACTTGTGGGAGTTGATAGGGTGTTTTCCTCGTGTCGGATCGTAGTTAGCGGTAAAGAATTTTTCGCTAAATTGATAGAGTTTCCGATGGCCGATTATGATATGGTATTAGGGATGGATTGGTTGAGGAACCAGTATGCTAGAATAGACTACCATATTGGTAGGGTTATTTTTAGCATTCCAGGCGAGCCAGAGTTTTCATTTTTCAGAGGTACAGTTGAGCCTTCTCCTCCAGTGTTGCGGATGGGGGTAGCAGCAGTGCAGTTGCCCCGGATAGTCGAAGAGTTTCCAGATGTTTTCCCAGAAGAGCTTCCAGGTATGCCGCCAGAGCGGAAGATCGAGTTCACCATAGACTTGATTCCCGGGACAGCCCCAGTGTCAAAGAGAGTCTACAGGATGGCATCTTCAGAGTTGAAGATCTTATACAAGATGATTGAAGAACTTCGAACCAAGGGATTCATTCGTGCGAGTGGATCGCCTTGGGGAGCCCCGATGCTTCTTGTGAAAAAGAAGGATGGTACGTCCAGGTTATGTGTTGATTACCGTACCTTAAACTTAGTGACAATCAAGAACAGATACCCTCTTCCGAGGATAGATGACTTATTTGATCAGCTCAAAGGGGCAGCAGTATTCTCGAAGATCGACTTGCGCTCATGATATCACCAGATTATAGTCAGAGAGCAGGACATCCCGAAGATAGCTTTTAGATCGAGGTATGGGCATTGGGAGTTCCTAGTGATGCCATTTGGAGCGACCAATGTGTTAGCACCCTGAATTTTGGGTTGATTTTTTTTTCATTTTATTATTTCCTGATTGATTGGTTTTGATAAATAATTTATTTTGTTATTTTTCCTTAAGTGTATTTTCCCGTGCCATTGATATTTGGAGTATCAGGGATGTTCAACTCTGGAAATCTTCTTCACGAGTTTTGGAGTGGAAGCGATTACCTTCATGACGGTATATGGTGTCCCACCCAAACTTGTTCCCTTGTGCTCTTTTACTTCGCTGAACTTCGGGTCAAATTAGACCGTTTGATCATTAATTGATTTTCCCACTCTTTTCCTTGATCATTTTTAGCACGTTACCGTGACTTTTAATTTTGGAGCGCAAGACCAGTCAGTTTCTTGAAACCAACTTCTCATGCTTGATCTACTCGAGACGCTCGTCACCCATGACCTTCATGTCCCACTCAGACACGTCATTTTGTGCTCCATTTGATTCGCACAACATTCCCGACACGTGACCCGATTTTATTTCACCCCACGGCGTCACATTTATCTTCCAACTTGATTTGTGGGTCCCCTGTCGACCAAAACCTGTCGGCCCCAACTATGGACATGGCCCACATTGAGCCTACTATCCGTCCGCCACTTGCGTCCCATTTATTGGAATCTCCATGTGCTACTTATTCACTCATGATCATCGACACCTAATTTTAATTCAATTTTTGCACAATGTCCGATTTTGATCCAATCCGGCTCCACCGAGTCCAGTCCAGCTTTGTGCTACCCTCCATCATGACACTCTCATATTTTTTGCCTAAAAATATCATATATTCATTTACCCATTTTCCTATATTTAATAGAATTTTTGTTGAATTAAAATCCCTTTGGAATAACTATTTCTTTATTTAAACTCCTAGCCATTGATTTTCCCAAACAAAATCATCACCATCCATTTTCCCCCAACCCCTAGCAGCATGGTGCTGTCGGCCCTAAATTCTAGGGGGAACAACTTTTCTTTCTCTCTCTCTCTCTCCTATCATTAATCATTATCCTTTCTTTCTCTCTCTCTCCCTTTCTAACTATTCCCACACAACAAATAATACCACAGCAGTCTCTCTTCACCCCTACACCCGACTTCTCCTCCTTGGGCCGACCCCTACTCCGGCCACCTGGTCGGCCATGGACGGCCATCAGCCCGCATCTCTTCTCCTCCTCCTACTCTCCATCTCTCCTCCTCCTTTCCATCTCCAACTTCAAACCACCATTCCGCCACCATCACCACCACTTCGCGTAGCCGGCCACAGTGCTCCGACGGCCACCCCCCTGGACCACCCACGCAGCCGCCGGCCACTGCCACAGCTGCTGCGCCCGGCCAACGGCCACCAGTGCGCGGCAGCAGCAGCGGCGTTGCATGGGCGCGCGCGTGCGAACGGCGTGGGCGCCGCCTTCGTCGCCGCCATGGCCACGACGACCCCCGCCGTGGTGGCCCCTCCCCTGGGCGAACTCAGGCATGCCTTCCCCTGGCGGCCAACGTCCTCCGGGACGCGCCGTCGAGGCGATTCGTGCATTTTGAACGACGTCCCGTCGTGACGCGCGCGGGATCGAGTTCGTTTTGACGCTCCGTCGCAGCGACTTTGTGCACGTTTTCCCAGAGATCCGACCGTTGGATCGGCAATTTCTTTGTCCGTTACAATCTCGGTATATCCACCTTCACTCATGTCAATTTTCGTCCGTTAATTCTATCGTTTGATACATGAAAACCGGCCACCAAGTTGACCGTTTAAATTGTATTAAATTTGGACAGTTTCGAGGGGCCAACTTCGTCAGCTTGTATCTCCTCCACCGCAGCTCCGTTTGGCATGCTACCAGTTCCGGTACGAAGCTGGTATAACCCTCTTACTCTTCCTTCAGTTTTGTTTTATTGTGAGCTTGTTTGATTGGTTGAATTCGACGCCAAAGTTGGTCGTCCGAATTCGTAATTTTCAACTTATAAAATTCCATTTTTGAACACGTGACTCCAGATTTCATTTCTGACACCACCAGTAGACCTGTGGCATCGTTCTGGCATATTTTTATATAAAATTTGTTAGATTTGGAGAACGTGGACCCGGGCACGTTTTTCGGTGCAAAGTGGGTCCCACTTTCTGGGTCAACGGGACTTTTTGACGCCGGCTCATCAGAGTCCAATTCCGGATATATCGTTGAGTTCGTATCGTCATTCTGGACCCGTTGACATATAATTTGCTAGGTTTTGGTGAATATTGTGTCTGGCACGTATTTCGGTGCAAGTCGGATACCAATATCCGGGTCAACGGGTCATTTTGAGATCGGCTCATCGGAATCCAATTACGGAGATACCATTGAGTTCGTATCATCATTCTGGACTCGTTGACCGGTAGTTTGCTGAGTTTTGAGAACTTTGGCTCCGGCACGCATTTTCGTGCAAACCGGAATTCCAAGTTCTGGTCAACGGGCCAAATGGAGATCGGGTCAACGAAATCCAATTCTGGAGATACCCTTGGGTTCGTATCGACATTCTGGTTTCGTGGACATATAATTTGTTATATTTTGTAGATTTGTTTTCTTACACGTTTTTTGGTGCAAAATGGCTCCGACACGGACACCATTTTGACCCAAAATTACCTTTTTGCCCTTGTGTCCAAATTGGACCGTTGGGTAGGCTATCCTAGCTAATTTGACCATTTTGGACACGTTGGCGATGTTCATTTCATCGTCCGACAATATTTGTTGATAATTTCTCTGAGCTTAACCTTTTTATAATTAATTAATAATTAATTCATATAATGTTCGTATTTCGGGATTAGTACAACGAAACTGAGATCAGCCAATTCCAGTGATCTCACATCGCTAAAATTGACAAGTTGGACACGTGGATCACTATAATAAGATTATCAACCTTACCGATAATCTTCTTATCCCGATTTGCGTTTCGTAAGTTTCGACGTACAAATAATGAAGTACACTTTATATTAGACTAGAATTGACCCTGTTTGACCAGAGTTGACTAGTTGACCCAAAGTCAACTGTAAGTCAACACATGACCTAGTTTGACTAGATTATTGACCGGAGTTGACCTAGAGTTGTTTTGACTTAGAAGAACCTAGAATAATGTAGATTGATTATAGAGATTCATTTATTTTCAACTTGAACACCTTGTAACCTGTGTTGCTTTAAATAGGACTCTGTGGCTTCAGTGGGACCCCCCTATACTTATCAGCTGTTCAGGTTATCGAGGCGAGTACATTCTCTGATCATTTCATACCATGTTTAGGATTATATTTCCTGCTTTAGACTATCTTACTTGATGCTGACACGTTGGATCACGGATTGGTACTATATGGATCCCTTCATGAGATGTTATTCCTCTCGGAAGCATCTGATACTTTTGTCATGTGTGTTTCACTTATATCACGTATCATATGCTTCTATCATCATGAATCTTCGGGAATCAGCTAGTGACTCATATACCCTCATGATCACCGAGCCTTCACGAATCAATTCATGAATCACCCTTTATGGACAACGTAGTATAATCATGAATCTTAACGTAACTTGAACGGATCCTTATGTATTGATTGGGGATGGGGGAGTATAAGTGAACATGTGAATAAATCCAAGTAGTGTAATCATGAATCAATTTCCAGTAGTGTAATCATGAATCAGTCCTTAGCCATTCACATGTTTATGCAGTACTCTGAATCACTAGCACTGTCTCTCTTTATATATATTATAGATATTTACTTACAGTCTCTCTTTTTACATTATGCTATTTCTTCAGATCCTGTATTTTATTCTCTAGCATGATTATATTTCCTTTCCTGCTATGACTTGTTGAGATGTATTGTGCTCGCTCCAGTCCTGACTGGACCTGTTGATAAATTTTACAGATAGCCTGGAGGTTGCCTGCTAGCCTAGAGGAGACAGTAGAGGTTGCATAGTTAGCTAGGGTTTTTGCTTATAGTTTATTTTCAGTCATCTTGAGTTGTATTTATGGATTACTGTATTTGGGTTTTGAAATGTATTCTGAGTTTGTATCTTAGACACTTAGACTTCTATCTGTTGCATCTCTTTTTGATTTCATGTTTTATCTATCTTCCTTTATGCTCTACCTTAGATGTGATTGAGTTTACATTCTGCTATGTCACCCCATTCGGGGAGTATAAACTGTTTAGTCTTATACTGTTAGATGCATTGAGACCTAGGATAGCGTTCTACCGCCGACACTGCGGCGTAGGCTGGGCGTTGTTACGTTCTCGTGCCCTAACTCTAGGGTACAGGTCGTGACACAATGTGCCGGCGGTATTCATGGATCTCATGAATCGCATCTTCATGCCTTATTTGGATCAGTTCGTGATTGTATTTCTGGACGACATCCTGGTCTATAGCAGGAGTGAGGCGGAGCATGAGCAACATCTCCGTGTGGTTCTTCAGATTCTCAGGGAGCACCTCTTGTATGCCAAGTTCAGTAAATATGAGTTCTGGCTTGATCGCATTTCGTACTTGGGTCACATCATCACCCGAGGAGGAGTAGAAGTAGATCCCCAGAAGATTATGGCTATTAAGTCATGGCCGGTGCTCAGCACAGTTGCAGAAGTTTACAGTTTTCTTGGATTAGTCGGCTACTACCGGCAGTTTGTTTCAGACTTTGCCCGGATCTCAGCACCATTGATCCAGTTGACCCGCAAGGAGGTGCTGTTTGCTTGGACAGCAGAATATCAGGATTCATTCGAGAAGTTAAAGCGAGGCCTGATGACGGCACCCATTCTCATGCTTCCAGATGGAACCGGAGGATTCTCAGTATATTGTGATGCTTCAGGCAGAGGCCTAGGATGTGTTCTGATGCAGCATGGGAAGGTAATAGCTTATGCGTCACGGCAACTTTGTGATCATGAGAGAAATTACCCAACCCATGACTTGGAGCTGGCAGCAGTAGTGTTTGCACTTAAGTTGTGGAGGCACTACTTGTACGAAAATATGGTAGAGATTTTCACCGACCACAAGAGCCTGAAGTATGTTTTCACCCAGAAGGATCTTAACATGCGTCAGTGGAGGTGGCTGGAGCTTCTTGTGAATTATGATGTCAACTTGCAGTATCATCCTGGGAAGGCCAACGTCATTGCTGATGCATTGAGCAGGAGAGCCGGAGTTTATTTCCTAACACCGCAACCGGAGCTGTTAGCAGATCTTCAGAAGATGGGTATTGAAGTTGTTCTCCCTTCTAGTGTGGCATTGATGGCCAGCATGCAAGTTCATTCCACCATAGTCGAGAGGATCCGGATGGCGCAGTCAGCAGATTCCAAGCTTCAGCGACTCAGAACAGAGTGTGAGGCAGGCCGGCGACCAGAGTTGTGCATTCATGAGGATGGTACACTTCGACATGGTAAGCGTCTTTATGTACCCAGTGGTGATATCAGACATGAGATCATGGCAGAGGCTCATAGTTCACAATATTCTATTCATCCTAGTGGTACGAAGATGTACCGCGATATCCGTCAGCACTTTTGGTGGAATGGCATAAAGAGGGAGATAGCCCGGTTTGCATCTCGTTGTTTAGTCTGCCAACAAGTTAAGGCTAAACATCAGAGGTCCGCTGGACTTCTTCAGCCCTTGCCGATTCCAGAATGGAAGTGGAAGCATGTGACCATGGATTTCGTGACTGGATTACCTAGATCCCCAACTGGTAGAGATGCTATCTGGGTTATAGTTGATCGGCTCACGAAGGTAGCTCACTTCCTTCCGTTCAGAGTTGTTCAGTCGACAGCTTAGTTAGCAGAGATATACCTCAGGCAGATTGTCAGGTTGCACAGAGTGCCAGTTAGTATCACCTAGGACCGAGATTCAAGATTCACGTCACACTTTTGGCGAAGCCTACAGGAGAGTTTGGGGACTCGTCTCCAGTTCAGTTCAGCTTATCATCCGCAGACAGATGGTCAGTCGGAGCGTACAATCCAGACTCTTGAAGACATGTTGAGATCTTGGACACTTGACTTCGGTGGTTCGTGGAAAGATCACCTGTACCTGGTGGAGTTCTCGTACAACAATAGTTTCCAAGCCAGCATCCAGATGGCAACGTTCGAGGCACTGTATGGTAGGAAGTGCAGATCCCCGCTAGCAAGGAATGATATTAGAGAGAGGCAGATGCTCGGTCCAAAAATGATTGCCCAGACAGTTGAAGTGGTCAGAAGAGTCAGGGATCATCTTCGAGTTGCCCAAGATCGCCAGCGCCATTGGGCCGATTCTCATCGGCGCCCTCTCGAGTTTTCTGTCAGTGACCATGTATTCCTGAGAATTTCTCCTAACCGTGGCGTCATTCATTTCGGCGCACGAGGAAAGCTTAGTCCTAGGTATATAGGACCATTTGACATTCTGGAGCGAGTAGGAGATGTATCCTATCGTCTCGCTCTTCCACCGTCGCTAAGCGAGGTGCATGACGTGTTCCATGTATCCCAATTATGATGGTATATCCCGGACCCGAGCCACATCCTGGATCATTCAGAATTGGTTGTTGGTACCAACCTTTCGTATGAGGAGAGGCCCGTGTCTATATTGGACTGGAGAGAGAGAAGATACTCGAGAACAAGACTATCAAGTTAGTCCGAGTCGCTTGGGGTTATCACTCTTTGGGTGAGTCAACGTGGGAGCGTGAGGATGATATTCGATCGCGATATCCCGACTTGTTTGACTCGTGAGGTATAATGTCTTCCTTATGCCTCATGCCTTCGATTCCTTGCATGAATGAGTGATTGTATTGCCTAGTTACAGCTTGCTTGTGATTAGTATAGCTTGTCCTCGTCTCTCTAGCCTCTTAATTAAATTCCGAGGACAAAATTCTTTTAAGGTGGGTAGTGTTGTAATATCTGTGGTTCGTATTACGTATTTTTGGAATACGTGTACGTATTTTATCTTTTATTGCATGATTCCTGGCTTAGCGTTTCCTTCTTGGCTTGGTTTATTTCCTGGGTTGGTTCGGCTTGGCTTGGTTTTTGCCTTGGTTCATGATGAACCAAGGGTGAACCCCTACCTACCACCACCTTTAGTATTTATTACCCATTCTTCTTTCTCTCTCTTCATTAACCTCTTCTTTTTTTCTTCCATTTACTTTTTTACCTACCAGAGAGAGGGAGAGAGGGGTCTAGGCAAGTGCAACTTGCTTTATAGAGGAACTCAAATTTTATTGCTTCATTCTCTTCCTTACAATATTTTAACTTACTCTAGTACTTGGCATTTCCACTTTCCATGGCTAGATTTTTGTAGATCTAAGTTTACTTTATTTTTTAGATTTCTTGGGTTTTGACCTATGTAATCTTGTTATTTCCGAGTTTTGGTGGTTCTATGTTGTAGAGCATTTCATTCTGCCCCGTTTTGACCTAAGGAAGTCTGGATTTGGACTTGGGATGAAGAAATTATGAGCCTCGAAACCCTGAACTCTTTGGTTCTTCTTCTCGGACAAGTGGAGAAGAAGAACAGTGCTGATCGCATGAACCCCCTTAGCCGTATGGCAGCACTTGACCGCATGAATCTTCATGCGGCGAGTCTTCCAGCCGCATAGGCTTCGACATAATTCGAGCCGCATGGGAGCCCGCTTCTTCCAGCCGTATTGTCACGCCCCAGAACCAGAATACTGGAGAGCGGGGGCAGACATAGCCAGCTACGTATATGAAATGGAATCCATCTCACTATACGGTCACGGCTGTCTAGATACGTGTGGGTTTAACTACAAGCCAGCAGTCTCCTAAGGTCATGAACAAGCCTATTGTCTCAATCAAAAGCAAGCAATAGTAATTACAAGATGTCAGAGCACCAAATATATAATAGCAAGGCGTGCCTTACATTACATATTGGATGATCATGAAGCTAGTCATACAAAATGCCAGGACTAGCAAGAGTTCAGTCATACATGATCAACCCTAGGATCTGTCAATCATGTTACAGCCCGTAGGCAGACAGTAAATAAAGATGTAATCGAGCTAACACGTGCTCGCCGGCTAAACGCCTCAAAAGAATAATTTTTACAAATAAGTGGGAGGACAAAAAGAAACCCACTCGTTGTCAGGGTTCCGTCTAGTGGTCACCATATGGCTGGAAGATCGGTGGATCCTCTGGAGCTGCTCCGATATCTGGCCACACAAAACCAGCTGGGTCAGACCCCAGAAAGAGCAAGTGTCATAAAGGAGGCTTCACTTAGAAACTAAAACCAGCATATAGTAAGGAACATTAAAGTTAAATTATCAGAAATAACAACAATAATTGAGTACGAGGAAACCATTCAAGTAGCCAGACTACAACCCTTAAACCAAACAAGGACCGGGGTTGCAATCCTTCACCTGAATGGAAATCCATCTCAAATACTATGGATAAGGTAATAAGACAATAAATGAAGAGAAGACATAGAACTGCTCCGGGAGCCAGGTTACAACCCTTAAACCAAACAAGGACCGGGGTTGTAACCCTTCGCCTGAACAGAACTGGACTCCTGATCTTTATTGTTAAGGCCATTATAGATAATCATGTTGCTGAAGTAAGATAGAATATGACAAGCATGGCACGGGGTACAAATAAGACAATAACCGAAGGAAAGACACAGAACTGCTCCGGGAGCCAGGTTACAACCCTTAAACCAAACAAGGACCGGGGTTGTAACCCTTCGCCTGAACAGAACTGGTCCCCCGATCGTTATTGTTAAGGCAAGCATCAATAATCGTGTCTTGTCACGATCTTGCACAGGATCAGGATAAGACTAAGCTGGAATAACTTCATCCAATCAATCACGGCCAATCAAAAGTACGGCTTGATATTTTAACTAGCTAGGGTTATCACAGGCCTAGTTACTAGCAAGAAGCAATAAGATTATTTCAACAGCCACAAGCCCTGCAGACCATCCAAGTTATCCAGGTCGAATGTCCATTTATGAAGGATGCACCACATGACTGTGTGCTGGAAGTGTGCCCTACTCGTCGGTAGGCTACAAGTCCACTTAATGCGCCCAGATAACGGGAGTGCCTGTAGCTGGGAGTCTCTTCATGTCTACTGAATTATTCTAGTTTATTACTCTTAGTTAATTACAGTAGGTATCCCTGACCGTGGTACTCAGGGATCCCATCCTAGACATGATGCAAGACAATACTGGTTTATTGTGTAAACGCAATCATCCACGGTGTCCAGGTTAGTCATTCTTGTCAGGTCATGTCACGTTAGCCATCGCAACAGTAATTCGAGATAATCATGTCAGGTATGCTTGTCCTGCCATGCCGTGTTCAATCATTATTAACAAACCTATTAAATAAATTCATGATTATCAAGTTCCTGACAAAAGGTGTAAGGATATAAAATGTGCGTAAAATATCTAATAAAATATTAATATACAGGGCTATAGAAGAGCCAAGCTTAAGGAAAATAAAACCAAAGTGACATTCTGACATAAGACCAAGTCAGCCAAGGCCATATGCTCAGTGCAAAAGTCATACGCTCAGGTCAGGTTACGCTCAAGTCAAGCTACGCTCAGGTAAGCCTACGCTCAGGTAAGCCTACGCTCAGATAAGCGTACACTCACAAAGGGCAGCGTATGAGGTCCATACGACCCCTTGTCACACAAGTGAGCGTATATAAGACATACGCTCCAAAAAGGCAGCGTATGAACTTCATACGACTCCTTGTCACACAAGCGAGCGTATGCGAGTCATACGCCTCAAAAAGGCAGCGTATGGACTCCATACGACTCATGGCTATCCAAGTGAGCGTATGCAAGCCATACACTCCAAAAAGGCAGCGTATGGACTCCATACGACTCCTTGTCAAGCAAGCGAGCGTATGCGAGTCATACGCCTCAAAAAGGCAGCGTATGGACTCCATACAACTCATGGCTATCCAAGTGAGCGTATGCAAGCCATACACTCCAAAAAGGCAGTGTATGGACTCCATACGACTGCTTGTCAAGCAAGCGAGCGTATGCGAGTCATACGCCTCAAAAAGGCAGCGTATGGGGTCTACTGCGCTGTGCTAAAGAGCGCACACAGCTCAGTGACGCAAGCTAAAAAGCTCGCATACTGCTCACTATCTTCTCCAAACAGCAGGAACTCTATGGTTGAACCCTAAGCTCCCAAGTCCATAACTTGGTCAAAACAAGTCCAAATCCAACTTTCCAAAGGTCAAAATTGGGTAGAAGGAAATTCTCTACCACATGGAACCATCAAAACTTGAAAACAAGGGAATTTAATAGATCAAAACCATAAAAATCCGAAAATGACTAAATTCTAGATCTACAAAAATTCAAGCTTCAAAATAGAAAATGACAAGTTCTAATGTGGATTGGAAAGTTGCAAAGAAGAGGTTAGAACAATAAAAATGGTGGGTTTCTTCATGAAGCAAGATTGCACTTGCCTAGGCTAGGGTTTTCTTGGTTGGGGGTGGAGAGTAATGAAGAAGAAAGGAAAATAATGAGGAGAGAGAATGGGAAGAGGTTAATAAATAGGGTTGGTTGTGGTAGGTAGGGGGTTCACCCTTGGTTCATGATGAACCAAGACAAATCAAGCCTAGCCGAACCAACCCAAGCCAACCCAAACCAAGATGAACCAAGGCCAATACGAGATAAAATACGTACACGTATTCTTAAATACGTAATACGAACAACAGGCATTACAACTCTACCCACCTTAAAAGAATTCCGTCCTCGGAATTTAATTAAGATGTTAGAGAGACTAGAACAAGCTATACTAATTACATGCAAACTATAACTAGGCAAGCAATCACTCATTCAAGCAAGAAATCGAAGACATGAGGCATAAGGAAGACATTATACCTCATGAGTCAAACAAGTCGGGATACCGCGATCGGATATCTTCCTCACGCTCCCACGTTGACTCCCCCAAAGAGTGATGACCCCAAGCAACTCGGACTAACTTGATAGTCTTGTTCTTGAGGATCTTCTCTCTCCGGTCCAATATAGACACGGGCCTCTCCTCATACGAAAGGTTGATACCAACAACCAATTCCGAATGATCCAGGATGTGGCTCGGGTCCGGGATATACCGTCGTAATTGGGATACATGGAACACGTCATGCACCTCGCTTAGCGACGACGGAAGAGCGAGACGATAGGATACATCTCCTACTCGCTCTAGGATATCGAACGGCCCTATATACCTAGGACTAAGCTTTCTCCGTACGCCGAAACGAATGACGCCATGGTTGGGCAAAATCCTCAGGAATACATGATCGCCGACCGAAAACTCGAGAGGGCGCCGATGAGAATCGACTCAATGACCTGGCGATCTTGGGCAACTCGAAGATGATCTCTGACCCTTCTGACCACGTCAATGGTCTGAGCAATCAATTCTGGACCAAGCATCTATCTTTCTCCAACATCATCCCAGGCTAGCAGGGATCTGCACTTCCTACCATACAGTGCCTCGAACGGTGCCATCTGGATACTGGCCTGGAAACTATTATTGTACGAGAATTCCACCAGGTGTAAGTGATCTTCCCATGAACCACCAAAGTCAAGTGTGCAAGACCGTAACATGTCTTCAAGAGTCTGGATCGTGCGCTCCGACTGGCCATCTGTCTGCGGATGATATGCTGAACTGAACTGGAGGTGAGTTCCCAAACTCTCTTGCAAGCTACGCCAAAAGTGCGACGTGAATCTAGAATCTCGGTCCGAGGTGATACAAACTGGCACACCGTACAATCTGACAATCTGTCTGAGATACATCGCCGCTAGCTGAGCCGTCGACTGACCAACTCTGAATGGAAGAAAGTGAGCCACTTTCGTGAGCCGGTCAACTATAACCCAAATAGCATCTCTACCAGCTGGGGATCTAGGTAATCCAGTCACAAAATCCATGGTCACATGCTCCCACTTCCATTCTGGAATCGGTAAGGGCTGAAGAAGTCCAGCCGGTCTCTGATGTTCGGCTTTAACTTGTTAGCAAACCAAACACCGAGAGACAAACCGAGCTATCTCCCGCTTCATGCCATTCCACCAGAAATGCTGCCGGATATCACGGTACATCTTCGTACTGTCCGGATGGATGGAATACTGCGAACTATGAGCTTCTGCCATGACCTCCTGCCGGATATCTCCGCTGGGTACACAAAGACGCGTACCATATCGATGTGTACCATCCTCATAAACGCATAACTCTAGTCTTCGTCCCGCCTCACACTCTGCTCTGAGTCGCTGAAGCTTGGAATCTGCCGACTGCGCCATCCGGATCCTCTCGACTATAGTGGACTGAACTTGCATACTGGCCATCAAGGCCGCACTGGAAGGGAGAACAACTTCAATATCCATTTTCTGAAGATCTACTAACAGCTCTGGTTGCGCTGTTAGAAAATAAGCTCCCGCTCTCCTGCTCAATGCATCCGCAACAACATTGGCCTTTCCAGGATGATACTGCAGGTTGACATTATAATCCACAAGTAGCTCCAGCCATCTCCTCTGACGCATGTTAAGATCTTTCTGGGTGAAAACATATTTCAGGCTCTTGTGGTCGGTGAAGATCTCCACCCTATCTCCATACAAATAGTGCCTCCACAACTTGAGTGCAAACACCACTGCTGCCAGCTCCAAGTCATGGGTTGGGTAATTCCTCTCATGATCACGAAGTTGCCGTGATGCATAAGCTATTACCTTCCCATGCTGTATCAGAACACATCCTAAACCTCTGCCTAAAGCGTCACAGTATACCAAAAATCCTCCGGTCCCATCAGGAAGCGTGAGAATAGGAGCCGTCATTAAGCCTCGCTTCAACTTCTCAAAAGATTCCTGGCACTCTGCTGTCCAAGCAAACTGTGCATCCTTGCGGGTCAACTGGGTCAGCGGCACCGAGATCCGAGCGAAGTCCGAAACAAATCGCCGGTAGTAGCCGGCCAATCCAAGAAAACTACGAACCTCTACAACTGTGCTGGGCACCGGCCATGACTCAACGGCCACGATCTTCTGAGGATCCACTTCTACTCCTCCTCTGGTGATGATATTACCCAAGTACGAAATGCGATCGAGCCAGAACTCGCATTTACTGAACTTGGCATATAACTGGTGCTCCCTGAGTATCTGAAGAACAACCCTGAGATGCTGCTCATGCTCCGCCTCATTCTTGCTGTAGACCAGAATGTCGTCTAGGAATACGATCACAAATTGATCCAAGTAAGGTATGAAAATGCGATTCATGAGGTCCATAAATACTGCCGGTGCATTGGTTGCTCCAAATGGCATAACAAGAAACTCCCAATGCCCGTATCTCGATCTGAAAGTTGTCTTCGGGATGTCCTGCTCTCTGACTCTGATCTGATGATATCCTGAGCGCAAGTCAATCTTCGAGAATACAGCTGCCCCTTTAAGTTGATCAAACAAGTCATCTATCCTCGAAAGAGGGTATCTGTTCTTGATTGTCACTGAGTTTAAGGTACGATAATCTATATATAATCTGGACGTACCATCCTTCTTTTTCACAAGAAGCATCGGGGCTCCCCAAGGCGATCCACTAGCACGAATGAATCTCTTGGTTCTAAGCTCTTCAATCATCTTGTACAAGATCTCCAACTCTGATGGCGCCATCATGTAGACTCTCTCTGACACCGGGGCTGTCGCGGGAATCAAGTCTATGATGAACTCAATCTTCCGCTCTAGGGGCATACCTGGAAGCTCTTCTGGAAAAATATCTGGGAACTCATCCACTATCCTGGGCAATTGAACTGCTGCTACTGCCATCCGCAATACTGGAGGAGAAGGCTCAACCTCGCCTCGAGAGAAAGAAAACTCCGGCTCTCCTGGAATGCTAAAAATAACCCTGCCAATGTGGCAGTCTATCCTAGCATACTGGTCCCTCAACCAATCCATCCCTAAGACTACATCATAATCGGCCATCGGAAATTCTATCAATCTAGCGGGAAACTCTCTACTGCTAACTACGATTCGACACGAGGAAAATACTCTATCAACTCCCACAAGTCCGTTACCAGTGAGTATATTGAGCCTTACTGATAACGACTCGGGCTCCAATCCTATCCGTGTCGCGAATCGTGTAGACATAAATGAATGCGATGCACCAGAATCAAATAAAGCTGAAGCTGGAAAGGTGTTGACGAGAATAGTACCTGCCACAACCTCACCTGGTGTTACTCCTTCTTCTCCCATGGTCAAAGCCAGCACTTGACCATGTCCTCTAGGGGCAGGTCCCCTCTGCTGAAAATTCCTCTGCCTGCTCTGGATCAGGGCTTGGGCCTGAGCATACTGCTGCGGTCTCTGCTGCTGGAATGCCTGAGCCTGCGTCATGAATGGCCTCGGAAGCGGGTACTGCAACTGCTGCTGTTGCTGGACTGGCACTGGTCCTCTAACTGAAGGACCAGAGAAAGCTGATGAACTCTCCCTGTTCGGACAGTTTCCAACCCTGTGGTCCGGGGCACCACAAACCAAGCACAATCCTTGTGCTCTGCGACACTCTGACACCACATGCCCTGGCTTCCCGCAGTGTGAACATCCCACTGTGGAAGACTGCTTCTGATTCTGTTGCTGAGGGTGTGTTGGGGTAGAATGTTGAACCGACGTCACCGAGGCCGCCCGCCTCGGAGTTCCAATTGTTAAACCTCTAGCTGCCGGGACTGGAGCTGATGATTGGTGCATCTGACTGTGGGACCGCTTCCTACCTCCGATCCTATCCACGATCCGCTGGAAGGTGTACTCATGCCTCCTAGCCGCCCTCAATACTGCATCGAACGTCTGGTGTTCGAACTGCTCAACTGCTAGTAAAATCTCCAAATGTAGCCCTTGCTGGAACCGCTGGGCCCTATCAAACTCGGTTGCCACCAAGGTGGAGGCAAACCTACTGAGTCTAGAAAACTCAGATGCATAACCATCGACTGTTCTGCCTCCTTGCTTCAGGTTGGTAAACCTCGTCTGCAAGTCATACCGAGCCACAGCATCAAAATACTTCGTCTGGAATCTCTCTCTGAACACTGCCCAAGCAATGGGTGCCACTAATCCCTCGGCCTGCGCCGCCCACCAACTGCGGGCAAGATCTAACAACTGCAGGCGCACTACGGCCACCTTCTCATTTTCTGGAGTCCTAGCTGCTTCTAGAATCACTTCGATATCCTGAAGCCAAGCATCCGCGGCTATCGCATCTTCGCTGCCGTCGAAGAATGGAGGGTTCAGGCGCTTGAAGCTGTTGGCCGCGCTGTTACCCTGATGACCACCTCGGGTCAAAGCATCCGTCACTGCCTGGTGCAAGGCATCTCCACGCCGGTCTTGGGAAGCTATCAAGGTCCTGACGAGTCCTACCAAAGTGCCGTCATCATGTTCTACTGGTTGAACTGGCTGGACTGGTGGCTCTCCGCCAGAAGGCACGACTCTAGAGGCTACTCCGGAATGCTGGGCTTGATCTCCAGGTTGCTGCTGGTCCGCGGGAGGTGCTCCGCCTTGCTGGTCAGTAGGACCACGAACAATGCCGCTGAAGAAGACGACATAGGGAACAATAAGGAAGGACCAGGACAGATCAACGATACAAGTATATGATCAGGACAAGAATCCAGGGATTCAGAAGATACTAGCAGAGATCAAGGACGAATACTGATTGAGACATCTATTCGGTAAACCCTCACATATCTTGATTTACAAGACCTGCATGGGCTACCACTTAAACCATGTCACGCCCCAGAACCAGAATACTGGAGAGCGGGAGCAGACATAGCCAGCTACGTATATGAAATGGAATCCATCTCACTATACGGTCACGGCTGTCTAAATACATGAGGGTTTAACTACAAGCCAGCAGTCTCCTAAGGTCATGAACAAGCCTATTGTCTCAATCACAAGCAAGCAATAGTAATTATAAGATGTCAGAGCACCAAATATATAATAGCAAGGCGTCCCATACATTACATATTGGATGATCATGAAGCTAGTCGTACAAAATGCCGGACTAGCAAGAGTTCAGTCATACATGATCAACCCTAGGATCTGTCAATCATGTTACAGCCCGTAGGCAGATAGTAAATAAAGATGCAATCGAGCTAACACGTGCTCGCCGGCTAAACGCCTCAAAAGAATAATTTTTACAAATAAGTGGGAGGACAAAAAGAAATCCACTCGTTGCCAGGGTTCCGTATAGTGGTCACCATCTGGCTGGAAGATCGGTGGATCCTCTGGAGCTGCTCCGATATCTGGCCACACAAAACCAGCTGGGTCAGACCCCAGAAAGAGCAAGTGCTACAAAGGAGGCTTCACTTAGAAACTGAAACCAGCATATAGTAAGGAACATTAAAGTTAAATTATCAGAAATAACAACAATAATTGAGTACGAGAAAACCATTCAAGTAGCCAGACTACAACCCTTAAACCAAACAAGGACCGGGGTTGCAATCCTTCACCTGAATGGAAATCCGTCTCAAATACTATGGATAAGGTAATAAGACAATAAATGAAGAGAAGACATAGAACTGCTCCGGGAGCCAGGTTACAACCCTTAAACCAAACAAGGACCGGGGTTGTAACCCTTCGCCTGAACAGAACTGGACTCCTGATCTTTATTGTTAAGGCCATTATAGATAATCATGTTGCTGAAGTAAGATAGAACATGACAAGCATGGCACGGGGTACAAATAAGACAATAATCGAAGGAAAGACACAGAACTGCTCCGGGAGCCAGGTTACAACCCTTAAACCAAACAAGGACCGGGGTTGTAACCCTTCGCCTGAACAGAACTGGTCCCCCGATCGTTATTGTTAAGGCAAGCAACAATAATCGTGTCTTGTCACGATCTTGCACAGGATCAGGTTAAGACTAAGCTGGAATAACTTCATCCAATCAATCACGGCCAATCAAAAGTACGGCTTGATATTTTAACTAGCTAGGGTTATCACAGGCCTAGTTACTAGCAAGATGCAATGAGATTATTTCAACAGCCACAAGCCCTGCAGACCATCCAAGTTATCCAGGTCGAATGTCTATTTATGAAGGATGCACCACATGACTGTGTGCTGAAAGTGTGCCCTACTCGTCGGTAGGCTACAAGTCCACTTAATGTACCCAGATAACCGGAGTGCCTGTAGCTGGGAGTCTCTTCATGTCTACTGAATTATTCTAGTTTATTACTCTTAGTTAATTACAGTAGGTATCCCTGACTGTGGTACTCAGGGATCCCATCCTAGACATGATGCAAGACAATACTGGTTTATTGTGCAAACGCAATCATCCACGGTGTCCAGGTTAGTCATTCTTGTCAGGTCATGTCACGTTAGCCATCGCAACAGCAATTCGAGATAATCATGTCAGGTATGCTTGTCCTGCCATGCCGTGTTCAATCATTATTAACAAACCTATTAAATAAATTCATGATTATCAAGTTTCTGACAAAAGGTGTAAGGATATAAAATGTGCGTAAAATATCTAATAAAATATCAATATACAGGGCTATAGAAGAGCCAAGCTTAAGGAAAATAAAACCAAAGTGACATGTTGACATAAGACCAAGTCAGCCAAGGCCATATGCTCAGTGCAAAAGTCATACACTCAAGTCAGGCTACGCTCAAGTCAAGCTACGCTCAGGTAAGCCTACGCTCAGGTAAGCCTACGCTCAGGTAAGCGTACGCTCACAAAGGGCAGCGTATGAGGTCCATACGACCCCTTGTCACACAAGTGAGCGTATACAAGACATACGCTCCAAAAAGGCAGCGTATGAACTTCATACGACTCCTTGTCACACAAGCGAGCGTATGTGAGTCATACGCCTCAAAAAGGCAGCGTATGGACTCCATACGACTCATGGCTATCCAAGTGAGCGTATGCAAGCCATACACTCCAAAAAGGCAACGTATGGACTCCATACGACTCCTTGTCAAGAAAGCGAGCGTATGCGAGTCATACGCCTCAAAAAGGCAGCGTATGGACTCCATACGACTCATGGCTATCCAAGTGAGCGTATGCAAGCCATACACTCCAAAAAGGCAGCGTATGGACTCCATACGACTCCTTGTCAAGCAAGCGAGCGTATGCGAGTCATACGCCTCAAAAAGGCAGCGTATGGGGTCTACGGCGCTGCACTAAAGAGCGCGCACAGCTCAGTGACGCAAGCTAAAAAGCTCGCGCACTGCTCACTGTCTTCTCCAAACAGCAGGAACTCCATAGTTGAACCCTAAGCTCCCAAGTCCATAACTTGGTCAAAACAAGTCCAAATCTAACTTTTCAAAGGTCAAAATTGGGTAGAAGAAAATTCTCTACCACATGGAACCATCAAAACTTAAAAACAAGGGAATTTAATAGATCAAAACTATAAAAATCCAAAAATAACTAAATTTTAGATCTACAAAAATCCAAGCTTCAAAGTAGAAAATGACAAGTCCTAATGTGGATTAGAAAGTTGCAAAGAAGAGGTTAGAACAATAAAAATGGTGGGTTTCTTCATGAAGCAAGATTGCACTTGCCTAGGCTAGGGTTTTCTTGGTTGGTGGTGGAGAGTAATGATGAAGAAAGGAAAATAATGAGGAGAGAGAATGGGAAGAGGTTAATAAATGGGGTTGGTTGTGGTAGGTAGGGGGTTCACCCTTGGTTCATGATGAACCAAGGCTAATCAAGCCTAGCCGAACCAACCCAAGCCAACCCAAACCAAGATAAACCATGGCCAATACGAGATAAAATACGTACACTTATTCTTAAATACGTAATACGAACAACAGGCATTACACGCATAGACTCCGTTCCCGTTAGCCGCATAGGCTGAGTCTCATTCCGGGCCGCATGGATTTATTTCCATCAACCGCATGAGACTTTTGTTCTTGAGCTGCATATGGGCCCACTTTCTGAGAGACGCATGGAGCTCGCTCAACCCCAGCCGCATAATACTCCGTTCCTGTTAGTCGCATAGGCCTTGCTTTCCGCTGGCCGTACGAGAATTTTTCCCGAGTCGCATGTGCCTTCCGTTCCCGTTAGCCGCATAGACCTGCTTCCTTGCTTGCCCCATGAGGCTCAACTCCTTGAGCCGCATGCAGCCCCACTTGCTCTCAGCCGTATGCGCCTCTTGCTTCTGCAGCCGCATGTCCACCTGCCGCATGAGGCTGAGTTATTCCTGGCCGCATGGATCCCGCATGTAATACCCAGTTTTCTAAATAAGGGTAATTTTGAAATTTTGTAATTATAATTATTATTCATTAATAATTATTTTATATTATGATTTTTGGTGATTTTTAATTATTTTTAAACTATTTAAAATTATGACTTGTGATTTTGACATTTTTCTATTGTTTGGTTTTAATTTCGAGGAATTTGTCACCCCCAGTTTTCAGGAATAGGGGTACTTTTTTCATTTTTTATTTTTAAAATATTTTTGAAATTTATTTTATTATTTATGATATTGTTTTGGGGTTATTTGAGTCGGGTTCGAATTTCAGCTCAATCCGACTTGAAACGGGGACCCGGGGGTAGTGTTGACTTTAGTGGACCCATATATTAGTTAGCCATGGCCCACATGATAGAAATATTTTAGTTAGAGGTTAGACTAATTATTATGGATAAGGTTAGTGTGATTAGCGACTTTAGAATGACTAATTTAGCCCCAACCAATTAGCCCTTTCCTAATACTAATAGAATAGGTTAGTGGGGGCATTTTGGACCTTACCATAATAGGACAAATAGCCCCATATGGCCAGCCACTTTGGGAGAGGATAGGCTCAAGTTTATTTCATTATTCTCATCCACACTCTCTCTCTTGTTCTTTCCTAAATTTCTACAGAGCAATCTAAAGCAATTTCTCCACCAAATCCTTCCATTTCGTCACCAAATCTTCTTCTTTCCCTCTCCATTCTAGCCAAGGAGGAAGCTACCCAAGTTTTGGAGGATTCGGAGCTCGTTCGTATCCTTTTGGAATCTCTACGTGCCGGTGTCGCTCTGGGAAGGCTTTTCTTCGATTCGATCTACCGGGAGGTATAAATCCCTTCTCCTTTTCATTTCCTCATACATATAGGTCTATTTTGAATCCATAGGAATGACCTCCATGGTTGTATCTCCATTTGTGTCCATTTCGTGTCCATTTGGAGGTCATAGGAGTGTCCTTTGTGTTGTGGTTGTGTCCATGTGGGAAAACCCCAAATTTGGACACTATGTGTTGTTGTTATGTATGAATGAATTATTACATGTTTAATCTCATATTTTTGTATTGGAGATGTGTTCTATAGTGTCTCATATATATATATTAGTGTAGAGAGTGAGTTCTTGATATATCATGTTATATACTTGTGTTCTTTTGTCTCAAACTACCCAAATTCGTCATAATTTTTATCCACGTTTTTAGTAGCAATAGCAACTTAGAAATATCATAACTTTTAGCTTAAAACTCCGATTTATCTCCCATTTTTTTAAAAGAACCGTATCGAAGATAGCTTTCCAAATATATATTTTAATAAGCCAAATTCTTTATGTAACTTTCTGTAGAATTATTTGAGTGTCAGCTGTATGAAAGACGAACGCGTTTCGGTATTTTCGCGATTCCGGGAGCTTCCGGACACGAAAATGCGATCCGTTTGAAGTTTCGGAAAGCTAACATGAAGTACTACAACATACTTTAATCCTAGAATTTAGTGCCCAATTGGTACAGAATTGATTTTAAGTAAAAGAGTGACTATACGATATATGCATTTTGTGTAACCTATAAGCCTATGTAGTATGGATATTAAATGAATATAGAGTATGTAATGCATGATATGTTAGATGAATAAAATGATATATATATGATATATATCCTCTTTACATTAATGTATAAATATGGTTGAATGCAAGCATGTAGGAATGCAATTAATATAATATATGTAAGCAATGCATAAATGCATGAATGAAAAAATGATATACAATACATGCATGAAAGTATATAATGAATGCTAGATATAAATGCAAGGTATATATGTAATGATAGATATGAATGCATAATGTATAAATATTGTAAATACAATATCAGATTTCATATGTAGACATAGAACCAATGCATAGCTGATATTTAGATTGAATGTTAGTTCATTTTAGGTTGTTCGAACACTGAACTGTCCATGCAAGCATATATACCTTCCTTTTTCTATTGCCAAGCCAATTTCAGTTTTCAATATAGTGGAATGTCTATGAATATAATGTTAACCTTCAACCCCTTAATTCGAAATGTTAGTTAATTTCAGTATTAGACAATGCATGAGCTGTATGCATATGGGATGTTGGCTTAATGGCAGATTTCAGATAACATGGTTCATTTTATGTGGTTAGTTACATCAGTTTATGGGATAGCTCACTTTAGTTTATATGTAAATGTGGAACTAAACTGAGAATGAACTTCACCCTCTGCACAAGGACACCCCACTCTATATCAACCACCATGCCATGTAACCCTTCTCTAAATGATTGCTATAATATATATAGATTTATGTAAAGTATAGATGCATGTTAGTTATAACTTAAATAGTCTCTACTCTAATGTATATAGATGAATACTTGTAGCCATGCATGTTAAGTATAATCCATGTGTAATGTAGATGGGTCAGCTTTGTGCCATGTGTAGTGTAAACTCCTAACTAGTGTTGATTTCTCTTTTCATGTACACCTCCATGTTCACACACACATATAGCTTTACATGTTAGTTCCTTTCTCTTATATATATATATATATATATATATATATATAATATCGAATATGCATAATAGTGATGTATCTTGATGTGTGACTTGTGTTGGCTTGTATAGCCTTGTGATTGGTGTGTGACTGCTAGCCTAGGTTGGTTAGGCCTAGTGAGACTTATTAGACTTGTTTGGGCTAGGACTTGACCTAGTTGACTAGTGTGGTTGACTAGAGTTGACCAAGTGTTGACTTTAGTCTAGTTTGACCTAGACAGCATGCAGATGCATTATAGATTACTATTATCATCCCATGTATACATCTTGACTTGTGTTGCTCTAACTAGGAGTCAGGTACCTCATCTCGGACAGTACATTTACTTCAGACATTCAGATACGAGGCGAGTACATTCTCTGACCGTTTCATACTTGTCAGGATTTATATTCTTGCTCTAGATTACTGTACTTGATGTTGACACGATCATTATCAAGGATTGGTACTATGTGGATCTTCTTCTGAGATGTTATCTCCTTGTATTCACTAAATATATATTGTGATGTGTATTTCACTTATATATTGTATTTATTGAATACCCTTATCATTGTACACTCATTGTGCATATTGTACTCTCATTATCACATTGAGCCATTGTACAAGCCATTGTATAAGCCATTGTACAAGCCATTATATAAGATAACGTAACTGAATTGGATCCTTGTGTATTGATTGGGGAGGAAGAGTAAAATTGGTTATGTGATCAATCCTATTGTATAAGAAATTGTATATGTCTATTGTACACCCACGTACAAAGGAGTCCCATTTTATTGTATAACCTAACCCGTTTACATAACCATATTGTGCTCTAAATCACATATTGCTTACAGTTCTTACTTATCATATATAGATATTTTCCATTATCAAATATCTGCTATTTTCATATACATTCTTCTTTCAGCGTTTCATGTACCTTACTCTATTGCATGCTTTATATTTTCTAACATGATATGAACTGCGTGAGATGTTTTGTGCTCGCTCCTGTCCTGACTGGACCTGTTGAAAATTTTATAGAGGATGATGAGGAACCCTGCACCCTTACTTGGTGTTTGCCTAGTTGACACTCGCGACCTGGACCCCTGGGGAGGTTCAGGCAGCTGCTCAAGATGATACCTTGTATAGTGTAGATAGCTTAGACTGTCCTTTCTTTTCATGTTTAGCTGTTGTCTTATTTTCAGAGTTGTATATTTTAGAGATGTTGAGACTTTGTTATTTCTTTCTGCCGTACCTCAGTTGAGGATTTCTTATCTATTTTTAATTATGCTACATTCTACCTTAGATTGTGATTGAGTTGTACCTCTGTATTGGCCTCCTTAAGGAGAGTATTCATATTATGTTAGTTATAGTTCATGACCTAGAACAGCGTTCTATCGCCGACACTGCGGCATAGGCTGGGCGTTGTTACGCTCTCGTACCCTCACAGTGGGTGCGGATCGTGACACGTGTTTAGTGGTGGCCCATGCAGGTCGAGTTTATGTAGTGGTATTCGAACTAGAGTATCACTACAGCCTGCAGTAGGATTAGGATATTTTTGGAGGTACTCAATCACATTAGGAAAAACTCTTAATCTGATTCCTTTTGTCTAAAATTGTTGCTTATTGACTTCCCTTGAATATAAATTGTTCTCCTTTGAATTTTTGCTTCATTCTCAGAAATTGCTTCTTGTTTTGATCTGTCTTCATGATGGTTATGAAGACACGATCTCATCGCTTCGGTTCGGGGGATACTATCGAGAGGCTGGCTACCACTCGTCCTGTTCATCAGGGCCTCGAGACCGCAGCTTCTGTTGTGCCGACTCAGGTTGGCGTTTCTGCTATATTGGAGGTGCACCTCCGTCTATACAGAGACTTTTCCCTTCATTTTCGGTTTCTCTCAGCAGCAGCGATTCATGCAGCATCAGCATCAGAGATTTGTGCAGTATCAGCATCAGGCTGGAGGAAACCAGCAGGGCGAGCTATCGTCAGGACAGTCGAGGATGCACAGACCGTTGGAGATCTTGCTGCAAGTTTCGTTCTTCTTAATTCCATTCCCCGCAATTGTCTTTTATAATTACCTTGAAATCCGATTCCATATGTTCCTTGTTGATTGATTAATTTTGTCATGTTACTCTTTTGTTGTGTTTGTTTTTTTCTTCTGAGAAAATCATATAGACTATGTCGCCTAAATCATGGGATCTATAATCCTCGATAGTCGTATTAGTTGGCATAGTGAGGACATGTAGTCAGATTTTGGATGTATTCTCGGATATAGAAATTTAAGGTTTTTGTCGTCGCATGCGGCAGTGCAAAAATTTTAAATACCATGAACCTAGAGGTACGTACCTTAGTCAAAGACTCTGTGATTATCGTAGCCTTGTTCACTAGCATGATGAAGACTCTGGACAACATGATTTTGGACAGACGTATATGATTAACAGATTGTATCTTGAGAAGGTTTAAACATCATACCCTTTTGATTATTATAAATGACTTAAGAGTAGGGATATTTAGTTTTGTAGAGCTTATTCATAGGTAGTTCCTTCATAGTATAATGGTATAATGACTTGTAGAGTGTCTGTATCCTAGAGGTGATAGTTAGCATTGGTGTTAGAATAGTAACCCATTGCAGATAATTCTTCTGTTATCTATAATACCAACCAGTTACACATAGGATGTTAGTATGCCTTACATCCTTGATGATTATTACTACTTTTCCTTACCTTTTCCAGTGAGGCACCCATGACCAGAGCCTGCCTTTGAGTATAGTTATAGTTTCACCTAAGACCGAGAGGTCTATTTGCATAGATAGATTGCAGATGATATTGGCATATGGGATATAGGTTAGTTGGTATCTATAGGCCATTGTTGTATAGGGTTATAAACATGTTGTTTAGCCTATACTTGGTTCAGTTTTCCATTTTAGTTAAGTTCCCTTCGTGTTGAGTTCCTTTGTGTTGATCAACTTTATAGGCAGTGTGCAGACCTTTCACTAGATACCATGTCCCCTTGATTCAGACCATTCATCCTTAGCCTAGTTCTAAGCATTGTTTAAGACCCTTATAAGTTTAGTCTGCCTTAACCCTTGGTTGATCAGTCATGTATATATAGATGATATACTTAGGATATATGTGATGGGATATATATATATATATATATATATATATGTAGTATTTGGTATTCATATGCTTAGCTTGTAGGTATTTAGTTATATGTGACTTGATAGGATTGGGAAGTTAAGAGCTAGTCTATTATAGAGTTTCTCTTTTGCTAAATTCTAGTTGCCAACACCTAAATAGCTAGCATAGGTAAAACCCTAAGAAGTTGACCAGTTGATGACCAAGTACTTGGATGTTGAGAAATTGACTAGTGATTGACCCTTGACTATGTTTGACCTAGAAGGGGGTGCGATCATCTTAATTTCGAGGACAAAATTTTTATAAGGTGGGTAGGATTGTAACACCCAGTTTTTCAGATGAGAATAATTTTAAAATTTTGTAATTATAATTATTATTTATTGATAATTATTTCATATTATGATTTTTGGTGATTTTTAATCATTTTTAAACTATTTAAAATTATGACTTGTGATTTTGACATTTTTACTATTGTTTGGTTTTAATTTCAAGGAATTTGTCACCTCCAGTTTTCAGGAACAGGGATATTCTTGTCATTTTGTATTTTTGAAATATTTTTAAAATTTATTTTATTATTTATGATATTGATTTGGGGTTATTTGAGTCGGGTTCGAATTTCAGCTCAATCCGACTTGAAACGGGGACCCGGGGGTTAGTGTTGACTTTAGTGGACCCACACATTAGTTAGCCATGGCCCACATGATAGAAATATTTTAGTTAGAGGTTAGACTAATTATTATGGATAAGGTTAGTGTGATTAGCGACTTTAGAATGACTAATTTAGCCCCAACCAATTAGCCATTTCCTAATACTAATAGAATAGGTTAGTGGGGGCATTTTGGACCTAACCATAATAGGACAAATAGCCCCATATGGCCAGCCACTTTGGGAGAGGATAGGCTCAAGTTCATTTCATTATTCTCATCCACACTCTCTCTCTTGTTCTTCCCCAAATTTCTAGAGAGCAATTCCTAGCAATTTCTCCACCAAATCCTTCCATTTTGCCACCAAATCTTCTTCTTTCCTTCTCCATTCTAGCCAAGGAGGAAGCTACCCAAGTTTGGGAGGATTCGGAGCTCGTTCGTATCCTTTTGGAATCTCTACGTGTCGGTGTCGCTCCGGAAAGACTTTTCTTCGATTCGATCTACCGGGAGGTATAAATCCCTTCTTCTTTTCATTTTTTCATACATATAGGTCTATTTTGAACCCATAGGAATGACTCCCATGGTTGTATCTCCATTTGTGTCCATTTCGTGTCCATTTGGAGGTCATAGGAGTGTCCTTTGTGTCGTGGTTGTGTCCATGTAGGAAAACCCCAAATTTGGACACACTATGTGTTGTTGTTATGTATGAATGAATTATTACATGTTTAATCTCATATTTTTGTATTGGAGATGTGTTCTATAGTATCTCATATATATTAGTGTAGAGAGTGAGTTCTTGATATATTATGTTATATACTTGTGTTCTTTTGTCTCAAACTACCCAAATTCGTCATAATTTTTATCCACGTTTTTAGCAGCAATAGCAACTTAGAAATGCCATAACTTTTAGCTTAAAACTCCGATTTATCTTCCGTTTTTTTTAAAAGAACCGTATCAAAGTTAGATTTCCAAATATATATTTTAATAATCCAAATTCTTTCTGTAACTTTCTGTAGAATTATTTGAGTGTCAGTTGTACAAAAGACGAACGCGTTTCGGTATTTTCGCGATTCCGGGAGCTTCCGGACACGAAAATGCGATCCGTTTGAAATTTCGGAAAGCTAACATGAAGTACTACAACATACTTTAATCCTAGAATTTAGTGGACGCCCAATTGGTACAGTATTGGTTTTAAGTAAAATAGTGACTATACGATATATGCATTTTGTGTAACCTATGAGCCTATGTAGTATGGATATTAAATGAATATAGAGTATGTAATGCATGATATGTTAGATGAATAAAATGATATATATATATATATATATGATATATTTCCTTTTTACATTAATGTATATATATGGTTGAATGCAAGCATGTAGGAATACAATTAATGTAATATATGTAAGCAATGCATAAATGCATGAATGAAAGAATGATATACAATGCATGCATGAAAGTATATAATGAATGCTAGATATAAATACAAGGTATATATGTAATGATAGATATGAATGCATAATGTATAAATATTGTAAATACAATATCAGATTTCATATGTAGACATAGAACCAATGCATAGCTGATATTTGGATTGAATGCTAGTTCATTTTAGGTTGTTCGAACACTGAACTGTCCATATAAGCATATATACCTTCCTTTTTCTATTGCCAAGCCAATTTCAGTTTTCAATATAGTGGAATGTCTATGAATGTAATGTTAACCTTCAACCCCTTAATTCGAAATGTTAGTTAATTTCAGTATTAGACAATGCATGAGCTGTATGCATATGGGATGTTGGCTTAATGGCAGATTTCAGATAACATGGTTCATTTTATGTGGTTAGTTACACCAGTTTATGGGATAGCTCACTTTAGTTTATATGTAAATGTGGAACTAAACTGAGAATAAACTTCACCCTCTGTACAAGGACACCCCACTCTATATCAACCACCATGCCATGTAACCCTTCTCTAAATGATTGCTATATATATATAGATTTATGTAAAGTATAGATGCATGTTAGTTATAACTTAAATAGTCTCTACTCTAATGTATATAGATGTATACTTGTAGCCATGCATGTTAAGTATAATCCATGTGTAATGTAGATGGGTTAGCTTTGTGCCATGTGTAGTGTAAACTCATAACTAGTGTTGATTTCTCTTTTCATGTATGTCACGACCCGTACCCACTGAGAGGGTACGAGAATGTAACAACGCCCAGCCTACGCCGCAGTGTCGGCGGTAGAACGCTGTCCTAGGTCAATCATCTAACAATATAAAGGTACCTGTACAGTACATACACTCCGAATGGAGGTGACATAACAATATACAGTCTCCATCACATCTAAGGCAGAATGATGAAAATAAAAGATAGATAGATACTGGAATAAAAGATCCACAGGATACAATCAGAGAGAAAGAGTCTAAGTGTCTACTGCCATACAAACTGAACATCCAACTCAATACAAGTCTCTAAAACTGAAAAGAAAGAATATGTACAATCTAGATCTCAATGACAGAAAATAGAAAACCTAGACTAGGGAGCCTCGGTCTCTAAACTAGTGGATCAGGCTGGAAATCTGGGTCACACATGGCATCCACAGCTGCCCCATAGTAGGTATCTATGCAGGCCTCCTCCTCATCCTCTGTAAAATTTTCAACAAGTCCAGTCAGGACGGGAGCGAGCACAAAACATCTCACGCAGTTCATAACGAGTTAGGAAATATAAAGCATGCAATAGAGTAAAGTACATGAAACGCTGAAAGAAGAAGATATATAAAAAACAGTAGAGATTTGATAACAGGAAATATCTAAATATGATAAGTAAGACTGTAAGGAACATATGATTTTAGAGCACAATATGGTTATGTAAACGGGTTAGGTTATACAATAAAATGGGACTCCTTTGTACGTGGGTGTACAATGGACATATACAATTTCTTATACAATACGATTGATCACATAACCATTTTCTACTCCCCCTCCCCAATCAATACACAAGGATCCAATTCAGTTACGTTACCTTATACAATAACTTGTACAATGGCTTGTACAATGACTTGTACAATGGCTTGTACAATGGCTCAATGTGATACTGAGAGTACAATATGCACAATAAGTGTACAATGATAAGGTATTCAATAAATACATCATGTAAGTGAAACGTACATCACAATATGTACTTAGTGAATACAAGGAGATAACATCTCAGAAGAAGATCCATATAGTACCAATCCGTGATAATGAATCGTGTCAGCATCAGGTACAGTAATCTAGAGCAAGAATGTAAATCCATACAAGTATGAAATGGTCAGAGAATGTACTCGCCTGATAGCCTGAGTGTCTGAAGAGAATATACTGTCCGAGGAGTGGTATCTGTCTCCTATAGAACAGCACAAGTCACAACAAGTCCAAAATGGTATAATGAAGTCCTACTATGCATTCTACATGATGCTAAGTCAATCTAGGCCAAAGTCAACTCTTGGTCAACCCTAGAAGTCAAACTAGGTCCAACAAGTCTAAATTAGGTCAAACAAGGTTAAACTTGGTCAAGCTAGCCATTCTAGGTCTAACCCTAGTCTAAACCAGTCAACCAAGTCTAGCCAATCCTAACTAAACCTAGGCTAGCACACAACCACAATACAATGCCAACTAAGTTTATTAAAACACACATTACATAGGTGAACATATACAAGTTATACCTATATACCATACTACAACATGCAAATCTATAGCTACCATGAATATGTTATATACATTACATTTCATATGCATATATATATATATATATATATATATATATATATATATATATATATATATATATATATATATATTTTTTTATATATATATATATATATATATATATATATATATATATATATATATATATATATATATATATATATATAAGTACATAGTACTCTATAATACATATATGTATATTGCATTACTCATCACACATGCATACACATATGCATTCCCATATCCATACAACAAGGCATCTATACATTATGCATACCATCATGCTTGTATGTATATATATATACCATATATATATACAGAAGGAATGACAGAGTGAAAGGGTAAAATGTGTGTGTTGTGATAATAATGCATAGGTGTGATATGGTAGCTGTTCCAGATTTCAGTTTAGTGCATGTGTATATGGGTAACATTTAGGTCTCAGATTTGATGGGTGAGTGTGAGTGAAAATAGGAGTCAATGTGACAGTTATCTCCCAGGTTCCAGGTGTACAACTTACAAACAGTGTATGTGTTTTCAGTATCAGGTTTACATCAAGAATTTCAGATAGATACATAAAGGAAAAGAACTTGGTTGACAGGAAAGATTATGTGGGAGTATAGTGTGTAACCTGAGAAAGAAAAACAAAGCATTGAATTATGGAAACAGTGGCATGGTTTCCTGTGTGCAAATGTGGTAGAACCTGTGTGTGCCAAAGCATTTAGTGTAGCAGGAAAAAAAAACTAAGTGACTGAACTTACTAGGCAGTGCATGACAGTCCAATAAGACTGAAATCTGGACTGAACAGTAGGTGGTTTGGGGCTTGAATAAGCTGTCAATTAGGGCCTTCCCTCCCCCTCATGGCACTGCACAGCAGTGCCCAACCTGGCTGCTACTGCTGTGCTATGCACAACACTCCCCTGGGCTGTCCTGCCCCCTCCCAAACTCTCCACCATCTCTCACCCTCTCTACACACAAAACACTCTCTCCATAATACAACACACATATAGAGAATAGGAAAGTGAAATATGCTCAAGTGTTCTAGTGTGTAGGAATAAAATGTGTGTGTGGGTTTTAGTGAGTATAGTGTACAGGAAATAGAGTGTGTTCAGGATTTAATCACAGTGAAAAAAAATTTCAGGCAAAAGAGTTCTCAGGAAATTACCTATAGGAAATCTCAGAATTTCAACATATATATATATATATATACTCAGGAATTAACACATTTTCAGGTTGAAGGACTAATTCTCAGTTTCCAGATTTGAACCATCTCAGGTATTCACATACAAGTAATCTCAGATATCAGGTAGTATGTTAAGGGTTCTCAGGTATTAAACATTACAACTTGGCCAGTTCAGTTATAAAAAGAATAGGATTGATAAGGAAATGAAGAATTATTAACATCTAAGGCTTATTCAATAACCAAAATCATACTCCACATGTACCAACATCCCCACACATAAACTTATTAACCAAAACATATATATAGATCTAGGAAGGAGCCTACTCAAATAAATCATGATATAACATTACCAAAACAGCAAGGATATGAATTAAAACTGAGGATAGTTAATTTAAGGAGTATCATTAATTTTTACAGTTTTCCATCCTCTGAAATCAACTGCTAACCAATCAATTCAACCACAAAATGAATCCCCTAAGTCCTAGACTTGACATTAAATGTGTAGTAGTTAAAATTATCACAATATACATGTTATTAATTCATTAATGAAATTCGAATCAGGGAGGAAACAGTGAATCAGTTCACGGATACTGTCAGTATCAGAAAAGTGGGGAATTTCCCATTCCAACATCAAAATGACAATTAATCAATGGAATTATGGTTGGTAATAAACAATCAATATGTGCTCGTGCTAATCGTATTGTATCGTGTCCCAAATACCAGACACAAGTGTCCAAACCACACAAACTCAAAAAAATACTGAACTGGGTTCAGTCGACTGTGCACTCGTGTCCAGTACGTGTCAGAAACCTCACTCGACACAAAACCAGATGACACGAGACTTGGGGAGTGTCGTGTCAGACACTGCCCCGAGCTCCAGTCCAAAGGACACGCGTCCACGTGCCCTAGGTAGCTCGCATGAGTCTGCTGGAAGCAGGGCAGCGCAGTACACGTGCGCGCAGGCGTGTCCAAGGGTCCTGTACGACCCCGACATAACACGAAATATGTCCAAACCATAAGAAATCCATAAGCGACCCTTAAACCTAATTTCCTATTCAAAAACATCCTAAAAATTTGGTCGAAAAGTTCATTCAGGCATTTACACAAACACATTCAACAGTGCACTGATACATGTCCTGTTTGGACACAAAATGACACGAAAACCTAAGGTTTCCTGTTCCTATAGTTAGGTTAGGTCTAGGGCTCCCTATTCATGCAATTAAACCAGAAGTTCATGGTGGAAATGGAGAGTTACCTCTATGTATCAAACTCTCCAAAAAGCTTAATGAGTGGTGTTCTCCTTGATGGTGAAACTCCTCTAAAGCTCTTCAAATCTGAGAATATTAATTACCAACAGAAAGTAGGAAGAATTTAAAACCCAATGCAATTTGTTTGGATTAAAAAGGAGGAGAAATGGATTTCCTAGAGATTTTTGAACATGGAGACTCACCTCTTTCTAAAACTTGCACAAATCCCAATGGTGGCTAGCCCTAAATTCTAGGAGGAGATTAAATAGGGGAAATGATCAATAGTGGATGCCATAGGCTGATTAGGTTTAGGTTTGGCTATATGGTGTGGGCCTATGGGCTTTAAGTCTCAAGTCATTAATCATGACTTATGAAGTCATGAGCCATTTAGCCTAATCAACTCCAAAACTCTCCAAACAAGTTCTAATAACTTAAATCTCACTAAATTAGGTCTAACCAAGTTTACTTAACCTAATCAAGTGGTCTTAACCTAGGTCAGTCACTAGGTTAGTCTCCTAGTCAACACTAGTCAACCTTCATCTAAACAATTCCAAAATAAATTCTAAAAATTCCCATAAATTCAAATAAATTATAATAAATCCAAATAACCCTAAAAATATCAAAAATACCCTAATCACATGGCTAGGCTCTAGGGTAGGCAGTATCTACTAATCACTAGCACAACACCAAAATCACAAGTCATAAATTTAAATAGTTTAAAATTAATTAAAAATCACTAAAAATTCTAATATGAAATAAATATCATTAATTAATAATTATAATTACAAAATTTCAAAATTACCCTCATTTTAGAAACTAGGTGTTACAATGTACACCTCCATGTTCACACACACACATAGCTTTACATGTTAGTTCCTTTCTCTTATATATATATATATATATATATATATATATATATATATATATATATATATATTAAAAAAAAATATATATATATATATATATTATATATATATATATATATATATATATATATATTAAAAAAAATATATATATATATATATATTATATATAATATCGAATATGCATGATAGTGATGTATCTTGATGTGTGACTTGTGTTGGCTTGTATAGCCTTGTGATTGGTGTGTGACTGCTAGCCTAGGCTTGGTTAGGCCTAGTGAGACTTATTAGACTTGTTTGGGCTAGGACTTGACCTAGTTGACTAGTGTGGTTGACTAAAGTTGACCAAGTGTTGACTTTAGTCTAGTTTGACCTAGACAGCATGCAGATGCATTATAGATTACGATTATCATCCCCTTTATACATCTTGACTTGTGTTGCTCTAACTAGGAGTCAGGTACCTCATCTCGGACAGTACATTTACTTCAGACATTCAGATACGAGGCGAGTACATTCTCTGACCGTTTCATACTTGTCTGGATTTACATTCTTGCTCTAGATTACTGTACTTGATGCTGACACGATCATTATCACGGATTGGTACTATGTGGATCTTCTTCTGAGATGTTATCTCCTTGTATTCACTAAATACATATTGTGATGTGTGTTTTACTTACATATTGTATTTATTGAATACCCTTATCATTGTACACTCATTGTGCATATTGTACTCTCATTATCACATTGAGCCATTGTACAAGCCATTATACAAGCCATTGTACAAGCCATTGTATAAGCCATTGTATAAGATAACGTAACTGAATTGGATCCTTGTGTATTGATTGGGGAGGGAGAGTAAAATTGGTTATGTGATCAATCCTATTGTATAAGAAATTGTATATGTCTATTGTACACCCACGTACAAAGGAGTCCCATTTTATTGTATAACCTAACCCGTTTACATAATCATATTGTGCTCTAAATCACATGTTGCTTACAGTTCTTACTTATCATATATAGATATTTCCCATTATCAAATCTCTGCTATTTTCATATACATTCTTCTTTCAGCGTTTTATGTACTTTACTCTATTGCATGCTTTATATTTCCTAACATGATATGAACTGCGTGAGATATTTTGTGCTCGCTACCGTCCTGACTGGACCTGTTGAAAATTTTACAGAGGATGATGAGGAACCCTGCACCCTTACTTGGAGTTTGCCTAGTTGACACTCGCGACCTGGACCCCTGGGGAGGTTCAGGCAGCTGCTCAGGATGATACCTTGTATAGTGTAGATAGCTTAGACTGTCCTTTCTTTTCACGTTTAGCTGTTGTCTTATTTTCAGAGTTGTATATTTTAGAGATGTTGAGACTTTGTTATTTCTTTCTGCTGTACCTCAGTTGAGGATTTCTTATTTATTTTTCATCATGCTACATTCTACCTTAGATTGTGAATGAGTTGTACCTCTGTGTTGGCCTCCTTAAGGAGAGTATTCATATTATGTTAGTTAAAGTTCATGACCTAGAACAGCGTTCTACCGCCGACACTGCGGCGTAGGCTGGGCGTTGTTACGCTCTCATACCCTCACAGTGGGTACGGGTCATGACACCGCAACCCTGAGCCGCATGGCCCCTCCCTGTACCTTGCTTTAATGATAATAATTATTATTATTACTTGATTGTTACTGTTAATTCATGTCTTGTAACCTCAGATTAACTTGGGTCTCCTGAATGAATGCTTGCACTATGAGGCCTTGCACATGTGCCTGAACACGAAAGTGACCCGTCGTGGTGCACTCCTGACAAGTAAAACATGACATGACCGGATAGTGGCCCGTCGTGGCGCACTCTTGACCAGTACACTTGACATGATAACCTGACATGATATATTTTGATAAGCTGTTGCGACGGTACCTGACATGACATGACCTGTATAAATAACCTGGACACCGTGGGCGATTGTGCTTGTACAAATAATCCAATCCTATCTTGCATCATGTCTAGGAGGGGACTCCTGAGTACCACGGTCAGGAGTACCTACTAAAATGGACTAAGGCTAATAACTAGATTAATACATTAGTCATAAAGATATCTCCCAGCTACAGACAATCCCGTTACCTGGGAGCGCCTGGGATCTGTAGCCTGTCGTCGAGTAGGGCACATTTTCAGCACACTGTCATGTGTTGCACCCTTCAAACTACTTAAGGGTACATGTGTTTCCTGGACGATGTACCCACCTGAATTTAACCCTAATCTTTCGACCTGGGTAACTTGGATGGTCTGTAGGGCTTGTGGCTGTGGAATAATCTCACTGCATCTTGTTAGCAATTGTAACACCCCAGTCCCAAAATACGTAGGACTAGGAACGTAGACATGCCAGCTGCATTCATACGAAGTACACTCCAATATATGGAAACCTCGTACAAATACATAAGCTGTAAAATGCAGTAGAACCATAACTAATCTCATCTACACAAAATAAATGAATAGAAGATCCCATATAAGCAACTATGAAATTTTTATTTGGTACATGTAGTTGGACGGAGACAAATCTACTACCAACTATGAAAAGAAATACATGATAAGCAAAAGAAAGATTTTTGCGAGCGAAGCAAAGACGATCCAAGTGCATCATCCTCGAAAAAATAGCGATGATCATGGCTAAGGCTAAAGCACCTGCGAAAGACAATAGCACATACCTGGAGAGATAACCAGGTCCTCAGAGGGACGTAACAAGACACATAATATTATGCCATATAAACTGAATAAATATTGCTTAAATAAATAAGTAAATTGAATTATAAAATGGTCCAATACGCACCTACTGAACGAGCATACCATCCCCCCAACCAAACAAGGACAGGAGATGGTAAACTAATTTACGGCGACGTATCTTTCCATGCCATGAATCCAATATGGTATCCGGACCCCAACAAGGTTCAATACCTTCTCATCGAAGTAGTAAGCCACACCTACAACCAAACAAGGACAAGATGTGACGAACTAATCCGTGACAAGTTATTGTTCCAAGCCACGGTCAGATACAAGTACCCAAACTAAAGGTACTCATACCTAACGGATAAGGGTAGCCTAACTGTCCTAGGTGAATGCAGTTTTAAGAACAGTTCATGGTCGCATGACTACCCGATCAAGTCAAGAAAATACCAATGCAGTACCTCAGTAGAGAGTCACAACACCATATACTATTCCTCAGTATCGAGCGAGTCTATAGCATATAGTCTACCTATCGTTCCTCAGTAGCGAGCGAGTCTACGATAGATAGGGTGGTAGTCAACTCCCAATCATGTTCTTTCCGCCCAATGCTAACTCTATAACCGCTAAGTCAAACTAGCATGCAACCTCTATTGGCGGTTATTCCTATCGCACGGCTTGTACGTACTGGTGGCCAGCCAATTACGCACTTTCGTGTTCTACATGCGACACACAACTTCGTGGTACAACGTGTCAAGGCCATGAATGCAACACACAAAGGTGGTCCCTTAAATCTAGGTTTAATGTGTAAGAAAATAATACATAGCATGAAACTGAACAATAAATTCTAACAGGTTATGCCATGTATCACAGTTTATTTTGCATAAAGAAAATAATGAATATGCATGAAATATGAGCTAAAATAATTAAACAGCAAATGGAAAGGTGTCTTGCCTGGTAGAGCGCCCGGTGTGTTGTGATAATCAATGTGGCACGAACTGCGGCTTTGGTACAACAACTATGCAACGTGACCTCTGATGGTGGCACGAACAGTTCCATTGGGTCCATAAGGGTAAATCTAGTTAGGGTGGACATAAGGTGGTCTAGAGTTGACGAGGGAAATGGGCGGAAGGAATGCCGGAGGAATTTAGTAAAATAATATATGCATATATAGTTTTAGAAAATATCCTATAAACATTGAAAGGTACGCTTTTGCTAGTTTAAAAATAGTTTATATAATACTAAATCTAAAGAGCTAGTTTTACCACAATGCTAAGTTTGTTAAAATTACAACTATAGGTAGAAAGCTATATATATTAAACTTGAAAAATAATATTTTTAAGTAAAGAAAAACCAATTTTAAAACTAATGATATAAATAAAATAAAATAATAATACTCATTAATATACAATTATTTATATCTAAAATGTATCCCAATTAAAATAATACCATATATTATGTATATGCTATTTTTTTACCATACTGATGTAATAATAGTAGAAAAATATAATAATAATAATAATAATACTAATGCTTAGTATATATCGTATGTAGGCAATTTAATTTAATATTTAATACTGTAAAAATGAAACAAAATATGAATATAGAAAAATTTAATAGAAAGAGAAAAGAAAATAAAAATAAACGAAGGAAACCCACAGGGGTCCTTTCTCCTCAGCTCGAGTGGGTAGGTGGGTTAACACAGGTGAGAAAGGAGAGAGAGAGAGGAAGATGAGATTGGGAATCGGCGGAGAGAGCTCGGGCGGCGCGGCGCTCCGGCGTGAGGGGGCAGGCGGTGCGCGGAGAAGGGGGTGAGTCGGCGAGCTGTGGGGAAAAGAGAGCGGCGGTCGGGGGTTGCGAGGAGCGGAGGCTGTAGAAGAGGCGGCGCCGGTAGATGCGGGGGAGCGGACTGAGGGAGAGGCAGAGGAGGATAGGCGGCGTAGCTGTGTGTGGCGACTTCGCGACGAAGAAGGAGGAAGAGCGGGGGAGGCGGACCACGGTCGGCGAGACGCGACGGAGGCGGACGGCGAAGTTCGCCGGGGAGGAGCGGGGTCCGGTCGGAGGAGATCGGAGCGGGATCGTTGGCGGCTCGAGCGCGAGAGAGGGAGAGGACGCGGCGGCGGGTGCAGACTCGGCCAGCGGAGCTCCGACGAACACGGGCGGCGGATGGCAGAGGTAAGGGGGTGGTGATGTTTGTTGGTTTGTTAAATTAGGGTTTTCTTTATTTTTGGGTCTGGTGACCGGAGTTTGGATTGGATATGTCGGCCACGGCGAGCGTGGCCGGCTGTGGTGGCGGTGGTGTTGTGGGTTTGGTCATCGGTGGTGGTGACGACGGGGTTCAGTCTTAGGTGGGTGGCGGAACGGGGTTACCGGCTCTGGCCGCTGGTGGCGGAGGAAGTCGGAGACGCGGAGAGGATTTCGATGGAGGAGACGGCGACGCCTCGGTGGGGCAGAGGCTGGTGGTTGTGAGGTGGAGTAATGGCCGGTTGTTGGGTGGCCGAGGTCGAATGGGTGGCCGGGATCGGGAAGACGACTGTGGTGGTGGTGGCGGTGGCTAGGGAATTCGACAGGAAGGAGAGTGCGCTTGGCTGGAGTTGGGAGTGGCTTGGTCGGGGATGGCGGTTTCTCGTTGGCGACGATGGCGGTGACGGACAGGGGACAGAAGGTTGGCTGGTGGCAGGGAATTTTAGGTTAGGCTAGAGATTAGCAATAGGATTTAGAATTGGATATTTGGACGTCGTATCTGGAATGTGTCCGACACGGCTGGATTTGATGAAATTGTATTTGTAAAAAAACATGAAATAAAATTATGGATGGTGGAATACGGACACGATGCACACACGTTGGTTGTGGAAATTGTGGAGGGATAATGTGGAGAAAATATTGGAGGAGTACCTGCCTATTTATAGGATATGGGAATTCTCAATTAGATATGGATTAGGATTTAATTTAAACCCCAAAAATAGATAATTAAATTACTAGTTTAAATCAATTCAATAAATCTACATCCAAATTAAATCCAATTCAAATCTAATTAAATTTTAGCTCAAATCAAATGGGATAAATCAAGTTCCAAATATGGATATTAAATAAATCCAAAAATCAAATCAAGATTTAAATGGCCATAATAACTTTCAAATATATTTTTCAAAGTACCAATAATAATAATTTCTAAAATAATAAATATTTTTAAATATCTTTTTGTATAATAAAATATTAATATTAAATAATCTCAAAAATTACATTTTTATTTAAAATAAACTAGCAAAATATTTAGGAAATATATGTATGCCTAAGAATATTATTTATTATTAATAACTGCTATAAACAAAAAGGCTTTCATAAATAAAAATTGTAAACTTGAAAATAATAGCTAGAAATAATTATTGTCTATATTTCTTTGAAACTATAAAAATAATAAAAATAATGTTTTTTTTCAAAAATATGTATGCTCGCACATATTCGCATTCGTCGAACAATTACGAAAGACGAACCTTCGCACACGACGTACAATACGACTACGTGACGTACAATACAATTTTTTTTAAATCAGTACAAATTTTAAATAATAAAAATATAGTAGAAATTTAGGAGTTTTACATCCTACCCAACTTAAAAGAATTTCATCCTCGAAATTAAGAATTCGTTGGGGGGTAAGAAGGCACAACGGTAGATAGAAGGGTTCGAAGTTTATATGGTCATAGTATAGGTTGAGGATATGGTTAAGAGACGATTGTAATCGCTCTTAAATTCAAGTGATTAGAAAGTCAAGATTGTAGATTTAGGGTCGGAGGAAGGACGAGTAGTTAAGACAAAGATATAGTCACATTGAGTGTTAATGGTCACAAGAGATAGGATAGCTAGGGGAACCTCTAGTATAACGCTTTCGTCCTCCTAAACTAGGTGAAGGCGAAAGCAATATAAAGTTCGAAGGAGGCGTTATCGAATACGAATACGTGATTCAAAGATGATCGAATAATTTCAAAAGAATTTTTAAGGCAGTCGTGGATGGGATTGTAAAGGCTATGTTTAATTATGTTCCCATCCACGTAGAGTAATAAACAAAGCAAACCAAAGTACACTTGGTTGATCAGACCATTATGCACCGGTTCTGATTAGACAATAGGCTAGTGAGCGCTCAATATCATATGTCATGAACAAACTCGATAAAGAATAAGCTTGCAAAAACTAGGCTACATTAACATCATTAGTCAAAATGGTAAATACATAGGCACTGTTTGCCATGAAATATAAAAGAACAGAACAATTATCGGAGGACCGGACTTTTATTTCACGTTACAAACTCGCTCGTACAAAGAAAGCCTAGGGACGAAAACCTAGGTACAGCAGTCTAAGTACAATTGTTTATTTTAGATTCTGGAGGATGACGATAGAGGCTCGGAAAGGCGACGGCAGCCTTGCCTTACTCCTTGAACGATCGGTATGCAGCCTTGACTCCTGTGACGAGATGGTTGGCGTTGATGAAGAAATGCTCTTCTTGCTCTCCTCGTATTGCTCTTTTGACTTCTCTCTTTCTTTGTGTATTTTCTCTCTGATTATTAGGGGGAAGCTCTTTCTGTCTATCACCTTCTGATCGTGTATATTTTACAAGGGAATGGCACCTTGCTATTTATAATAGTGGGGGCATCATTAGGGTTTGGATGATTACCCATTCTCAAAGTGGCGACGGCCTGATGTATAATCAATCTGGACCATTAGTTTAGGGTGTGAAGGATCTGGGCCATAAATGGGGATAGTATTGAATCCTGTGAATAGTTAATGCTGATTGCTTTAAATCTTCATGATTGGTTGTGTCAAGCTTGGATCTCTCACCACGTGTCCTATTGGCTTGATCATGAATGATATGACCTGATCTCATTAATTATGAGAATAATATTAAATATGGTCATTGGGATCTGGTAAATCTCTGATTGCTCTGCATCCCATAAGCACCCTTGCTACCAGCTGTTAAGTCGTGGGGACCATTGAATCTCTGCCACGTGTCTTAATGGTGGATCCTGTCAGAACCGCATGATATTAATGAACCGCATGAGACAGCGTCTCAGTGGGCCGCATAGGTATAGTACTTGCGAGCCGCATGGGATGGCTTCTTGGTGAGCCGCATAGGTATAGTACTCACGAGCCGCATGGGATGGCTTCTTGGTTAGCCGCAGGAAGATAATTCTTGCCAGCCGCATGGGATGGCTTCTTGGTGAGCCGTAGGAAGATGATTCTTGCCAGCTGCATGAAGCTGTTCTTCAAGTGAGCCGCATGGGAGTAGCCACGTGGCAATCTCGGATCGTGTCAGAGATTTTCTCCTGTTCCCAAAGAGTCTGTCATTATGATAGGACCATTATGATACTTCATGTCAGAGCCGTCAGTTGTCAAATCATGGCAGAGCATTAAATATGGTCATTACTCGATGGCCAGCTGTGTGAAGGGGTCCCATGGGGACACGTGGCGTTGATCGAGTCGCAGATCTCTGTTGGTCGTATGTGAGCCGCATGTACTTCTGAACCGCATGCGGCTAGGGGGCTCTTTGAACCGCATAGAACTGTCCCAATGTAAGCCGCATGGACTCTCCTGCAATGAGCCGCATGAGACTAAGAGTCTCTCTTAACCGCATGGGACCACTCCTGTATGAGCCGCATGGGGTTCTCCTGTTCCGAGCCGCATAGATCATTATTCTCATATTTTCCATACTTCTACAAGACCCCCTTCAAAGTTTTCAATTTGCAAAATTGAAATACTTTGAATAAGAAGAATGACCTTTGTTGACCGCATAGATGATTCAGCCGCATGGATTTATCTGGCCGCATGAGCTTGTTAGGCCGCATAGACTTTTTGCCACGTGTTCCAACCACGTGTGCAAATCTTCTGCATTAAATGCCCTTTATTCGTCGCCTCTTGGGGGAGGATCCCAAGAGTCAGTTTTGTTTTGACCGAAGCATTTTTCCTTTATTCTTTTAGGCGGCGCGTGGATCGAGGCATTTGTTTTGATTTTTCGAGCCTCCTTCGCCTATAAATAGGAGTGATTTTATTCTTTGAGGGTTTCTTTACCTTCTCTCCTTTGCTCAAACTCCTTATTATCGACTTCCTCTTCGTCTTCTCTCATCAACGATTGCCAATGGCTCCCAAGAAGACTACCGCTGCTACGGGCAAGAAGGTCGCGTCGTCGTCTGCGGCAGCGAAGGGCAAGAAGGCCGCGTCTTCATCGACGACGGCGAACATGGCGGCTCCTCCACTGGCTGACGTGCCTGTTTTTCACCCCGACGTTCACCCGCCTATTGCTGGTAGGACCATCAACTTGAACTGTCACGGCTATGTCGCATATTTTATGTGCGAGCCTGTATTTCCAAGTATGCTGCATGTCCGACTCATGTTCGATTCGCATGGGATATGACCTAGGTCTGAGCCGTATGAAAGTTGTTGTTTGCAGCCGCATAACTACTTCATCCTCAGGGTCGCATAAGCTCATTTGGACTGGACCGCATGAGCTTTTTCAAACTGAGCTGCATAAGCCTATTTCGGACTGATCCCCATAAGATTATTTGAACTAAACTGCATAAGCTCATCCGTACTGAACCGCATGGGCTCATCCGAACTGAATCGCATATGCTTCTTTCGAACCGAACCGCATAAGCTCATTCGGACTGACCTGTATAAACTTTTTCAAACTGAGCCGCATGAGGCTATACTGAGCTAAGCCGCATAAGCATCACGTAGTTTGTGTTTCGGCTATCTTTTTGACTTGTTTCTTTAGTTTTTCTTCAGTGAATCTGCCAGTAAATCCTGCGGGGGAACTTCTGGTTGGCTCGAATCAGTTCGTCTTGGGCGTGCATCGGGATGATTTAGTTCGTCAAGTATCCGCGCAGCTCCTTGTTAATGAACCTTTGGAGCGACTAAATACTATCAGGGTTCAATCTTTCCAATTCCTTAGTGACATGATGAGTTCCGGGAAGCACGATGGGAAGCATTTGAGACCGGTCTTCCTCTTTGGGGATACGTTGATCATAGAAAACTCCCGAGTGCTGGATGTTTCCGAGAGTTGGGATTTTGACCTAGACGGGATGCCGATTCACATCCCCATTATGAAGCGTCATTTCCCTTTTGCGTGGTTCAACATGATTGTTTTGGACAGGCAGATGCCAGACCCCCTCACTCCAACCAGACCGGGGATGTTTGTTGGTAACATCCGTTACAACAAAACCACTGGATCAGTGCGCGCGATCAAAGATCCGACCAGTCGATCCGTGATGGGGTTAGTTCCGGGTACCTTCATCAACACATCCGGTCCTAACTTCTCATTCTCTCAGGCTGATACCTTCTTGAGCCAACTTGCTCGCAAAGGGTCCTATCATGTCGGCAGATTAGTACTGTCGAGCTGGTTACACCCCATTCTCCCGTGGGCCAACCTGACCTCGTAGATTCTACGGAACTACGGGGAATTTTTGAGGGAAGTTAATCTTTATGATGCTATCCGGGGTACCAGCCACGGGTTGCCCGTTAATAAGCCATTGTTCATGGACCTTCTGGAGATGTACAATCATCGGACAGGGACTTTCTTCACCCCTGTAGGGGAATTGGGGCTCGCTTTTCACGAGATGTATGCTGTCTCTAAGCTCGCCTGGGGAGACGAGCCCTTCGAAGCGTACACTCCGACGAATGAGGAGTTCCAGGATTTAGACCGACGATTCCCCGATTTCGTCGCTGTGTATCAAGAACTACTGTGTCATCATAGCACCTGTCACCGAATGGCTATCCAAAAAAATGACAGCTCGGAAGGGGACGCTCCCCATACCAAATCTTGGGTCTCATACCTTTTCAAATTCAGCGCTGCTGGCCGAGTTACATCCCGGGATCGTCAAACTCCTAGGGAAGTAGAGGACTTGGTGTCGACTGCTAGGAGGTCGAAGTCTAAAAGTGACAAATTTGGGAGCCAGATTGACTCCTTCAGCTATTTTTATTATAGTACCCGGCGGTTGTCAGAGAAGGCCCTCTTGGCAGGGTTTTTAATGGTGTGGCTGCGCAATTGTGTGGTCTCAGGAGGGGCAGGCTCTATCGAGAGGATCAGTCGCCACTTCATTCTCCCTGCCGTTAAGTTGGCCTTTGGGGTCAGGCTGGCTCTTCTTCCCGCTATGGTGTGCAGTATTCAGCATGGTCTCTGTGCCTTCTCGTCCAAGGTCATCGCTCGTGACGTGGCAATAGACTTTGAACGTGTAGAACTGCCTTATTATTACTTGCTGGGATGGTTGTTGTTGCATTATCAGTCTTTGATGAGGCCTGGGACGGGGGATGGCGTTACGGACGACGACGCTTTTCTTTTCAGGTATCACCATCAGCCTTGGAAATGTAGTACCATGCCGACGTGTCGGAGGATGTTGGCGAGGGTGGACGGATATAATTTCTTCGTGTCCGTTCCCCGTTTCACCGACCAAGAAGTGAGGAGTGTAATACCCAGTTTCTAAAATGAGGGTAATTTTGAAATTTTGTATTTTAATTTATTTAATTATGATATTTAAATGGTAATATAATTTTTGGTGATTTTTAATCATTTTAAAACTATTTAAATCATGGCTTATGATTTTGGTGTTTGACTAGTGTAACCTTAGAGCCTAGCCATGTGATTAGGATGTTTGACTAGTACATTATAGCCTAGAGGGTATTTTGGACATTTTAGGATTTATTTGAATTTATTATGATATATGGGAATTTGTGTGATTTTAATATTAATTAAATATTGCTATGTGTTGTGTTAGTCATGACTAGTTGAGACTTGTAGACTAACCTAGAACTAACCCTAGTTGGTGACTCTAGTCTAACTCTAGTTAACCCACTTTTAGTCATTAGAAATTAGTCTTAAGGTAGGAAGTATTACTTAAGTGAAGTTAGTTCATGACTTATGGTTTAAGTCAATGACTTATGTTTTATCAATTTAAAAGCCTAGTGTTTAAGCCATAGGCCCATGACTTAGGCCCAAAACCAAATTAAACCCACCCATGGCAGCCAACCTAGGGATCCCCACCCCTATTTAATGCCTCCTTCATTTAGGGTTAGCCTCTCTTGCAAATAGATCTCAAGTTTAGAAGGAGGTAAATCCCCAACCTTAGAAATTCCTAATTAATTCATTTTAGCTCCTTTTTAGTCCTAGTCTTTTGCAATAGGATCTAATTTATGTTTATATACTGATTTTGGAGGAGCACCTCAGTTTGCATGCAATTTGGAGATTTGGAGTTGCCATTTGGAATCCCCTCTTTGAAGCTTTTCTTGAGTTTTGATACTCAATAGGTAAATCATCTAAACTCATAGTTTTTCTTGATTTCTTTGCATATAAGGTTAGTTTTAGGGTTTCCTAGCTGTCCCCAAAATTTGGACACAATTTGTGTCCATTTCGTGTCCGTATCGGACACGTATCATGATAGGCATACTAGGTGTTTGTAGAAATGCTACATAGGAATAAATTTTCGTATTTTTGAAATGTAATTACATGGATATGTAGATCTTGATGTGTACATTAACTTTTGTGAAGGTGTCCTAGTGTTTTGTGTCCGTTTGTATCCTATTTTTGTGCGTGGACACGCAGCACGGGCCCGTAGGCCGTGTCCTGCATCGCGGGCTCATTTTCTCTCGACACAGGACACGTGGACACGTAAAACTTGACACGGGGGTAGGGGCAATGTCTGACAAGGCTGCCCCAAAGTTTCGTGTCAAGTCGTGTCGTGTCGAGTGAGAAATCGTGAGTGCACGGATTTTTCACTACACTGTTACACGCACACAGGGCTCTCTGACACGGGGTTCGTGTCGCTTCTGGACATGTTGTGGTCGTGTGTTAGGGTGTCAGACTCGAAGCCCTATACCTGGCGAACCCCTAGACATGACCACATGGTGTCTCGTGTCGTGTGTCGTGTCCTAGCCCGACTCACACACGTGCACGAGGCTGCCTGCACGTTAGTGTTTGTGTGTGTGTTCTTTCTGTTAGGACACGTTCGTGTCCAGTTTTTGGATACGAGAACAACCCCTCTGACACGAGTATATGTTTGCTCACCTCTATTTTGAATTAGTTTGGGTTTTCAAATTGTTTTGGGTTTTGAAATTTAGAAGTTAACAGTGAACTGTGAAGTTCACTGGTACATGAATCCTTAGTTTAAAATTGTATATTTTACTGTTAGTTAATGATTTATTTGCCATGATAAATTCATTTACACATGTTTTAGTCCACTGTCAAGATTGATTCATGATTGGTTTGATGTTAGCAAGAATGGGGATTTTCGAAATCAGTTGGATTGGTGATATGAACTGATATTTCGAATTGGGTATAATTTTGATTATGATATTCAATGTTTAGAGGTATTTGTTTTGAATTCAATTAATAACATACACTGAGATTTAAATGGAACATGTAAAAATGAAATGTGGGTTGATTGGACTGTGAATTGATACTTGGGATACTGGATTTGAAAACTGAGATTGGTTTGTAAACTGAGAAATCTGAGAATTAAGTCACTGTACAGTGCACTTTTCCTGAGAACTGATGTACCTGAGATTTACCTGTGATCAAAACTGAGATCCTAAACTGAAATCATTGGGTTGAATGTCTATTTGTATGTGTTAGTTTTCAATTTGTTCTAGTTCATAGGTTTAAATATATATAGGTAGAGTTATATATATCTGAATTTATATATGTATGTCTATATGTATGTTATGTATAGATTTCGTGTATGCATAGTGAGGAGTGAGGGTTAGGCATAGCAGTAGGCAGTCTTGAGTAACTGGATAGTAGGTAGGGGTCTGGCCATTGAATGACTGGACCTGTTTTTGTTGTTGGCTCACTGTTTTGAGCATTGATGCATGTATTCCATCAGCAGTAGCAGTGCAGGAGAAATGTTCAGCTTTGCCTTGGCTTGCTAGATGGAAGGCCTGGCTCTATTTGGCCCTGCCAAGGCCTGGCTAGGCATGGTTTGGCATTGGTCAGTAGACTTGGCAATTAGTATGGTAGTTACTAGTGAGTGGATGGCAATGGATAGGTTTGAATATAGGGAAGGCATACTCTATATATGTAGGACTAAGGTGTATAAGGGAATAGAGATTTCATATTTAGAAATATAAACATGGCTTATATATAGATGGGTATAGGTAAGGTAATGGATTGGGGGATGCCAAGGTAATGGCACATGCCTCATTGCTTGTACACAAATAGACACACACACACCACCTTCTTTAAAACCCCTGTCACATGTGACTTATTGACACACACACACAATCCTACTTCCTGTCATACTACACAAGCCTAAACACAATCAACACCCTATCACATCTCCTACACACACACACAATCTCATGTAAACTAAAATACAATAGCCTATAACCCATGTACCATGCCACACCCTCACAACACTACACATATACACACACTCTTATATATGCACCCACATTGCCATGTTATGTCCCCCCCTCTCTATGTATATATAATATATATATATAGCTATATGTGTATGTATATCTATAGGTATGTATCTAAATGTCTAACCTAATGTGAATGTGTAAATGATAGTGTAGGGTGTAATGGGAATTTCAATGTGTAAGGTAAAGCTATATGTGATATACATGTTGATATGTGTATATATGATATGTGGGTGGGTATATAGGTAATATAGCCTATAGCCTAGGACTCATAGCCTATGGGTATAGGTTTGAATGCCAGTTACATGTGTAGTTGACTTGTATAGTCTAGATTTGATGTGGGCTTGCTAGAATAGACTAGCTAGGCCTAGTGAGACTTGTTTGACTTAGGTTTGACTTAGTTGACCTAGTTTGACTTCTAGAGTTGACTAGAGTTGACCAAAGGTTGACTTTAGCCTAGATTGACCACAAACATCATGTAGATGCATTGTAGCAGTCTATTTCATTATTTTAGACTTGTTGTGACTTGTACTGTTCTATAGGAGCCAGATACCACTCCTCGGATAGTATTTTTATCTCGAACACTCAGATACCAGGCGAGTACATTCTCTGATCATTTCATATCCTGCTTAGAATTATTTTTCTTCTTTAAATTACTTTACTTGATACTGTTACGTTGGTCATACGGATTGGTACTATATAGATCTTTTCATGAGATGTTATCCCCCTCGGGAGCATCGGATACTGCTTGTTTTGTGCGTTTCACGAATCATCACGTATCTCTATGCTTCCTCTGATTCACGAATCGCTTGTGACACATGTACTCTCATGTTCACAGAGCCATCATGAATCACCTTCACGTATCACTCATTTTATGAGCCATGTGAAGTTTCACGAATCTTAACATAACTTGAACAGATCTTTGTGTATCGATTGGGGATGGGGGAGTAGAAATAGACATGTGAATATTATCCCAGTAGCTGTAGTCATGAATCACTCTCTTAGCTGTAGTCATGAATCTCCTATGCCATTCACATGTTTATATTTTACTCTGACTCACTAGTCACTATAGCTCTCTATGTATAGTAGATATTTCTATTACAGTTCTCTCTCTGTTTACATACTGTTTTTCTTTAGTTCATGTATCTTACTTTACTGCATGATTATATTTTCTAACCTGCTATGATCTGTTGAGATGTATTGTACTTGCTCCTGTCCTGACTGGATCTGTTGAAAATATTATAGAGGATGAGGAGGAGGCCCTATGTACCACCTATTACGGAGCAGGCTTAGACGACACCTGCGACCTGGTTCTTCTGGAGGATCCAGCTGCAGTACAGGATGCTACTCCCAGAGTCTAGGCTAGATAGCTAGGCTTTAGTTTTCTTTCAGCTTTGTTATTTGATTTTCAGTTGTTCTTCTGAGATGTTGTTATATTTAGAGACTTGTATTGAGCTGGATGTTCTTGAGTTGTGATCTTAGACACTTAGATTTTCTTCCTCTTATTTGTATTACATTATGCTTTTGATATCTCTATCTACCTTTACTATTCTGTATCTGCCTTAGATGTGATTGAGACTGTTCTGTTATGTCACCTCCATTAGGAGTGTATATACTGTACAGGTACCTTTATATTGTTAGATGATTGACCTAGGACAGCGTTCTACCGCCGACACTGCGGCGTAGGCTGGGCGTTGTTACGTCCTCGTACCCTCACAGTGGGTGCGGGTCGTGACACGTTTTTAGTGGTGGCCCATGCAGGTCGAGTTTATGTAGTGGTATTCGAACTAGAGTATCACTATAGCCTGCAGTAGGATTAGGATATTTTGTAGGTACTCAATCACAAATAGGAAAAACTCTTATTCATATTCCGTATATCTACATTTTGCCGCTTATTGCCTTCCTTGAATTTAAACTGTCCTCCTTTGGTATTTCGACTCATTCTCAGCAATTGTTTCCTTTTGATCTGTGTCTCCAGGATGATTGAGACGCGATCGCATCGTCAGGGCCAGGGGGACGTCAATAAGAGGTCTGCCACCTCTCATGATCAGCAGCCAGCCCCTGGTACCGCAGCCCCAGTCGTGCCAGCTGGGGTAGGCATTTCAGCAGCTTTTGGAGGAGCCCCACCAGCAGTGAGGCATGAGCCGAGTCCGGTGATTCCGGATGTACTTCTTCAGCAGCAGCAGCCACCTGCAGGGACAATTGACGCCGTTCAGCTATTAGCCTTCTTCCAGCAGTACATGGAGGGTCAGCAGACCCAGCAGCAGGGACAGACAGCAGAGCTCACACGAGGCATTGAGCTGGCAATGATTGCGGTAGAGAGAGTCATAGCTCAGCCAGCGGCAGCCCCGTAGCCGTACCAGCCACGGGAGAAGGGCATCCAAGATTTCCAGAAGATGCACCCGAGGGACTTCCGAGGGACAAAGGGGATCTTGTATGCCGATGAATGGATCGAGCATATGGAGGAGATTTTCAGGTTGGCTGAGATTCCGACGAGGCTCCAGATTGAGGCAGTGGCCAGCATGATGCAGGATCTGGCCCGTACATGGTACCAGACCGACCCGAGGGTCGGTACAGCAGGACAGACTTGGGCAGCATTCAAGAAGCTGTTCAAGGAAAAGTTCTTTCCAGACGCAGCGCTGGGAGCCCTCGAGACCCAGTTCGAGGCCCTAGTCCAGGGGAACCAGTCCGTGGAGGAGTACGCAGGAGAGTTCTGCCGCCTGAGCAGATTTATGGAGGACTTGTCGGAGACGACGAAGGCCCGGAGGTTCCGGAAGGGCTTGGTAAAGGAGGTCAAGTCCTACACCAAGAATGCCCGCAGTACTACATTTGAGGAGATCCTGGTGGACGCTTTAGCTGCAGAGGATGATCTTGAGCTTAGGCTCAAGAGGGGACGAGACTCCCAGGGAGGCAGTAGTAGCGAAGGACCGGCCATGAGGTCGCACATTCAGCAGCAGTTTCAGCAGCAGTTCCAGGGTCACGGCCATCAGCAGGGACAGCAGCAGCCCAGACAGCATCAGGCACCGAGATAGCAGGCAGTCAGTTGCCCCTACTACAAGAAGTCGGGGCATGGATGGGGTGAGTGCAGGAGGAGGCTGGGCAGGTACCTACTATGTGGAGCAGCGGACCACCAGCTGAGGGAGTGTTCCCAGTACATAGGCACAGCACCAAGAGGAGGAGCCAAGGCTCCGGTAGGTCAGCAGCGGGGATCGTTACCGACGCAGCAACAGAGATTTGTGCAGTATCAGCATCAGGCTGGAGGAGGCCAGCAGGGGCGAGCTTACGCCATGACAGTCGAGGATGCTCAGGCAGTGGAAGAGGTGCTTGCAGGTTCTGTTCCTTTCGATTCCATTCCTACCTTGCCTCATTATATCTATCTTGAAATTCAATTCCATCTGTTCTTATCTGCTCCCTTATCTGTTGATAAGTTTTGATCTGGCATTTCTTTTCGATTTGGTTTTCTTCTGAGATGAACCATATGGGCTAGGTCACCAAGTTATGGAATCTAGAATCTTCGGCAGTCGTGTTTAGCTGGCGTAGTGAGGACATATAGTCAGATTTAGGACGTATTTCTCGGGTGTAGAAATTTAAGGTTTTCGCTGCCAAGCATGCGGCAATACGAAAATTTTAAATACCATAATTCTAGAGGTATGTGCCTTAGTCGAGGACTTTGTGATTATCGTAGCCTTGCTTACTAGCACGACGAAGATTCTGAGTATCATGATTTTGGACAGACGTATATGATTATCTGACGGTATATTTGAGACATTGATTGTGGGGTGTTTGACCTAGAAGACTACTACCATTTTAATTTCGAGGACGAAATTTTTCTAAGGTGGGTAGACTTGTAATACCCAATTTCTAAAATGAGGGTAATTTTAAAATTTTGTATTTTAATTTATTTAATTATGATATTTAAATGGTAATATAATTTTTGGTGATTTTTAATCATTTTAAAACTATTTAAATCATGGCTTATGATTTTGGTGTTTGACTAGTGTAACCTTAGAGCCTAGCCATGTGATTTGGATGTTTGACTAGTACATTATAGCCTAGAGGGTATTTTGGGCATTTTAGGATTTATTTGAATTTATTATGATTTATGGAAATTTGTGTAATTTTAATATTAATTAAATATTGCTATGTGTTGTGTTAGTCATGACTAGTTGAGACTTGTAGACTAACCTAGAACTAACCCTAGTTGGTGACTCTAGTCTAACTCTAGTTAACCCACTTTTAGTCATTAGAAATTAGTCTTAAGGTAGGAAGTATTACTTAAGTGAAGTTAGTTCATGACTTATGGTTTAAGTCAATGACTTATGTTTTATCAATTTAAAAGCCTAGTGTTTAAGCCATAGGCCCATGACTTAGGCCCAAAACCAAATTAAACCCACCCATGGCAGCCAACCTAGGGATTCCTACCCCTATTTAATGCCTCCTTCATTTAGGGTTAGCCTCTCTTGGAAATAGATCTCAAGTTTAGAAGGAGGTAAATCCCCAACCTTAGAAATTCCTAATTAATTCATTTTAGCTCTTTTTTAGTCCTAGTCTTTTGCAATAGGATCTAATTTATGTTTATATACTGATTTTGGAGGAGCACCTCAGTTTGCATGCAATTTGGAGATTTGGAGTTGCCATTTGGAATCCCCTCTTTGAAGCTTTTCTTGAGTTTTGATACTCAATAGGTAAATCATCTAAACTCATAGTTTTTCCTGATTTCTTTGCATATAAGGTTAGGTTTTAGGGTTTCCTAGCTGTCCCCAAAATTTGGGAACAATTTGTGTCCATTTCGTGTCCGTATCGGACACGTATCATGATAGGCATACTAGGTGTTTGTAGAAATGCCACATAGGAATACATTTTTGTATTTTTGAAATGTAATTACATGGATATGTAGATCTTGATGTGTACATTAACTTTTGTGAAGGTGTCCTAGTGTTTTGTGTCCGTTTGTATCCTATTTTTGCGCGCGGACACGCAGCACGGGCCCGTAGGCCGTGTCCTGCATCACGGGCTCATTTTCTCTCGACACAGGACACGTGGACACGTAAAACTTGACACGGGGGTAGGGGCAATGTCTGACAAGGCTGCCCCAAAGTTTCGTGTCAAGTCGTGTCGTGTCGAGTGAGAAATCGTGAGTGTACGGATTTTTCACTACACTGTTACACGCACACAGGGCTCTCTGACACGGGGTTCGTGTCGCTTCTGGACATGTTGTGGTCATGTGTCAGGGTGTCAAACTCGAAGTCCTATACCTGGCGAACCCCTAGACACGACCATGTGGTGTCTCGTCTCGTGTGTCGTGTCCTAGCCCGACTCACACACGTGCACGAGGCTGCCTGCACGTTAGTGTCTGTGTGTGTGTTCTTTCTGTTAGGACACGTTCGTGTCCAGTTTTTGGACACAAGAACAACCCCTCTGACGCGAGTATATGTTTGCTCACCTCTGTTTCGAATTAGTTTGGGTTTTCAAATTGTTTTGGGTTTTGAAATTTAGAAGTTAACAGTGAACTGTGAAGTTCACTGATACATGAATCCTTAGTTTAAAATTGTATATTTTACTGTTAGTTAATGATTTATTTGCCATGATAAATTCATTTACAAATATTTTAGTCTACTGTCAAGATTGATTCATGATTGGTTTGATGTTAACAAGAATGGGGATTTTCGAAATCAGTTGGATTGGTGATATGAACTGATATTGCGAATTGGGTATAATTTTGATTATGATATTCAATGTTTAGAGGTATTTGTTTTGAATTCAATTAATAACATACACTGAGATTTAAATGGAACTTGTAGAAATGAAATGTGGGTTGATTGGACTGTGAATTGATACTTGGGATACTGGATTTGAAAACTGAGATTGGTTTGTAAACTGAGAAATCTGAGAATTAAGTAACTGTACAGCGCACTTTTCCTGAGAACTGATGTACCTGAGATTTACATGTGATCAAAACTGAGATCCTAGACTGAAATCATTGGGTTAAATGTCTATTTGTATGTGTTAGTTTTCAATTTGTTCTAGTTCATAGGTTTAAATATATATAGGTAGAGTTATATATATCTGAATTTATATATGTATGTCTATATGTATGTTATGTATAGATTTCGTGTATGCATAGAGTGGAGTGAGGGTTAGGCATAGCAGTAGGGAGTCTTGAGTAACTGGATAGCAGGTACGGGTCTGGCCATTGAATGACTGGACCTGTTTTTGTTGTTGGCTCACTGTTTTGAGCATTGATGCATGTATTCCATCAGCAGTAGCAGTCCAGGAGCAATGTTCTGCTTTGCCTTGGCTTGCTAGATGGAAGGCCTGGCTCTGTTTGGCCCTGCCAAGGCCTGGCTAGGCATGGTTTGGCATTGGTCAGTATACTTGGCAATTAGTATGGTGGTTGCTAGTGAGTGGATGGCAATGGATAGGTTTGAATATAGGGAAGGCATACTCTATATATGTAGGACTAAGGTGTATAAGGGAATAGAGGATTTCATATTTAGAAATATACACATGGCTTATATATAGATGGGTATAGGTAAGGTAATGGATTGGGGGATGCCAAGGTAATGGCACATGCCTCATTGCTTGTACACAAATAGACACACACACACCACCTTCTTTAAAATCCCTGTCACATGTGACTTATTGACACACACACACAATCCTACTTCCTGTCATACTACACAAGCCTAAACACAATCAACACCCTATCACATCTCCTACACACACACACAATCTCATGTAAACTAAAATACAATAGCCTATAACCCATGTACTATGCCACACCATCACAACACTACACATATACACATACTCTTATATATGCACCCACATTGCCATGTTATGTCCCCCCCCCCTCTCTATGTATATATAATATATATATAGCTATATGTGTATGTATATCTATAGGTATGTATCTAAATGTCTAACCTAATGTGAATGTGTAAATGATAGTGTAGGGTGTAATAGGAATTTCAATGTGTAAGGTAAAGCTATATGTGATATACATGTTGATATGTGTATATATGATATGTGGGTGGGTATATAGGTAATATAGCCTATAGCCTAGGACTCATAGCCTATGGGTATGGGTTTGAATGCCAGTTACATGTGTAGTTGACTTGTATAGTCTAGATTTGATGTGGGCTTGCTAGAATAGACTAGTTAGGCCTAGTGAGACTTGTTTGACTTAGGTTTGACTTAGTTGACCTAGTTTGACTTCTAGAGTTGACTAGAGTTGACCAAAGGTTGACTTTAGCCTAGATTGACCCCAAACATCATGTAGATGCATTTTAGCAGTCTATTTCATTATTTTAGACTTGTCGTGACTTGTACTGTTCTATAGGAGCCAGACACCACTCCTCGGACAGTATTTTTATCTCGGACACTCAGATACCAGGCGAGTACATTCTCTGATCATTTCATATCCTGCTTAGAATTATTTTCCTACTTTAAATTACTTTACTTGATACTGTCACGTTGGTCACACGGATTGGTACTATATGGATCTTTTCATGAGATGTTATCTCCCTCGGGAGCATCGGATACTGCATGTTTTGTGCGTTTCACGAATCATCACGTATCTCTATGCTTCCTCTGATTCACGAATCGCTTGTGACACATGTACTCTCATGTTCACAGAGCCATCATGAATCACCTTCATGTATCACTCATTTTATGAGCCATGTGAAGTTTCACGAATCTTAACATAACTTGAACAGATCTTTGTGTATCGATTGGGGATGGGGAGTAGAAATAGACATGTGAATATTATCCCAGTAGCTGTAGTCATGAATCACTCTCTTAGCTGTAGTCATGAATCTCCTATGCCATTCACATGTTTATATTTTACTCTGACTCACTAGTCACTATAGCTCTCTATGTATAGTAGATATTTCTATTACAGTTCTCTCTCTGTTTACATACTGTTTTTCTTCAGTTCATGTATTTTACTTTACTGCATGATTATATTTTCTAACCTGCTATGATCTGTTGAGATGTACTGTACTCGCTCCTGTCCTGACTGGACCTGTTGAAAATATTATAGAGGATGAGGAGAAGGCCCTATGTACCACCTATTACGGAGCAGGCTTAGACGACACCTGCGACCTGGTTCCTCTGGAGGATCCAACTGCAGTACAGGATGCTACTCCCAGAGTCTAAGCTAGATTGCTAGGCTTTAGATTTCTTTCAGCTTTGTTATTTGATTTTCAGTTGTTCTTCTGAGATGTTGTTATATTTAGAGACTTGTATTGAGCTGGATGTTCTTGAGTTGTGATCTTAGACACTTAGATTTTCTTCCTCTTATTTGTATTACATTGTGCTTTTGATATCTCTATCTACCTTGACTATTCTGTATCTGCCTTAGATGTGATTGAGACTGTTCTGTTATGTCACCTCCATTAGGAGTGTATATACTGTACAGGTACCTTTATATTGTTAGATGATTGACCTAGGACAGCGTTCTACCGCCGATACTGCGGCGTAGGCTGGGCATTGTTACGTCCTCGTACACTCACAGTGGGTGCGGGTCGTGACAAGGAGTGTCCATGTTGATGGTGTTGGACCTCCTCATTTTTTACCTGAAAAGATGCGTTTCTGGCTGCGTAACATTCGCCCGGCGCATTTAGTTTACCGCAATCGTAACACTGTGTACTTAGAACCCTACTTGCCCAGTAGGTTTGCCCGTCAATTTGGGTATAGTCAGCTATTCCTCGGGCGTCCCAGTTCCCACCTGGGATTTGAAGGTAGCATTCTTGATGGTATTAGGGCATGGAGCTACTATGACACTTGTCATACTCGAACTAGCTTCTCGGTTCCTGCCGCAAACGTGATAGGGGAAATCTTGCATATGGCGGCCTTATATCATGTTACGGCAAATCATCCTTCTCTTGATTTTGACCCGAGGATTAGCTTCATCGTGGGCACTCGCCTGGCGGAGAAGGCTATGGTGTCGAGGGCAAAGAAGAAAGGGGCGAATAGAGTTCCTACGGCCGATTCCGAGTCCTTTGACACAATTGAGGAAGACAACGAGCGGGACGACGAGGACTCTCTCTCTTCTGGTGACGAGGCAACGGCGGGTCAGCCTTCCATCATGGCAGACGAGATGATGACGGATCAACCGTCGGTTGTATTAGATGAGGCGGTAGACCAATTGCCATCTGTACCGGAGGTAGTGCGGGTAGAACTACCGCCTGTCGTGCCTGGTCCCTCACGTAAGCGAGGCAGGCGTGAGTCTACTGGCGGAGGAGTAGCCTTTTCTGTGAAGAGAGCGGCGGTCGGACCCCGTAGGCTACTTATTACGGAGAGGGGTGAGGATGCAGACGATGTTCCGGAGGTAAGACCAAGTCGGAGCCATCTCTTTGTTGTGGTTTTCCCCTTTTTCCTTGGAGACATGACCTGACCATTTTTTCTTTGTAGGCGTCTGACGAACCAGGCTCTCCTGAACCGTCTACTGCCCCTGGCGTTGATCCGGCCCTTGCTGCTTTGATTAGCGACATGTGTGCCGCGGTCCTTTCTGCGGGGGCCCTCTCAGCGGCGGCTGGAAGCTTCCAAGTTGCTGAGGCCTCGGCCCCGGGTGACGAAGGTTTCCTCGGGCCCGTCTCCGAGATCGCTGAACCTCAGCAAGACGACGCCGATCTCGTTGCATCCCTTTCCGAGGGTGCAGGGGCGGAAGAGCCTATTATACCTGACTCGGAGACTGTTGGTGAAGAGGCTACGATGGCTGTAGGCGAACTTCAGCCTCCACACTCTTCCACTGGTAAGATAAGCCAAATATTGACTAGTGAGGGGGCTTATTTGCTCTATCAACATATCCTCCTGGTCAAATCGATTCATGGTTGCCTTGGCCCTACAGGTCCTGACCCTTTACTTCCCACCGCGGATGTTCTTGGGGAAGGCTCGGCCTGCCGTAATCTGGGAGAAAGGAGCGTTTCCTCTCCTTCGCTGTCTCATGTCGAGGGGCCTTCCGTCAGCCCCGGGCAGATGAGAATGGAGCTGACGATGGTCTCCACCTCGTCGTCTGCTGATCATACGGCTCCGGAGATTGACCTCTCGACTCTGCCGAGCATTCAAGTTCTATGGGCCGCTGAAGAGGAGTTGGTCGCTGTTCATGCGTCCTTCCGTGCGGAGTTTGTTTCTCTTGTGGCAGGAGCGGTAGATTCTGTTGCGTCTTCTTCAGCGTTGTCGGCTACACTCCCGTTGACACCGGCTTCCTCGGAAGCTCTGGACGAGGTGACGCAGGATGTGGTCGACAGCTTCTATCGCCATTTAAAGAGGGGCGTAGATGCTGCTGTAGAACGGGGGACCCCTTTTACTCTGTCTCTGTAGTGCGCTCGGGGTCAGGTTGCAACTTTGAAGTCTCTTCCTGGCGGGGTGGGGTTGGCTGTACTCCTGGAGCCTAAGTTGCCAGAGGCTGATCAGCTTGTGACCCAATTGCTGGCGATACGGCAGGCGGGCTTGCCTGCTACGATTGAACGGGAGCGGGGCTTCCTCATTGCTGCTCGGGATAGGATCAAGCTTGCTCGTGATACTGCCGGGCCAGTCGTGCAGGGGGACCTTGACAAGTTCTCCGCTTCGTATGACAGCTGGGTCGTCGAAGTCAGGCTTGTCGGGCTCGAGAAGAGTCTGCTTCTCGTGGGATCGCTGACACGAAGGAACAGATTCTCGGACTCCAAAGGGAGTTGGCCTTCTTAGAGTCAGAGCTGAAGGCTGCTCAGACGGAACAGGAGTCAATCGTTCAGGAGGCCGAGAAGGTTTCCCGATCTTCTGTTAACCTGGAGCGGGCTTTCAAGAAATTTGAGGACAACTGGCAAGCTCACGCTCATCTGGAGGACGAGGCGGTGCTTGCTCAGGAGGCGGAGCGTCGAGCTAGACAGAGGTTTGAGCAGTCGGTTGCCTTGCTGACGGACCGTCTCACGACACTATGTACCCCGGAGCAGTGATCGGTTTTCTGTTTTCTTTTGCTCCCCTTTTTTTTTCTTCTTCTTTTTCAATGGATGTGATCCCAGATGGTGTAGTACTTTAAAGTTTGAATAAATGAGCATATTTTCGACTCATCTTCTCTTTCTTGTACTTGTGGCGTTTGTGGAATTGGACTTGCTGGAGGATTATTTGTGGACCTGTTACCCTAGGCGTACCTTGGTTTTAGGTACGGATAACAAGTTTGGTCAGGATTTCTGGAACAGCCATGGCAAAGTGGTCATGGGTGCTCTCGGTATTGGAAAAAAAGAATGCCGTAGAGCAGCTGGGCTCCCGGGACATGGTGAGATGAAGGATTTATGCTAAGAAGCTTAGCAAGGGATATTTGTGTACCTATTATCCTTGGCGTCCCCTGGTTTAAGATACGGATAATAGGATGAAAGGAAACCAACATATTTGCTCAGAGGTTATGAGGACATGGCAAGCATGAGGGTTTTACCGTGGAATCTTCCTGCTCAGAGGTAATGAGGATATGGCAGGAGAGACTTCACGAAAGATATTCGTGGTCAACAGTGGACATTTGTGGTCAACAGAGGACATTTGTGGTCAACAGAGGACATTTGTGGACCTATTATCCTTGTCGTACTCCGGTTGTGGGTACAGATAATAGGTTGAAAGGGAACCGACATACTTGCTCAGAGGTAATGTGGACATGGCAAGCACGAAGGTTTCTTCGACGGAGCCTTCCCACTCAGAGGTAATGAGGACATGGCAGGAGTGGGCTCAATGAAGAGGGGTACACAGAACGACTCAGAGGTAGGAGAACGTGGAAGTTCTATGCGAGGGGGCGGTTTGTTTTTTGGTGGAAGAGAAAACGACTCAGAGGTAATGAGGACATGGCCGTTTCGAAAATTTGTGGATCGATTACCCTTTTTGTGCACTAGGAGTGCGGGTAGTGGATCATGAGGGAGGATCTCTTCTAGGAAGAAAGTTCAGAGGTATAATCATACGTGACTTGCTATCTGAAAGAGTGACCGAGATGTGAGTTCAGAGGCACCAGCGGGTACATAACTCGATAATTTAGAATATTGAGAAGGTGTGAGTTCAGCGGCACCAGCGGGTACATGACTCGATAATCTGAAGGGAATGTGGAGGTGAGTTCAGCGGCACCAGCCGGTACATGACTCGATAATCTGAAATATTGTGGATGTGAGTTCAGCGGTACCAGCGGGCACATGACTCGATGATCTGAAGAGAATGTCGTTTAGACATAATATTTCTTCAGGAACTTGCCGTTGACGGGCAACATGAGCAAGTCTCCGTTTTGTTTTGCGAGGTGGTAAGCACCGTTGGAGAATACTGTCTCAATGATAAATGGGCCTTCCCACTTTGGCTGGAATTTGCCGACGGTCTTGTGAGTCATGACCATCGGCCTCCGGACTGCCAGAACGAGATCGCCCACCTGGAATGTTCTGATTTTGACCTTCTTGTTGAAGGCTCCTGAGATGCATGCTTTGTATAGCTCGATCCTTTGCTGAGCTAGGAGGCACTTTTCATCTAAGGCCTTCAACTCTTGTAGTCGACGTTGGTGGTTTTCGTTTGTCGTTAATTGATGTGTGAGGGCGATACGTAGTGAGGGGATCTGAGTCTCCAATGGGAGGACTGCTTCACTCTCGTACACTAGGGAGAATGGTGTATTCCCGGTGGCTGTTCGAACTGTGGTGCGATAAGCCCATAAGCATTCACCGAGCTTCTCGTTCCAGTCGCGTTTGTTGGAGGAGACAAACTTCTTGAGAAGTTTGATGATTATTTTTTTGAATGCTTTTGCCAACCCGTTCGCTGCCGGGTTGTACGGTGTCGAAGCGACATTCTGAATACGGTGCTTGTCGCAGAACCGATAGAATGCGTGGCTTGCGAACTGCGGACCATTATCATGGATGATCCTTCGGGGCAGTCCAAAGCGGTAGATGACGTGATGCTTAAGGAAGCTGATCACGTTTGAAGTCTTAACTTCTGCGAGTGGGACAGCTTTCGCCCATTTGGAGAAGTAATCAGTGATCGCAAGTATGAAGCGATGTCCTCGGGATGAAGGTAGGGTGATTGGACCAATGATATCCATTTTCCATGCTTCGAATGGCCAGGACGCCATGTCGGATGTAGAAACTCGAATGGTTGGTGAATGAAGTCCGCGTGGACTTGGCAGGCTTTGCATTTTCTAGCATAATCTATCGCATCTGCCACCATTGTGGGCCAATAGTAGCCCATTCGGCGAAGGCGGTCTTGCAGTTTTGGGCCGGGCTGATGGGCCCCGCAGACACCGTCATGAGCTTCTCGTACGACTTCTTTGGCTTCTGCATTTGACAGGCACCGAAGCCGTAATCCGTCGTAGGAGCGGCAATACAGCATTTTTGTCTCTGTATCGTAGAAGAATCTGAGAGAACACCGTCTGATGGAAGTGGCTTCCTTTGGGTTCTCGGGCAGGATATCGTAGACGATGAAATCGATGAATGGTTGTCTCCAGTCTGGGGCATCATCGATCGTCTGGGCGGAATAACTCACCACGAATTGCACATTATTCTTGGGACAGACCAGTTCATGGCCTATCACATCCACTGATTGGCGATCATAGTTTGGAACTGCTATGGAAGCGGCAAGACCAGCTAGGGCATCAGCTTCGATATTTCGGAGTCTGGGGACATGTTCGATGAAGAACCCCTCGAACGACGAGATGATGTCAATCGCCATTTGGTGATAAGGGATCATGTCTTCGTGGCGGACTTCGTATGAGCCCCGGATCTGATTGACGATTAGTTGGGAATCGCCGTATGCTTCAAGGTATTCTACCCCCAGCTCTCTTACAAGTTGGAGGCCAATGACCAGAGCGTTGTACTCGGCCATATTGTTAGAGCAGGGGTCTGTGAGGGAATAAGCGCGGTTGATCACCAATCCGGAAGGGGAGATCAGCACTACCCCGACTCCGACGACTATATTTCCTTTAGGTCCGGTCCTCGAAGCACCGTCGAAGAACATTTGCCATATATTCTCGTGAGAGGTTGCATGCGAGTCGGCGACCTCATCTGGGATCTCTTCATATATCCTAGAGGACTCCGAGCCTGGGTGGGCTGCTAAGAAGTCTTCCAGGGCTTGACCTTTGACTGCCTTTTGTGGGACGAAGATCATATGATAAGGCGACAGCAATATTGCCCATGTAGCGAGGCGAGAGCTGAGTGCACCTGGTTTAGTCATGAGGACCCTGAGAGGGTTGATTCGTGAGATAACGTGTATCGTTTATCCGGTGACATAGTGTCGTATTTTCTGAATGGCGAACACTTGGGCGAGGCATTCCTTCTCCACAGCGGTGTATCGGTGCTCTAGCCCAATCATCATTCGGCTGAGGTAATATATGGCCTGCTCATGGCCTGCGTCGTTATTCTGTGCCAGCAGAGCCCCGAGGGAGTGTTCCATTGCTCGTACATAGAGCAGGAATGGTTTTCCAGGAACCGGGGCCACCAAAACTGGAGGATTTGACAAATATTCTTTGATGCTGTCGAAAGCACGCTGACATTCCTCGTCCCATACGAATGAGACTCCTTTCTTCATGAGGTACGTGAACGGTCGGCATCGCCCGGAGAGGTTAGAAATGAACCTCCTGATGTAAGCTAGCCTCCCTTGAAGGCCTCTGAGTTCGCGAAGATTTCTCGGGGGAGCCATCTCCATGATTGCTTTCGTCTTCTCAGGGTCTACATGGATACCTTGTGCCGTGATGATGAAGCCTAAGAACTTCCCGCTGGATACGCCCAGAAAGGACTTCGTAGGGTTCATTTTCAAATTGTGCGCTCACATTAGGTCGAATACCGTCTTTAGATCCTGCAGATGGTCTCCCTTGCAACGACTCTTAACGGCTATATCGTCAACATAGCACTCTACTGTCTTGCGTAAGTGGTCTCTGAAGATGATGCTAATGGCTCTTTGATATGTGGCGCCAGCATTGTTTAAACCGAAAGGCATAACTGTGTAGCAGTATGTGCCAATCGGTGTTCGAAATGATGTATGCTTTTCGTCGTCAGGAGACATCTTGATTTGGTTGTACCCCGAGAAGCCATCCATGAATGACATACGTTCGAAGCCGCAGGTATTGTCGATCATGATGTCTGTGATAGGAAGGGGGAATTCATCTTTGGGACATGCCTCGTTCAGATTGCGGAAGTCGATGCAGATTCGAATCTTCCCATTCTTCTTGAGGACGGGTACTATATTGGCGACCCAATAGGGATGTTGCTCCTCACGAATGAAGCCGCTGGCTATCAGTTTGTTGACTTCGGCTTCGATCGCGTCCATGATGTCTGGGCGAAAGCGTCGCTGTTGTTGCTTGACTGGTTTCGCATCTGGCCGAATGTTAAGTTTGTGAAGAGCAATGTCGGGATTTAACCCTGACATGTCTTCATAGCTCCAGGCGAACACATCAATGTATTCTTTGACAAGTTCTAGCAGCGACTCCCGTTCTTCGTCTGTTAGGCTTTTACTGACGAAAATTGGTTTTGGAGAAGATTCGCTGCCGAGATCCACTTGTATGACCTCATCTTCAGTAGGAGGTTCTCTTTGTTCGAACCGCTTTTCCCATTGTGCGTCCAACTGCTGGGCCCACGGTTCTAGCTCGAGGATTTCAGGGATGTCTTCGTCTTCTTCGTAAGCGTCGGCGAATGCCATGTTGACTGTCATGACTTGTCTGAACACATCTTCGATGCTGGTATCCGAGTCAGAAGTTGGTGACCCGGTTGAATGTGACTGCCAGTCGCATTTTTCATCTGAACTCTCAGGGGTCGTATTAGGCGTTACATACCCCAACCCGCATCGAGTTTTGCTATAGTAGTCTCGTGGTTTACCCGTCGGGACTGGCGGCTTCAAAGGTAATCGTCGTCCAGTGCCGTAGGTTAAACCTGGCATCGTCTCCAGATCATACCCCTGTTTCTGCATGAGATATTTGGATTGGGGGCTATAAAGATACAGAGGCAATCTTCCGGCATCTGACCCGAGGTCGGCTTCCTCTATGGTGAAGGGATGCGGGTTGTTTGTCGGGCCGAAGATGATCGGATGATCCCCTCCCTCGATTATTCGGTAAGCATCTTCTACTGGAGTAAGCTGGATTATGGTGTACACATTTGTCACTTGTGTGTGTAGGTGAGTGCCTATACCGTGTTCCATAGCATACATTGTACATAGCTTATTGAGCTCGGTGTAGTTCAAAGATAACCCTTTATTGATGAAGTAAGGTATCTTTTCTAGGGGGATTACATCATCAGCGGAGGGAACATCAGTGTGGGCAGCCACATACTTGGCTAACTCTGGCTCCTCTTCGGCTACCCCCTGTGTGAATGAAGACTGAGATGACGTCCTGGGAAGATTGATTGTCAGTGGTTCAGTTGATGGAGCAGAGCGTGGAGTTGTTGGCAGACTAGCGACCCCCAGCTTGGCACTTGATATGGAGCGAGGGGTGGCCGGTTCGCTAGAAGTGTCAGACCTTGCATCGGGGTGACGACCCTTCTTGGGAAGGCGTATCGTCAGTGGCCTATCGGAGGGATTGAGCTTCTCCGTTTGGGGTTGACCGACTCTCGACAGTCTGATTGTTAGTGGCGTCGTTGTGGGTCTCGACACTTGACCGGACCTTGGCCGCCAGATTATCATCTGCTCTTCCTGCGCCGAGAGGCCGATCGCGTCCTTCCGCAGAGTAGCGGTAAGGGGTGCGGACCTTCCCGGTTTACGAACTTGGAGGTGGATTGTCAGAGGCTCTTCTGATCCTGTGGCCGTCTCGGTACTAGCTTGTATATTTCCTTCATCAAGGTGCCTCTTCGACTTTTTGTATAGGCAGGAGTCCGAGTAGTAAGATTCGACCCCTTTGAAGGGATCGATTCAGCAAATTCCATCTTCACGAAGCCGTGTTTGTCGACATATTTGAAGCATTGGTGCAGTGTGGAAGGCACGATCACATAATCGTGTATCCATGGACACCCCAAGAGGATGTTGTATGAAGTGTCTGCATCTATGACGTAGCAGGTGACTTCGGATTAGAGGTCGCCAATTTGACACTTCAGACGAATCTTCCCAATATGGTAGCTTCTGCCCGAATTGAAACCGCTGATGGTGGTACTTGTAGGTGTCAGGCGATGCATTGGGATGCGGAGATGATGTAGCAGACCCTTCGGGATGATGCTTATGGAAGAGCCTGGATCAATGTGCATCCGATCCACCTTTACGTCGCCGATGTATCCAGTATAGTATAGTGGGCGATCGTGCAGGTTGGTTTTGATGAGCATGTCCTGCGGAGTGAAGACGATGTTGGGCATTGCTCCCGTACAGGCACTGTCCTGGAGATCCACAGGTGAGTCCTCCCCGGTGAGGTTGGATTGAGCCAGATAGACATTGACATTTTGGAGTGCTTCGCTTAGTGCAATACGAACGTCCTTGGAGAGCCTTAAGAGTTCGTACAGTGATAACTTGGCCGGTGTGTTAGCTAATTGCGCTAAGATGTCAAAGTTGTAGGGCCTCTCCAGCCCCTGGGCTGCCTCTTTTCGGAGGGATTTGTCGAAGCGAGTCTCCCTCGGCCTAGGCTTGTCGGTCGTCGAAGGCTGAGCCGGTCCCGGAGCATCAGTTGTAGTGGGTTGATGGTTTTCAGCTGGATTGTCAACCACAGGTTGGGACTGCTCTCCGGTCCGTGTGACGACGGCTGTAGCTTCCTCGTTGTCTGCCGAGATTGTGTGGCAGGTCCTGACTTTTCCACTTTTCTTCTTGTCGGTAGAAGATGGTGTGGGTCGAGTCACTTCTGAAACCAAGTCTGGATGGATCCACATGACCTCCCTCCGAGATGTGGTGAGGGGTACTAGACCGGCAGCCTGATCTCGGGGAGGTGGAAGATTGGTAATCTCCATTGTCGCTAGAGGGACGGGGACCACCCCTTCTTGAGTCTCCATCGGAGGGAAGCTGCCGAATTATACGGACACCATATTGGCCGCCACGGTTACCTCTTCGAAATCGATGGCCAGAGCGTTCGAATCGATGAGGTTTTGTATGTACCGTTTCAGCTGGTAGCAATCATGTGTAGCATGATGGACATAGCGATGATAATGGCAGTACTTTAGATTCTCCATCTCTGCCGGCCGCGGTTCCCATATTGGTGGAGGAAGCTGAATCCTGTCCCCTTGTATGAGCATGTCCAAGATAGGCTTAATGTGACCGTCTTCAAAGGAGTAAGTGATTTGCGGCCCTTGTTTGTCTGCTGGCTTCGGCTCAGGTTTTTATGCTGTATCGGCCACCATAGCCTGCTTTCCCTTGCTGTCCCGATTGTTGGAGGGGCTACCCCCATTATCATTGTTGGGATGCTTGCCCTTGTTTTCTCCTTCCGAGTTGTGCAATCCCAGTTGGCGAGCCTTCTTCAGTCGTTCTTCGGCGCTTGTGGCGCTGATGATGAACGTCTTCCAATCTTTGAATTGACTTTCGCCCATCCAGAGACTGATCGTTGGAAGCAGTCTTTTTTGGCAAATTTCAATAAAAAAGGAATCTGGATTTCCGGAGGGCAGCGTCATGGCGGTTTGGCGAAACCGCTCAATGTAGTTCCTGGTCAACTCCTTCTCCCCTTGGACGACGTCCATGAGGGTGGACATGGTGACGTCCTGCCCTACTTCGTAGAATCTCTCCAAGAACAGGCGCTTGAAGCCAGCGAAAGAGTGGATGCAGTTGTCCGGCAGATTGCGATACCAGTCGAAGGCGACTCCTTCCAATGCCCCAATGAATAATCGCGTGAGGATAGCATCATCATGGGACAGATGGTCGGTGATGACCTCTAAGTAAGTGATGTACCGACTTGCTGAGATCTTGCCATCATATGGGTTGATATTGAACGGCTTATATCTTGGTGGGAATGGAACATCCCTCCATTCAGCAGGGTATGGTTGCCGAATTCTGAGGTCTTGAGCGTTTTCTCGGGCATGAAACATGGCTCGGAGCTCCTGAACCTCTCTTCTTACTTCTCGGGCCTCATCTGTCGCGGTAGGGGCTGTTATTTCGGGAGGATTGTTGCCCGGGTTCGGTGCCGCCGAATTCGAGTCCGTATTGACCGCAGGACCCGCGCTTGTTTGGCCAGACGTCCCTCCTTGCAGAGTTGGAAGGGCTGCTTTAATCTCGTCTACAGATTTGACTAAAGCAAGTAATATGGCTTCGAGATTGTCGATGCGCTGGCGATCACTGGAACCACTTTGATTGCTGTCTGTCATGAACACCGTCCTTGTATGATGAGAAACGGAAGGGACGGTGGGAGATGTATCCCCCGAGTCATACCCATGTACCGAGAAGTCGTCGGGATATGTGGGAATATTCTCTTCTGGTTCGGACTCGGAGGGAACAGTACCCCCAGCCTTAGAGTTTGCTTCGTCTTGAGAGTCATGGATGTCCTCGGGGACATCAGCGTCTGTTGTACCTGATGGGAGAGTTGTTTCCCCGGGCTCGTCTCCTTGAAACATCGGATTGTTGTGGATGTTCGGAGGACTGCTACCCTCAACCCCCAGCGATGTGGATGATGAATTTTCCACTGCAGCAGATTTCGTCTTTGAACGGGTGTGTTGGAATACTCCGGTGGAGGACAACCGTTTAGACGACAGTTTCTTAGCTGTAGTGGTTGAGGTCTTCGGGGTGGAGATGCTTGCCTTCTTCCCTCTCCCCTCGGCGGGGACTTTCTGAGTGGAATTGCAGGAGACGACAGGAGGTGCCTCGTCTTCTGAGCTCGGACGCTGTAGTCTTTGGAAGACCGATGGCCGATCTTTCGTCACTGCCGCATTGCTGCAACAGTAGTTGACGATGATTTGGGTGCAGTGACGTCCAAGCGAGGACTCTTTGCACACAGAAGCCCCGTCTCTTCCCTTGCGCTTGTGGAGGATATCCTCACGCAGGTCAGAGGAACCACTCTGTCCGCTCGCCACCGGGGGCTGGATTCGAGTAGTTCTGTACAACTTCCCATCAGAGGCCCGCGTGATAATCAGCGGGACGCCCCGATAGTCAAAGGTTGGGGCAGCTGACTGGGCTTGGTGAGCCCGCGCTGCCTAGACTTCCTCCTTTTAGCACTTGCGGGTGCGTAATAAGAGGAGTCCAAGTTAAATACCACAGAGTCTGGCTTATCATCCAGATAACCATCAGAGTCAGGACCGTACGAGAGACGGTCTAAGACTGATCGAGAGGAGCGTGGAATGGACGCTATGCGGCTAGAATTGAGTACCGTGCAGGCTGTCTGCATGCGGTTGTCTTCTGCTGTTGGATAAGTTGTTTTTGTGCGGCTAGGAGTCATGACCGTGCAGGCTGACCGCATGCGGTTGGCAATTGTGGCCACATGGGTTTTCTGCAAGCGATTGACTTCCATAGCCGCATGAGTTTCATCCATGTGGTCGGCAACTGTAGCCGCATAAGCTATGCGGCTGACAGATGTGACCGCATGATTTTTCTTCATGCGGCTAGCGGATGTGGCCGCATAAGCTTTTTTCATGCGGCTAGCACCCCTATGCGGCTCGGATCGCGTAGAGTTCCTCTTTGCCCCTGCAAGTTCAGCATCATAGTATTTTCTTCTGCCGGACTTGGGGACAGCAGAGTTGTCTACGGTCTGAAGTGGGGCCGTAGAAGAATCCTTCTCGCCGTCTTGAGCAACAGAGAGTATCCCGTCGAGGGCTTGGGGAGGAGCAAATGATTTTGGCCTCCATTCTCTGCGAGTCTTCGTCGTGCTGGTGCGCTTCTGGACCGGGCCAGCGCTTCCTTCGGAGAGCATCTCTTCAAACGCATGTTGGTCGAAGCGGACGACCATCTTTTGTTGTGTGGAGCCAAGTTTGGCTGCATCCGACTGCGTCACCAACTCCTCAGCCGTGGAGAAGTTTGTCCCCAGCAGAGTCGTCATCGTATTTGCCATGAAATATAAAAGAACAAAACAATTATCGGAGGACCGGACTTTTACTTCACGTTACAAACTCGCTCGTACAAAGAAAGCTTAGGGACGAAAACCCAGGTACAGCAGTCTAAGTACAATTGTTTATTTTAGATTCTGGAGGGTGACGATAGAGGCTCGGGAAGGCGACGGCAGCCCTGTCTTACTCCTTGGACGATCGGTATGCAGCCTTGACTCCTGTGACGAGATGGTTGGCGTTGATGAAGAAATGCTCTTCTTGCTCTCCTCGTATTGCTCTCCTGACGTCTCTCTTTCTCTGTGTATTTTCTCTCTGATTATTAGGGGGGAAGCTCTTTCTGTCTATCTGCTTCTGATCGTGTATATTTTACAAGGGAATGGCACCTTGCTATTTATAATAGTGGGGGCATCATTAGGGTTTGGATGATTACCCATTCTCAAAGTGGCGGTGGCCTGATGTATAATCAATCTGGACCATTAGTTTAGGGTGTGAAGGATCTGGGCCATAAATGGGGATAGTATTGAATCCTGTGAATAATTAATGCTGATTGCTTTAAATCTTCATGATTGATTGTGTCAAGCTTGGATCTCTCACCACGTGTCCCATTGGCTTGATCACGAATGATATGACCTGATCTCATTAATTATGAGGATAACGTTAAATATGGTCATTGGGATCTGGTAAATCTCTGATTGCTCTGCATCCCATAATCACCCTTGCTACCAGCTGTTAAGTCGTGGGGACCATTGAATCTCTGCCACGTGTCTTAATGGTGGATCCTGTCAGAACCGCATGATATTCATGAACCGCATGAGACAGCGTCTCAGTGGGCCGCATAGGTATAGTACTTGCGAGCCGCATGGGATGGCTTCTTGGTGAGCCGCATAGGTATAGTACTCACGAGCCGCATGGGATGGCTTCTTGGTGAGCCACAGGAAGATGATTCTTGCCAGCCGCATGAAGCTGTTCTTCAAGTGAGCCGCATGGGAGTAGCCACGTGGCAATCTCGGATCGTGTCAGAGATTTTTCTCTTGTTCCCAAAGAGTTTGTCATTATGACAGGGCTATTATGATACTTCATGTCAGAGCCGTCAGTTGTCAAATCATGGCAGAGCATTAAATAGGGTCATTACTCGATGGCCAGCTGTGTGAAGGGGTCCCATGGGGACACGTGGCGTTGATCGAGCCGCAGATCTCTGTTGGTCGTATGTGAGCCGTATGTACTTCTGAACCGCATGCGGCTAGGGGGCTCTTTGAACCGTATAGGACTGTCCCTATGTAAGCCGCATGGACTCTCCTGCAACGAGCCGCATGAGACTAAGAGTCTCTCTGAACCGCATGGGACCACTCCTTTATGAGCCGCATGGGGTTCTCCTGCTCCGAGCCGCATAGATCATTATTCTGATATTTTCCATGCTTCTACAGGCACGAGAGATTAAGATTTAAAGAAGGTAGAATGATTCTAAGTCATACAGCCGTCCTATAGTCTTCTTGTCCAAGTCCTTGGTTGGCTAGACGGGTTAGGTCCTCTAGATTCTAGGATCTAAATAAGCTTGCTTATATAGGTCACTAGGTCAAAGGGGTTGCTAGTTTATAAGGTATTCTACCCAACTTAAAGAATTAAACTAATGGTGTTTTGGGACAACTAACTAGTAGGGTCAATCTCTAACAAGCACGAAGGGAAGATAAGAATAGGAACGGAAGGAAGCAAGCAAGATGCAATTGATGAGTCAAAAGGAAAGAGGTCAAGTATGTGGATGAGATCCTAGACTTCTAATCCTATACGCAGGCTTGCTTGGTACGATGAAGTAACCAAACAATTTATCTAACCTGCATGGGCCACCACAAAAATATGTAATGCCCCAGTCCCAAAATACGTAGGACTAGGAACGTAGACATGCCAGCTGTATTCATACGAAGTACACTCCAATATATGGAAACCTCGTACGAATACATAAGCTGTAAAATGCAGTAGAACCATAACTAATCTCATCCACACAAAATAAATGAATAGAAGATCTCGTATAAGCAACTATGAAATTGTCATTTGGTACATGTAGTTGGCCGGAGACAAATCCACTACCAACTATGAAAAGAAATACATGATAAGCAAAAGAAAGATTTTGGCGAGCGAAGCGAAGACGATCCAAGTGCATCATCCTCGAAGAAATAGTGATGATCATGGCTAAGGCTAAAGCATCTGCGAAAGATAATAGCACACACCTGGAGAGATAACCAGGTCCTCAGAGGGACGTAACAAGACACATAATATCATGCCATATAAACTAAATAAATATTGCTCAAATAAATAAGTAAATCGAATTATAACATGGTCCAATACGCACCTACTGAACGAGCGTACCATCCCTCCAACCAAACAAGGACAGGAGATGGTAAACTAATTCACGGCGACGTATCTTTCCATGCCATGAATCCAATATGGTATCCGAACCCCAACAAGGTTCAATACCTTCTCATCGAAGTAGTAAGCCACACTTACAACCAAACAAGGACAAGATGTGACGAACTAATCCGCGACAAGTTATTGTTCTAAGCCACGGTCAGATACAAGTACCCAAACCAAAGGTACTCGTACCTAACGGATAAGGGTAGCCTAACCGTCCTAGGTGAATGCAGTTTTAAGAACAGTTCATGGTCGCATGACTACCCGGTCAAGTCAAGAAAATACCAATGCAGTACCTCAGTAGCGAGTCACAACACCATATACTATTTCTCAGTATCGAGCGAGTCTATAGCATATAGTCTACCTATCGTTCCTCAGTAGCGAGCGAGTCTACGATAGATAGGGTGGTAGTCAACTCCCAATCATGTTCTTGCCCAATGCAAACTCTATAACTGCTAAGTCAAACTAGCATGCAACCTCTATTAGCGGTTATTCCTATCGTACGGCTTGTACATACTGGTGGCCAGCCAATCACGCACTTCCGTGTTCTACATACGATACACAACTTCGTGGTACAACGTGTCAAGGCCATGAATGCAACACACAAAGGTGGTCCCTTAAATCTAGGTTTAATGTGTAAGAAAATAATACATAGCAAGAAACTGAACAGTAAATTCTAACAGGTTTTGCCATGTATCACAGTTTATTTTGCATAAAAAAATAATGAACATGCATGAAATATGAGCTAAAATAATTAAACAGCAAATGGCAAGGTGTCTGCCTGGTAGAGCACCTGGTGTGCTGTGATAATCAATGTGGCACGAACTGCGGCTTTGGTACAACAACTATGCAAGGTGACCTCTGATGGTGGCACGGACAGTTCCATTGGGTCCAGAAGGGTAAGTCTAGTTAGGGTGGACATAAGGTGGTCTAGAATTGACGAGGGAAATGGACGAAAGGAATGCCGGAGGAATTTAGTAAAATAATATATACATATATAGTTTTAGAAAATATCCTATAAACATTGAAAGGTACGCTTTTGCAAGTTTAAAAATAGTTTATATAATACTAAATCTAAAGAGCTAGTTTTACCACAACGCTAAGTTTGTTAAAATTACAACTATAGGTAGAAAGCTATATATATTAAACTTGAAAAATAATATTTTTAAGTAAAGAAAAACCAATTTTAAAACTAATGATATAAATAAAATAAAATAATAATACTCATTAATATACAATTATTTATATCTAAAATGTATCCTAATTAAAATAATACCATATATTATGTATATGCTATTTTTTTTTTACCATACTGATGTAATAATAGTAGAAAAATATAATAATAATAATAATACTAATGCTTAGTATATATCGTACGTAGGCAATTTAATTTAATATTTAATACTGTAAAAATGAAACAAAATAGGAATATAGAAAAATTTAATAGAAAGAGAAAAGAAAATAAAAATAAACAAATAAATAATAATAAAATAAAAATAAAAATAAACAAACACAAAAGAATCAAAACAACCAAAGGAAACCCACAGGGGTCCTTTCTCCTCAGCTAGAGGAGGTAGGTGGGTTAACACAGGTGAGAAAGGAGAGAGAGAAGAAGAGGAGATTGGGAATCGACGGAGAGAGCTCGGGCGGCGCGGCGCTCCGGCGTGAGGGGGCAGGCGGCGCACGGAGAAGGGGGTGAGTCGGCGAGCTGTGGGAAAAAGAGAGCGGTGGTCGGGGGTTGCGAGGAGCGGAGGCTGTGGAAGAGGCGACGCCGGCGGATGCGGGGGAGCGGACTGAGGGAGAGGCGGAGGAGGATAGGCGGCGTGGCTGTGTGTGGTGACTTCGCGACGAAGAAGGAGAAAGAGCGGGGGAGGCGGACCACGGTCGGCGAGACGCGGCGGAGGCGGACGGCGAAGTTCGCCGGGGAGGAGCGGAGAACGGGGAGTCGGGGAGGGTTTCGACCGGCGGAAGAGGACGGGGTCCGGTCGGAGGAGATCGGAGCGGGATCGTTGGCGGCTCGAGCGCGAGAGAGAGAGAGGACGCGGCGGCGGGTGCGGACTCGGCCGACGGAGCTCCGGCGAACACGGGCGGCGGATGGCAGAGGTAAGGGGGTGGTGATGTTTGTTGGTTTGTTAAATTAGGGTTTTCTTTATTTTGGGGTCTGGTGACCGGAGTTTGGGTTGGATATGCCGGCCACGGCGGGCGTGGCCGGCTGTGGTGGCGGTGGTTTTGTGGGTTTGGTCATCGGCGGTGGTGACGACGGGGTTCGGTCTCAGGTGGGTGGCGGAACGGGGTTACCGGTTCTGGCCGCTGGTGGCGGAGGAAGTCGGAGACGCGGAGAGGATTTCGGTGGAGGAGACGACGACGCCTCGATGGGGCAGAGGCTGGTGGTTGTGAGGTGGAGTAATGGCCGGTTGTTGGGTGGCCGAGGTCGAATGGGTGGCCGGGATCGGGAAGACGACTGTGGTGGTGGTGGTGGTGGCGGTGCCTGGGGAATTCGACAGGAATGAGAGTGCGCTTGGCTGGAGTTGGGAGTAGCTTGGTCGGGGATGGCGGTTTCTCGTTGGCGACGATGGCGGTGACGGACAAGGGACAGAAGGTTGGCTGGTGGCAGGGAATTTTAGGTTAGGCTAGAGATTAGCAATAGGATTTAGGATTGGATATTTGGACGTCGTGTCTGGAATGTGTCCGACACGGGTGGATTTGATGAAATTGTATTTGTAAAAAAAACATGGAATAAGATTATGGATGGCGGAACACGGACACGATGCACGCACGTTGGTTGTGGAAATTATGGAGGAATAATGTGAAGAAAATATTGGAGGAGTACCTGCCTATTTATAGGATGTGAAAATTTCCAATTAGATATGGATTAGGATTTAATTTAAACCCCAAAAATAGATAATTAAATTACTAGTTTAAATCAATTCAATAAATCTACATCCAAATCAAATCTAATTCAAATCTAATTAAATTTTAGCTCAAATCAAATGGGATAAATCAAGTTCCAAATATGGATATTAAATAAATCCAAAAATCAAATCAAGATTTAAATGGCCATAATAACTTTCAAATATATTTTTCAAAATACCAATAATAATAATTTCGAAAATAATAAATATTTTTAAATATCTGTTTGAATAATAAAATATTAATATTAAATAATCTCAAAAATTACATTTTTATTTAAAATAAACTAGCAAAATATTTAGGAAATATATGTATGCCTAAGAATATTATTTATTATTAATAACTGCTATAAACGAAAAGGCTTTCATAAATAAAAATCGTAAACTTGAAAATAATAGCTAGAAATAATTATTGTCTATATTTCTTTGAAACTATAAAAATAATAAAAATAATATTTTTTTTAAAAAATATGTACGCTCGTACATATTCGCATTCGTCGAGCAATTACGAAAGATGAACCTTCGCACACGACGTACAATACGACTACGTGACGTACAATACAAATTTTTTTAAATCAGTACAAATTTTAAATAAATAAAAAAATATAGTTAAAATTTAGGAGTTTTACAGTAATTAGGCTTGTGACAACCCTAGTTAGTTAAAGTATCAAGCCTTAATTCTTGCTTGGCCGTGAAATGATTGGATGGAGTCTAACCAGTCTAGTCTTGTCCTGATCCTGTTCCAGGGTACTGCATGACTAGAATGCCTGTATTTATTTTACCGATAAATGGTGAGAATTCCAAGTTCTGCTCAGACGAAGGTTACAACCCCGGTCCTTGTTTGGTTTACGGGTTGTAACCTGGCTATCTGAATAGTCCCATGGTTACCTCATCGTATATCACCCTGTTATGCTTTTCTTAACTCCTGTCTTATTTATTACCTTATTGTTATTTTTGTGCTGATTGCTGGTTTTAGTTCCTAAGTGAAGCTTCCTTTGTGGCACTTGCTCTTTCTGGGATCTGACCCAGCTGGTTTTGTATGGCCAGATTTTGGAGCAGCTCCAGAGGATCTACCGACTTTCCAGCCTGATGGTGGCGACTAGACGTAACCAGGGCAACGAGTGGGTTTATTTTTGATCTCCCACTTTATTGTAAAAATATTCTTTTGAGGCGTTTAGCCGACGAGCACCTGTCTAGCTCGATTGCATTTACTTACTGTCTGCCTACGGGCTGTAACATGATTGACAGATCCTAGGGTTGATCATGTATGACTAAATTCTTGCTAGTCCTAACATTTTATAACGACTAGCTTCATGATCAGCTGAATATGTAATATTTGGGACGCCTTATTATTGTATATTTAATGATCATACATCTTATGACTTTACTTAATTGCTTGTGTTTGAGACATTAGGCTTGTTTATGACCTTAAGAGACTGTTGGCTTGTAGTTAAACCCTCATGTATCTAGACAGTCATGACCGTATAGCGAGATAGAATCCATTTCATATACGTAGCTGGCTATGTCTGCCCCCGCTTTCCAGTATTCTGGTTCTGGGACGTGACACCATCAAATGCTCAACTCCAGGATGTACCACCATCTCCGACTCCCAGCTCCACATAAGACGTGATGGAGATGATCAGAGACTTACGAGAGCGCTTCGAGTCGAAGAATAGACAGGAGGAGCGCCAGAAGTTGGGGATCCCCCAACCATATCCCCTCGAATGGAACAAAGTGGTTTATCCTCCCAAATATAAACCCCAAACTTTGACGCCATACGACGGGAAGGACTCTCCACGTCGCTATCTGACGTACTTCCAGTCTTAAGCAGTACATCTTCCGAAGGAAGACGCGCTGCTCACTAACATATTTGTTGGGGCGTTGAAAGGAGTGGCTTAAGACTGGTACTACAGTCTCCCTGACAACTCCATATCCTCCTTCGATGACTTGATGCATCTCTTCCTCGATCGTTTATACGACGGAGGGAAGGACATGACAATGGCGTCTCTTATAGAGATACGTCAGAAGGAGAAGAAAACAGTTCGAGCATTCATCGAACAGTTCCGGCAAGCCTGCTTTAGACTGCCCCCGGGTATGCCAGAACATGCACTCCTCTTCTCCTGCAGCATGAACATGCTGTCTGCGATCAAACTCTGGCTCAACTCCACTCCTCCTCTCGACTGGAGTTCCTTGATCATCGAGGCCGAAGCAGCAGAAAAGAAGGCGTCCAATGCTCGTCTTCTGGGAGTCAGTTTCCCTGCCTTTGAGGACAAGGGAAAATGGCCTGCAGCCAACAACCCTGGATGAGAGACGAAGGGGAAGCAGGGTTGACTGTCAATGCCTCCAAAGGTGCATCAGCACCCACTCAGAAGCCTCCACTTGCACCAAGGCCAAAGGAGGTTTATTCTTTCAATGATGAAGACACCCTGCAACTCTTCTAGATATTGAAGCATGGTGACAGGATCAAGTTGCCGGACCCGAAGCGTCCCGATGAGGTTGGGAAAGTGGACAATCCGAGGTATTGTCACTACCATCGGTTTGTCGGACATCCAACTAAGGACTGCTATGTCCTTAAGAACTACATCCAGTGCATGATCAATGCGGATGTCATCTCCGTCGACTACGAGGTGAAAACGATCTCGGCCAACCTGGTATCGCTCCAATTTGGCACCTTATTGCCAACCACAACACAAGATGGCGTCATCCCCATTCCAAAGGTGACAATGGAGGTGGTCAATCTACCACCTACTCGTGACAACGTGAGTGGACTCATCCTACTCACCACATCTCGATGAGAGATCTTTTGGGTTTACCCCGATCTCGTCTCCGAGTTACTCAACCGGAGGTACGCTCTGCCTCCAAAACCAAGGGCAGGAAGATCAAGTCTTGCCGCATGGTCTCTTCCTCCGCAGAAGAGGCTCTTCATGTACAAACCCGTTCGCAGCTAAACGTTCAACCCGATGAAGCTGTCGTTGAGGTGGTGCCACCCTACACTGCCCCTGCTGCCGAAGAAGGAGGTCCATCCAAGCCTCCAGCGGCCAATAAACAGAAGCATGTAGAGGCCTGTTTCGACAACCCTTTGCGAAAGGAGAATGCTTCGGGACTAGCCAAGCCCCACAACTTCGACATACTGGCACAACTTGCCAGTACTCCTGCCCGCCTATCCCTGTTTGAGCTTCTTCGTCTTTCCAAGGACACTCGTGAAGCTCTCTGTGAAGCCCTGAAGGACGCTGAATCCTTCATCAGTCAGGTCAAGCAACCTGAGGATACCCCGACCATATGTGCGTACTGCCATTGTGCGGATGAAGTTATCCCCAACATAACTTTTACCCAATAAGACATGTTGCTCAAGCACAACCGACACAACATGCTACTATATTATACAGGGTATGTCGGTTCCGTCAAGGTGAAGCGGATTCAGATCGATCCAGGGTCTTCCCTCATCATCATCCCGAAGACGCTACTCTCAACACTGGGGATCCCAATGTACCGTCTGGCACCTTCCAACACTACAATCAGCGGCTTCAATGCTTGCAAAAGCGAGCCGCTGGGCAAAATACGACTGAAGTGTCATATCGGTAACCTCCGAACCGAGGTGACTTGCTATGTCGTGGACGCTGACGTCAAATACAACCTCCTATTGGGTCGTCCGTAGCTGCATGAGTACATGGTTGTGCCATCTACACTCCACCAATGTATGAAGTATGTGTCCACCAACGACATCATCCGGACAGAGTTCGCGGACATTAACCCTTTCAAGGGGGTCGAGGCCTACTTCACTGATTCTACCCTGTACAAGTCGCCCGACGAAGGAAAAGCCAATGATGTTGACGATGAAGCAGAAACGGCAGCAGAACAGGACATGGAGCCAGAGGTGATTCCCGATGCTCCTTTGAAAATTTGACTCAAAGGGAAGCCGCCTCAGACGCTGCCCCCCATGACCATCAAGCTACCTGGAAAAGCACCAAATTCTCTAGGTAGAACACCTACTGAAGCTCCCTTGAAGATACGGCTCAAGGAAAAGCCGCCTCAAACATCAGCTCCCCTTGCGGCAAAACTACAGGGGAAGGCACCTGTCATTGAAGGCGCAATCGTGGCACCCCTGAAGGTGCATCTCAAAGGCAAGCCTCTGCAATCATCCAAGCTGCCGAAGAAGGCTCACATAACCCTCTCGGACCCCAAGGTCAAAGCTGGGGTGGACTTTCCCGAACCAACTCCAGTACTCACAGATGAAGAGCTAGGGGAATACATATCTGCTGATGTAGATGCACCCTCTCTGGACAATGTAATCTCGCGGGATAAAATCTTATGTTTCATCAATAATAGAGTGTCTTTTAACTATTCTAGTCTTCCACATTGGAATGCCATATATACATTAGATAACGCTCTATGGTCATTGCAAACACAAATAACGACAGTCAATCATGTAAATCGAGTAGTCCCGTCCCAAGGGGTCTGTTTTATAGTCCCACCGCGTTATCGAGACGAAGAATCCAGCATCTTCGGCAAAGTCGAGCATCATCAAGACCTTCCGCCACTCGAGCAAGAACCAGATACCGGCAGAATACAAGTCTATCGGTACACGGACAAGGCAAAGTACCTCATCCAAAAGATGGGTTACGACCTAAAAAGCAACAAAGGCCTGAACTACGGCAAGGGTCGGCGTCTTCCTCTCCGGCTCCCAACACGTAAAGGAAAGTCGCAGGATTACTATCATCGAACTCGACGGGGGGTAGGCTATGTAACGCCGCCGTCAACTCTAGAGAGTTCGGAGGTGGAAGAAGTAGAACATTCTCATTCGTCCGAAGCATCAACTTGGGATTCTGATACCAGTATCGGCTCAGTCTTCAAGAAGGTGCCATTAGTCAATATGGTATCTGCACAATCTCAAGAAGATGAAGGCGAAGAACAAACGCCAGAATTCTTCGAGGAAGAACCTTGGGCTCAACGCCTAGGAGCGCAGTGGGAGTCTTGTTTTGAATTATGCGAACCCCTACCAAAGACGAAGTCGAGCAGATCGACCTTGGGAATGGATCTTCTTTCAAACCCATCTTCATCAGCAAGAGTCTAAAGGGACCAGACCGGGAATCTTTAATCCAACTGGCTAAAGATTATATCGACGTCTTCGCCTGGAGCTATGACGATATGCCGGGACTTGATCCTCAGATCGTGATGCATAGGCTTAACATCTTACCTGATGCCAAGCCTATAAAGCAACAACAGCGACGTTTTTGTCCTGACATCATGAACGCTATCGATCAAGAAGTGGACAAACTGCTGACCAACGGGTTTATCCGTGAAGAAAAACACCCGGATTGGGTGGCCAACGTCGTCCCTGTCACCAAAAAGAATAGGAAGATACGGGTCTACATCGACTTCAGAGATCTCAATGCTGCTTGCCCGAAAGATAAATTCCCGCTTCCAATCACTGATGTGATGATCGACAATACATACGGTTTCGAACGCATATCTTTCATGGACGGGTATTCGGGCTACAACCAGATCAAGATGTTTCCCGATGACGCAAAATACACGTCGTTCAGGACGCTAAAAGGGGTTTTCTGCTACACAGTGATGCCCTTTGGCTTGAAGAATGCTGGTGCTACATACCAACGAGCTATGAGTACCATCTTCCGTCAATATCGTTGCAAAATAGTCGAATGCTATGTTGATGATATCGCTGTCAAGAGCCGTCTCAAAGGTGATCACCTACAAGACCTAAAAACAGTCTTCGTTCTTATGCGAGCACATCAACTCAAGATGAACCCCGCTAAATCCTTCCTCGGGGTTTCTAGCAAAAAGTTCTTGGGCTTCATTCAGTAAAGGGACAATTCAAGATGAACCCCGCTAAATCGCTTTGAGCTCAGTACAGAACCCAAAGGGTCAATTCATCCTACTTCAACACGTGGTGGAACCACCCCTCAACTCGAAAACCTCCTTTCAGATACGTGATCTGCGATGTCAGCATCCGATTTGCAAAAGTTGAAGCCCCAAAGGCAAAGGTATCCGGAGGAACGACACTGTAGAGGCTCCCAGGGCACAAAGTTCGGCAACTGAAAGAGGCCCCGGCTCACGAGGCGGCCAAGGTTTTCCTCTGATTCGAAGTAACATCAATACGAAGGGTCCCTCCTACTTTCCCTCCTTGAGAAGGAGTAAGCTCCCATGGCATCCTCCTTTTGGAAGCCAAATGGCAGAATGCCGTAAGCGGTAATTGACGCTCAGACTGCCGCATGTACAGGGTTACGCCCTTCGCCGGAAAGAACCAATCCTCTTTAATCTTCAATATCTTTGCCTCAGTAGAGGTCAACCGGTCACCGAACAGAAAAACAGGCTTCAAAAAAGTTACGTTTCCAAATTCAGCTGATTTTAGTCTGCCACTCTCCATCATGTTCTAGAGAAAAATGGGCGACTGATCCCGGATCTGCAATATCCTCGCAGGAGGCTGGTCCTGCATGATAGCAGCCCTCGTTGGATTAACAATCTCCTCATTGAAGTCAATCCCCATTTGGCAGAGGAAAGCATCTAAAAGGACTTCGTTCAGTAAAGGGATTGTCATTAACACTAACATAAAACAAAAGTCAGGCAACAAGAAAAAAAAGAGGCTTAAGAGAAAGACGAGACATTTGGGGCGCGTTCAACTTCTTTGCCTCATCTGGGCCCAAAAAGGCCCATATGCATTGAGGCCTCGGCGCATAATCAGGACAGAAGTCCATGTGCGTCAGTAGTAAAGCCTTGACGCATAATCAAGACAGAAGTCCATGCGCGTCAGCGGGATAGCCTCGGTGCATAATCAGGACAGAAGTCCATGCGCGTCAGCAGTAAAGCCTCGGCGCATAATCAGGACAGAAGTCCATGCACGTCAGCGGGATAGCCTCGGCACATAATCAGGACAAAAGTCCATGTGCGTCGGCAACAAAGAGTTAGGACACAGCAACTGGGTGCAACTCATCCTTGTGTGCACCTAACTCGCCTAAAAAATGTCAAGAAGCACCCACCCGTCACCACTGGCCGGACGTCGGCGGAAGTCGCAGCAACGACGGAGGAATCCTCCTCGTCGAACTCCACGGGCTCTTTCCCTTTACTTCGTCCTCGGCCGGCACCACCACAAGGAGTTTTGGGAGCCATTTCGAGAAAAGGAGATTAGGGTTTTTTGGAAGAAAAAACTCTAAAGAAGAAGACAGCAACGAGAGAAAGAACTTCCTCCCTCTCTATCAGACGCCTATTTATAGGCTTGGGTGACGTCAACCGCCGTTTGGGGTTCTGTGAAGTAATAACCATGGATATTCATTTATCCCGAAGCGTTATCATTTGGGCATTTAAAACTAGGAGGAGCATGCACCCCAGAACAGTTATGCGCCCCGGACAGTCATGCGCCCCAGAGAAGACACCACCATGCTTCTTATTCAAAGTATTCCAAAACTTGACAAAAAGTTTTGAAAACTTTGAAGGGGATCTTGTAGAAGTATGGAATTTCAGGAACGAAAATCCTATATGCCTAACATTACATGCGCCAGGGAGCTCAAATGAAGTACTTGGCACAAGTAAACAGCAAAAGCATAGACATTAAAAGAAGATTTTTTTATTTTCATATAAAAGTCTATTACATGTCTAAAAGAGGCTTTACAAAGAAGAAGCTCAAATGAAGAGGCTATTACATGTCAGTTAGGCGAATGAAGAGGCTATTACATGTGCCAGGAAGCTCAAATGAAGAGGCTATTATATGTCAGTTAGGCGTATCTCTTCAGCGTCTCAGTCAGACGCATCTCTTCAGCGTTTCAGTCAGGCGTATCTCTTCAGCGTCTCAATCAGGCGCATCTTTTCAGCAGCTCAGTTATGTGCATCCCTTCCGTATCTCAGTCAAGCGTATCATGAAGTCTCAGCATATGCGCTCTATTTTGACCCGATCGGGTGCTTCGACTAATGAAGCATTTATTGAGCAAGGGTGGGCGATCTACCCCATCCTAGCGGAAGGAATAACTCTCCAAAGGAATAGGAGGGCACCGCAAGATCCGCGGCAAAAGGAGGATTTCAACACAACCAGAATGGGCAACACCCACTCTAGCAGAAGGAGGAGCTCTCCCAAAGCCCAAGAAAGATGATCGGGGCACCACAATTCCGATCTGTGGCTCTTCCAGCATAACGGAGACAAGGCTCGCGCATCCCGATCTTCGGATGCAACAGGCTCCTTTCGCCTGTCTCAGAAGCCCTCAACTCCGACTTTCGGATGTAACAGTCACCTTCAAGCGCATGAACGAAGACAAGTCGTCGCATATTCACCTTCGGAAACATCTCATCAACAGAATGTGCTCTAGCAAACAAGTTCATTTTGGAAGGACGTGAGGGAACAAGAAGCAAACTCTCTCCTTGCCATTATTTATAGGCCGGGCAAATCATACCCATGCGCCAAGTGGCGGGCTCTCCGAATCCCGTGCAATGAATTTGCATTTATGGTGATGAACCTGACGCTTCGAATTCGGCCAAGTCAAAAACGGCTATTTAAAGCACTTGAAGAACGCAATAGTCGGACCAATAAAGGCACGTCATACAAATGGATGTGCCGGCCAGACACGGCACATCGTCAGACGCACCCCGTTCCAAAGGGCCCCGAAAGGATGCGCCCAACAAAGCAAAGATCCAGGCGTCCTAAACATGGACCCATGCGCCTATCACGGCTCGTCACCCATCAAGCAATTAATACTCAAGTTACAGAGTTGGTAGCATGTCCCCCGAGGACTAGACAATTAGCAGCTTTTTCAGAAGACGAAGCGTCGCTGACGTCAGCATCATCATTATTTTCCTCCGGCGGTTACAAGCCACGTGGCCGTCCAACCATTTCGTATGCGCCCCCGCAGTCATGCGCCCAAATCTCTGTATGCGCCTCAAAAGCCATGTACCTCAGACTTTCCCCTGATCCCTAAAGACAAAGGTCAAGTCGCTACCGAAGCCCCGCATTCGTCTCAAAAGCCATGCACCCAGAATGGTTCGTGACTCCTAAAGGTTTCAAGCCAAATTCTACTTATGCGCCCAGACTGGTTCGTAACTCCTAAAGGTTAAAGCCAAAGTCTACTCATGCGCCCAATCACAGGCGCATCCTAACAGATTACTCTCCACCAAATCCGAGATCTTTGAGCTACGGATACGTGCCACGTGTCCTTTGACTCAGTTCAGCCGATGAAGGGGTGCTAATCACCCAAGATCTTAACAACAGAAAGATCTTCTCTCCTGCTACGTGTCAGCCCACAAAAGCAGCATGAAGAATTCAACCTACAAATGATGGCGCATCATCTATGCGCCTCCATTAGCAACTACCACGTGGCATCCCACAAAAAGGTTCATCCTACATATGCACACATGAGCAGCCAACCTGCTGCTTATAAATAGAAGGATCATTCCCTCTCACACATACACAGATACAGACAGACACACACAGAGACTGTCAGAGATCAAGACACACAGTCAACCAAAGCATCAGAGTTTACTCCCAGAGATCGGAAGAGACACTCAACGTCTTCTTCCTTTCCGTAAGCTCCAGCACCCAGAGCAATCCAGACCTTCAGAGAACCAAGAACTGTCGTCAGATCGTCAACAGAGTCAACGCATTACCACTCGCTCAATCGGCACAAAGGACCCAGATAAACAAAAGTGTACTCCTATGACTACGTCTAAGTTCTATATTGTAATACTGTTCTGTTTGTATTAAAATTGCATCAAAAGATTTTAATGGCAAACACCTCTGACTCTTGCTGTACCTCCATAGATTGAAGGCATTCTTCTTGAGCATCTTTTTTTTTTGAAGAAGACTCCTCTTCCTCAGATTCTGCATTTTCCTCATAAATGTCTTCTTGAGGAGGAGAAGGAGTCACAAGCTTTGATGGGATGATAACACCTACAAAATTAAACAAAACAAGTTAATATACAAAAATCATCATTTTGTATGGATTTTGTATAATTTATATTTACCTGAAGTAGGTGTCGGACGTGCCAAGTACGCGTCATAGTCCCCGTCCCAGTCATCATCGTCAAAATTAATAACTGTTTCATCAGATGGGATGGGCTCTCGATCAACAGTATGTACTGGAGCGACATCCTCAACAACTTGTGCCTTTTGCGGCAAAGTCAAATGAAGTGCTGAGCTGAGACGTCCCGGAGATAGGACCGTCACCGCTTCCATTGGCGCTGCTGGTTGGGAGGCCGAGGACCCTTCTCCAAGATGAGCGGAAGAAGACGCAACATGTTGCGGCTCCTCAATTGGAATATCAATCTTTGGGGTAACGGCTCTTGGTCTAGAAGGCCCTTTAGTGGCAACCTTCTTCTTCTTTTCTGGGGTCTTTTCTAGAAGAGTTGCAGTTGCACCTTGTTTCCGTTTACGGGTCTTGCCAATAATGATAGGCTCTGCAGCTTTTTCCTCCATTTCCAATGGGATTACTTCCAGATATGTATCTGGAACAGCAGCTTCATCAGGTACGTCTGATGGTACCCTGACTGGCTTTTCAAGATTCCCTTCCTTGGACCATCTTAGACTACCTCTCAGGTTGTAGCCATGGACAAAGAAGCGGATAGAAGCATAAAAGCGAGCATACGTATGAAGTATAGGTAGCTCGGTAGTGCTTATAGCAGTTGATATTCGAAATTTGGCACCGGTACAGGCAGTGCTAAAATATCTCTAACCCCTTGCACCATCAATCAGTTTCCCATAATGACGAAAACTTGTGGAAGAATTGCCAACATGAAGTTGGTCATATCCGAACTGGCGAGAGAACCGGCTTGGTAGATACAGTTCAAACGCACAGCCGTCTTCATTTCTGTACATCACATGGGAAGGTCTGATGCACTGTAGCCATCTGAAAGCTGGAGCTGACAATAAAGTCCTTCCTTCAACTTCATCTTCAAATTGAATGCCGAAGCAGTCGGCTGGAACTGGTGGCCGGATACAGAAAAAGTTCCAACCATAAGAATAGTTCAATACTGCTATGGTATCTGCTACTGTCGTGGCAGTCCATATGGCTTTGCTGAACTTCTGGAGGAAGACCTCTGTATCATCTCCAGGGCCCGGTGGCAACAAATTGCAATTGTGATGCAATAGCCAGCTCATTAAGTAAGTGTAGGGCATTTCTACCCTAGGAAATACGTTCCGGTGAGGAGCATTGTTGTTCAGTTCCTCACCAAAAGTCCTCAAACCTACGTTTATTTGGCATACCATTGCCGACAGCAGGTTGATTCTAGCTTTAAACACCAAACGTACCGCTGGTCATAGCACGTTTCGGTAGATTCTATCAACTGTACCGGTCCCCGGTACAACCCATCTCCTCAACCATAGAGAAAGAAATCCTGCCAGCAAGGCTTTCTTAGAGATCTTCTGGCTACCATATCTAAGGAAAGTCAAGTCTTCGGTTCCTGCAGAGAACTCTCCAGTCTTGGTGGACAAATATTTGTTCAGGAATTTATAGCCAATCATCATATCCCGTACTTTATCAGCAGGGATTGTTGAACTAGTATTGATGGATGGAGCTTTGTTCTCCTGAAATCTTTCTTTATCATCTTTGGATATCTTATCCTTGTGGTAAAAGAGATATGTTGTCCACTTGTTATTGTACGCCAAATGAGATCCACTCTCATGCATAGTAGTGCAAATCATGTAATGGCACATCAACTCTTCATATACCTCAACCAATTGAGGATTTTTCTTCCTTATCTCTGCTAGTTTCCTGTTGGAGGGAACATACTCTTCATATAGGGCTTCCCCCATTGGCAGATTGGAGATGAATTGCATCTCGTGTAGTGCGAGACCCATTTCACCTTTTGGGGTCGCAAAAGTTCCTGTGGAACTGATATATATATATCCATCAGAGCCATGAACAAATTATTGTTCGTTGGTATACCCTGACTGGTGGAGGCCACTGCTTCATACAGGCCGATGTCTTTTAGCTCCGTCTGGAAGTTTCTCATAATCCAAACACTGATCTGAATCCAGTTCTAGTTAAATGGAGTTAGCCACCCTGGTAGCCTGGGGTTGGCCTGAGGGTATAATACTGCAGCCCTTATGAACTTATTAATGAACATTTGGGTCTGCACTGGCTGAATCAGAGCGGAATCCTCACTCGGAGTGAATCCTGGCAAGAGACCAGAGAAGGGAACAACACCACCACTGACAGTTCTGGTGCAGTAGCCCATGTCATTTGCTTTCTCTCTCTTGAAAATGATCCTTCCTGGCCTACCATGACTGCTGGGAGTCAGGTTCCATAGCGTCTTTCGGGGATGGATGACATGGATAAAAGCAGATAAGGGATAATCTCTATCCATGTCAGGGAGGTATATTGCTCTATCTCCAAACTTCAACACCCAAGCCTCCTTCTTGGGGTATGTTTGTGATTTGAAGTCTATCGCATCCCCGAATAGGAAAGCTGGCTTTACAAATTGTTGACCATTCAGCGATGTCAACACTTCTCCATTTATCATGGACAGCAACATCCTGTCCCCTTGTGCAGCTATCAGTTGTGCTCTCTCTGCAGGATACTCCGGATTCGACTGGGGAAACTCCACGTGGGACAGATTCTCCAAATAATTTAAGCCCACCATATCAGCTGATGAGCCAAATATTTCTGCAAGTGGGTGAATTTGCAAATCCACTGCCAAAAGAAAAGGAAAAATCAAGTTAGTGAAAATCTAATTTAAAATTTTTTGCATAAAAATAAAAGACACTGACTATGCAAATTTTACGCTTATTAAAGTTGATAAAAACTTTTTGTAAAAATTCTTAGTTTTACACAAAGTCTTTTTACTTATGAATTTTATGCTGGCACATGTTGATGTGAACGTATTATAAAATTTACGCAGGCACATGTTGATGTGAGCGTATTATGAATTTTACGCTAGCATGTGTTGACATGAGCGTATCTTAATTTTACACTGGCACATGTTGATGTGAGCGTATTATGTATTTTACGCTAGCATGTGTTGACATGAGCGTATCTTAATTTTACGCTAGCACGTGTTGATGTGAGCGTATTTTAATTTTTACGCTGGCATGTGTTGACATGAGCGTATTTTAATATTTACGCTAGCATGTGTTGACATGAGCGTATCTTAATTTTACGCTGGCACCTGTTGACGTAAGTATATTCTCATTTTTATGCTAGCACATGTTGATGTGAGCGTACTTTGAAATTTACGCTAGCACGTATAGATGTGAGCGTATTTTCTTAATTTTACGCTGACACGTATAAACGTGGGCGTATTTTTTTAATTTTACGCTGACACGTATATCGTGGGCGTATTTAATTATCTCAGTTTCTACGCTGACACGCATAACGTGGACGTGAAATAAAAGCTCGGGTCTTCTTCTCCGACGAACTCGCGACCGAAGTTCAGTGTTTTACCCTTCATTGCCGGAGCCACGGGGGACGGGGGTTTTCGCGCGGTCGGCCGATGATGAATCGACGACGGGCTTCTTGCCCTTGCTGCCAGCGGCGGTCTTCTTGGGGGCCATCGGATCGAAGCAAGAGTATGAAAGAGGAAGAAGAGTAAAGAGAGATCGGGATTACGAAAGACAAGTAAAGTTTTTTCTCTATTCGAAGAGCTCTATTTATAGAGAAATTTTGACTCGGTTCAAATTCCCGAATTCTACGCTGACTGTTGGATATCCCGTCTTTTACGCGGATGACCGTTGGATATCCCAAATTCTACGTTGACTGTTGAAATCCCGAATTTTACGCTTCTGTTCAAAGTATTTCAAATTTTGAAAATAATTTAAAAAATTTGAAGGGGGTCTTGTAGGAGCGTAAAAAGTGCTTCATGGACTAAGTCAAAGAAGTTGAAAACTTTACGCAATTCAAACTAAGTCAAACTCAGACTTACGCGAGCTATTCTCTACGCAAGCTACTCTACGCGAGCTACTCTCTACGCAAGCTACTCTACGCGAGCTATTCTCTACGCGAGAAACTTTTTACGCGAGAGCTATCCTCCACTTTACGCTAGGGACAGGCTGTCAGGCTGCATTTATTGTGCGTGATTTTTGATCTGACAGCAGGATTTTCTGACAAGAACAATGCCCAGAAGCCGAGAAGATTTGATTTACACTAAATCCAACGCTTGTCGTTTAGTGTGCAGATGGACTACTTTACGCTCAATAAACTGCTTCTTTTACGCACGATAGCTATTTCGAGCTTTTACGCTCAAAAGCTATTGTGTGCTTAAAGTTTATTTGAGCTAATTTTACGCTCAAGGCTATTTTTAGCCACTTTACGCTGGAAGTTTATTTTGGGCTATTTTTATGCCCAGTCTGCTACTTTACGCAGGGAGTATGTTTTGGGTCATTTTTTACGCCCGAGCTTTCCTGATTACATGAGAACGTGGTTTGCTTACGTGGCTTTCATGCCATACTTATCGAGGAACGTGTGTACGTGTTCTCCCCATTTTGTTGAAGTAATGGGACACGTGTCAACGTGCGTAAAGGATGATTTATATAGTGGGTGACAGTTACTCGCGTAGAGACCCGATTTGGTTGCTTTTTACGCACAAAGGGTCAAGTCTATAAATAGACTTATTTTTCACATAGACATCATCAAGAGATCAATAGAGATACAGGAGAGGAGATTCTGAGAAAACTCATATTTTCAGAGTGATATTTCCAGAAGCATTTCTTCAACTTTTTCTCAAGAACAGGGTGAAGCAAAGTAAGAAAGCATTCGACTGTGCCATCAGTGCCGTTGCTCGATACCTTTTCGGTGACTTAGTTCTTCCGATTGTTCGTCTTCTTCAAGCAGTTTTCTTCATCATCATCGTATGGTCCACGGAACAAAGTGATCGCTCTCAGATCAGACTTCCATAGCAATACTTTCCAGAATATTTGTACTTTTTTGTACTTTTTCTAGTTTTCTTTCAAAAGCTAATTTTTAGGCATTTTGTTAAGTAAAACAATGGGTGTTGTCACGTGTTCTTTGTGAACCATTCTTTGGGGAAAAAATTTTACTTCTGCAAGCCTTTTGAGGCTATTAGAGTTATATTAGATTTCCGAAAAATTCTATAAAAGACTAAGTTCTTCGTATTTTTTGGTATAACTCTAGTAGCCTCAAAAGACTTGCATAAGCAAATTTAATTTTCAGAGAATGACTCATATAGACACTTGATTTCAAACTAACACGGACATTTAACATAAGAGAGAATGAAATCTCTACATATCACCTTAACTAGCTCTAGGTATTTGTGTATCATGTGGATATCATGTACTATGGTACACAATATCACATTGATACTCTCTTGTATCTTGATACTAGGATACAGTTTCAAATATCCATGACACTAATTATACACACGTCCATCAAAGTACCCTGAAATCAAGTGTCCCTGTGAGCCATTCTCTAAAAAGGAAATGCGACACAAAAGGCTTACAGACGTAAATTTCCTTTTGAGAGGATGGCTCACATGGACACTTGATTCAGGCTCCACACGTTCATCAAAGCACCCTGAAATCATGTGTTCGTTATGCGCCCACAAGAAAAACTTGACCTCGAAGTGTCAAAGTTAACACTTACCTAGCTAGCACTTACTAGGGGTGAGCATTTGGTTAATTTGGTTCTAACGGAACTGAATAACCAAAAATCGAATTCGACCGAAACCAAATAAGCAAAATCGAAACTGAACCAAAATGGCCCACAGCCGAATCAAACCGAACCGATTTAAATCGGTTCGGTTTTCTTTTTATTCGATTTTTCAGTTTAATTGTGCTTTTTTTTGTTAATTTAGTGTATATATACACACACATAATTTTAGGTACTAATATATATAGGTATATACTAAATATATATATATGTATATTTAGTATATACCTATATATATTTAGTATATACCTATATATATTAGTACCTAAAATTGTGTGTGTATATATATACACTAAATTTTCTTATTCGGTTTTCGGTTTTGGACCGAAACCGAAACCCAAAACCGAAATTAAAATTAAAATCAAATAAGAAAATTTAGTATTTTCAAAACCGAAACCGAACTGAATATCTTATTCGGTTCAGTTATGTTCGATTTTTGGTCCAAACCAGAATAATGCTCACCCCTAGCACTTACCATGAAATATTTGGCGATACCTAGCTAGCACTTACCTACATACCTAGTATCTTGACACATGTCTTGACACTATACCAATTATACCAACACTTGACACCATACCATATCTTATAGGATACACTCTAGATAGTTTCAATTAAACCCCAAACTTACCTTAACAATTATCCAATTTCTAAAATATATTATACACTACTAGGATACTCACTCTATACACTCTAGATACCTTGAGAAATTCTATCATCTAACCTTTGAGAATGAACCAAAAGAATATAAATGCAAATGTGGAGCTAAATTATCACTTCAAATTAAGACGAAGAATACAAATGCAAATGCTTCAAATTAATACTTGCATATATCTAATCCAATTTTAATTATGGGTTGTGAACTACGATTCAAATTAAGATACTTCAAATTAAGATAGTCGGTTCGATTCAAAAACCACCCAAAAAATTTCTTACGAGCGAGGACTCAATTCATATAAGTTTGAACAATTGAGATGCTAAATTGGACAAGTAGGATAAAGGTGTGATAATCTTAAATTTGTTAGCAAACTATAAAGTATGTGTGTCGTGTCCATTCGTGTTAGTGTGTGTGTGTCATGTCAGTGTCATCTGTGTGTGTGTGTCCTATCGTGTCAGTGTCATGTTAGTGTGTGTGTGTGTCATGTCCTATCATGTTAGTGTGTGTGTTGTATCAGTTTCATGTTAGTATATGTGTGTGTCGTGTCCAATCATGTCGTGTCTATTGTAACTCTTCTTCCCAGATTTTTAATTAATTAATTTATTTATTCTATTTTTAATTCGTGTCTTGAAACAAAATTCTTGGAAAATATGTAGACGTTATTTTTCTACTATTCTGTAATTTTAAAAGAAAACCCTTATGATTCAGAAATAATAATTAGTTTTAAATATGTTCTCTTAAATTCATTATTGGCATCACAAAGATATTCTTATTATTTTGAATTTTCAAAAGATTTGCGAGAAAGTGATTTAAAATCCTATTTATTTTTGGTTGATAAAAAGATTGCCAATAAACTTTTGGATTAATATAAATATATTTTTGGTTTATATTTGATAAGTATCGAGTACACTCAATATAGCCAATGATCTAACTGACATGCCATCTCTTAAGCCTCTTGTTCGTTCTCTTAACCATCTAAATCGGCTCTACATCTGCTATGGGAATGTGATCCTCCCAGTCTCGCCCATGAAGCTAACTAGACCGCTATTCTAATAGCAGTTTTCAAATAACCTCGTCCCAAGCTTTAATATATTTTAATAAATATAAAATATTATTTTTAAATGTTTATGGTTACTGATTGCGGAACTAAGATCGAATAAATCTGAATTTGAAATACTATTTTGATTTAAATTTATATGAATATATTTTACTATCAAATTCTATTAAAATTACTTTGATAATACTAGATATATTTTCAAATTATTAGTAGTATAATCCATTATTAGATTAAGATTACAATGAAAATGATTTAAACTGATTGATATTATCGAATGTATACTAGTGATTAAATTAGTTTTATTTTAAATATTTATTTTTGATTTAAATCAAGGTAAAAGTTTATCTAACCCAAATCCTAAATCTTATCTAGTTAGGAGTTTTGATTCCTATATAGGAAGACTCTTCCTTTGTTTTTCGAAAACTCAAAATTCAACGAGTTCACAAAGCCTCAGACCCTAGACTCAGCCGATCACCAAGCAAACATCGTCACAACTACCAGGACTACCATGGCCGCCAGTCCGGCCGAGAGCCCCAACCCGTCCTCCATGCTATCAACGCCACCACCACCATAATCTCCTTCTCCCGCCAACACCGATCACCAGCAACCCGTTCTCTACACCACAACCCCGACTTTCTTTCAGCAAATCACACTGCCACCACTATCCTCACCGTGTTCTCGTGTCTGTGTCCACCATATCCGGTCCATTCCATTTTGCAGTATACAAATCGTCCATATACGATACACCCAGAACACACAGAAAATACTATGTCACTCCAGAATACGGACACAATCAAGATCACCTACCTCCCGTGTCCGGCCATCCGCAGCGACTCCTCTACCACCTACACGCTACGTCGAAGCTAGTCCCCGCGCCTCCGACCATGGTTCCAGAGCTGTCAGAGCCACCCCACCGAGCACCCGCGATGTCGCAGTGAGCGACGGCTCGACCACCGCTGCTCTGTGCAGCAGCGTCGTGCTCCGGTAACCCATCCGCGTGTGCAGCGCCGCCTCTCGCGCTACCGACGAGCCTGCTCCAGCACCGATAGCCATCTCCCCGAGTTCTGGGCTCCGCCCCTTTCCAGTGCCTCCACTAGAGCCCCATTTGACCGTCGCGTGGTGAGTTCCACCCCCTCCTCGCTGGACAGAGCCGACGACCGTCGAGCCTTCGTACGCCACTGAAGACCCAATCTCAGCCGAGCTCGATGAGCCGCCCTCCGGCCAATCGCGTGGCGGCCCGTTGTCATCGTCGCACCACCAGCGCCGTTGCCATCTAGGTGACTCACTCTCTCCTTCTCCTCACTCTTCCCGCTCCCTCGCTCTCTCAGAAAAACAAAAGGGGAAAGAAAGAAAAGAAATTTAAGGGTCCGTTTGGATATGTTTTCTGAATTTTTTTTCTGAAAACAGTTTTCTGAGAGTAAGTTATAAAACTGTTTTCTGAGTATAGAGATTCAGAGTTTGCATTTGGTTAGTTTTATTTAGAAAATGATTTCTTGAAACAAAAAAGAAAAATTTTGTTTGGTAAGATATTTTTAGAAAGTATTTTTTGTGTTCATTTATTCTGTGTCCTGCCTAACTGTGTCCATTTTTTTTCATTGTGTCCAGATTCCGAGATCGAGGCACGGTCGAGCTCCTCCGCCGCCGCCACCGAAGGAGCAGCCGCCGCCGCCACCGGAGCAGCCGCCGCAACAGGAGGAGGAGCTTGACCGCCTCAACGACGATCAGGCGGGGCCACCGTACCCGAGGTCGAGCTCCTCGGTCGCCACTCACCCGAGGAGGGAGGAGTTCGCTGACTCGCCACGGAGGACGACCAGGCGGAGGAGTTCGCGTCGAGGGAGGAGTTCGCTGCCTCGTCGCGGAGGAGCTTGCGGCCTCTCCGCGGAGGAGCTCGCCGCCTGAGCCGCCTGAGCAGGCGCTGGAGGTGAAGGTGGTCACCGGAGAAGACACTGCTGCTCTATCGAAGAAGATGGAGAAGAAGCCAAAGTGGTCGAGCCGGCCACTCCTCCACCAGAGAAGAAGCAGCAGAAGAAGATGGAGAAGAAGAAGCAGAAAAGTTTTTTTTTTCCTCTTAGAAAAGTGTGCGTGGGACAGAGAGAGAAACGAGTGGCTGTGAGGAAAAGGTGGAGTGAGAATTTTGGGAAAACACATTTTGGTTGCTTTCCCAAAACGCTGTTTAAAAGTTGTTTTCTAAAAAAAAATTTCAAACCAAGCACTCTGGAAGTCATTTGCCAAACGCTATTTATTAGCCAAGTGATGTTTAAACTCAAAGTATGGGATAAAAACGTCAATCCAAACAGACCCTAACTCTCTTTCCCTTTTACTTTCTTTTGTCTTTCTTTTCCTCTAAGAAAAAGAGAAGCAACACAACAGTAGTCTAATGTGGCTTGGACCCTTGGGTTTTAGAAATGCTTAGGGTCCGTTTGGATAGTCTTTCTGAAATTTTGTTTTGAAAACAGTTTTCTGAAAGCAAGTTATAAAACTATTTTGGGAGTATAAAAATTAGGACTTTGCGTTTGTTTACTTTTATCTGAAAAATAGATTTTTGTAAGAAAAAACTTAGGATTACGTTTGGTAATAAAATTTTAGAAAATAAATTTATATCATTTTTCTGTGTCATTTTCTGTGTCCTCCACATATCCCAAAATTTTAGAAAATATTTTTTTAAATCAACTTTTTATAAAACAGCTCTTAAAATCTTTGTGTCACATGTCATTGACACGTGTCCATAAAATTTTCTGTACTTCCAGACGGTGTCATGTTGTGTCCGACATTGTAGTTGGCGTTGTTGCACGACGAGGTCACCGCTGTCAAGATCGGCCAAAGTCCCTCGACGTCGACGAGCTCAAGTCATCCCTCGATGTCGACGAGCCTGGACTCAGATCCGCCATCGAGTCCCTCGACATCGACGAGGTCAAGGCGTCCCTCGACGTCGCCCTCCGCAAAAGGACGAGGAGGAGGAGAGGACAAAGAGGAGGCATCGTCCTCTGTGAGATAACAAAGAGGAGGAGAACTGTCATATATGTGGCGCCTCCGGTCAATCGTCGTGCGCGCAGACAGTGAAGGCTCTCGCGCAGACGACGAGGGCTCTCTGGCTCGTCCCTGCCATCGTCGGCAGGCTAGGGTTAGAATGAAGAAGAAAATAAGAAGAAGGAGATGAGACAATTTTGGGGAAAAGTGGAGAGAAGAGAGAGAGCGTGGAGAAAGGGAGACCCTGTCACCCACACGAGGAGAACAGTGGAGAATGGAAGAGAACTTTTGGAAAACATGTTTTTGTTACTCTTCCAAAGTGAAGTTTAAAAGACGGTTTGTGAAAAAAATTCTAGAAATTTTTTTTAGAGCATGTCTTGACCAAATGCTATTTACTTGTTATTTGAGTTTAAACTCAAAAAGTTGAGTTTAAGGTACTGTTTGGGAAGGGTGGAAAATGGGAGGAAGGAAAAAGTTGAGGGGAAAGTGAGAGGAAAATTTTAAATGATGGTGTTTGGAAAGGGGGAGAGAACATGGGGGAGAAAATTTGAGAGGAAAAAGTAGGTGGGTCCCACCAAAAAATTTTCCTCCCAAATGTGGGAGGAAAATGGAGAGAGATGAGAGGAATTTGAGTGAATTTACCCCACTACCCCTCAAAAAGTTAATATTAAATCATCATTTGAGAATACCAAGGAGGAAATAGTAATTATACCTATATCCATAAACAAAAAAAAAAATGTTTTTAAACTTTTCCTTCCCCTACTTTTTGTTCATCCAAACAAGAAGAGGTAAAGTTAATTTTCCTCTCCCTCAATTTTCCTTCCTCTCAAATTTTTCTCTCCCTCCCCTCCTATGTTCCCAAACATAGTGTAAAAGGACAACCAAACACAACCTTAGTTTTAGTAAGCTTATATTTTGTATATATTGGAAAAGTCTCCGACTCTCTCCCTCTTTTACAATAGTATTTAATCCAACATTTTAATACACTAGCAATACATTAGAGAAAAGAAAGGAAATAAGAAAAAAGAATAAAAGGTTTGGGCTTGGACTGGGCCCAATATAACTGGACTAGAAAATCGAACTTGTTGTATTATAATTAGTTTATTAATAATTAGAATTATTTTAACTAGTATTTAACTAAAATTATTCTAATATTTTTTTAGGAATATTTTCCAAATTTATAATTAACTTGTGAGACTCGTCTCACCGTATCGGTATTTGTATACAGATACGTATTTGTGTACTATATTTTGTATTTTCTTAATTTTCGGAACGCTTTAAAAAATTTCTAACTTATAGATTTTCTCCTTGACCGGCATACCGCCAGTATACCAGTGTATACCGACGACATATCTATCACTCCCCTTTTTTGTTATACGTATGTTTAGTGTACGTATACGAATTTTTGACATTTGTCAGGTGACCCATGTTTTGACTTATCTTTCTTAGCCTTGCCTTGGTTTAATCTTGTACTTGGTTTATTTTTGTTTGGTTCAACTTGGCATGAGTTGGTTTCGGTTAGGTTGAGTGAGAAGGGTTTTGTATAAAAACCAACTTCTCTCTCTCTCTCCTCCATTCATTTTTATTTACGCCTCTATTTGCTCCTCCTCCAAAACTTAGGCAAGTACATCTTGCCAAATCTTGAACAATATTATTTTTGTTTGTTCTATTCTCTTCCTTTCATGATTCTAAGCCCATTTAGAACTTGGAAGTTTTGATTTTGATGGTTACATTTTGTAGATCTAAGTTTTAAGATTTTCTTATTTTTCTTAGTTTTGATCTCGTAAAGTTTGATATTTTTGAAATCTAATGGTTCCATGTTGTGGATACTTTTGTTCGACCCAATTTTGGCTTTTGAACCGCTAGATTTCGACTTCATATAAGAAAGTTATGCCATTTTCGTGTTCGTGGGTTCCCCACACCTTTTGGTGCTGTCGGGACGATGAACAGTACCGCGCACAGCATTTTTGCTACCGTACGTCGTGCTTGCGCACAACGTGCTGTCGTGGGCACTTTTGTCCGCGCGCGCAGCGCAACTTGCGTGCCGCGTGCCCGCGTATTTTTCTGCCGCGCACCATGCTTATGCGCAACGTGCATCGTGGACACTTTTTCCCTCGTGCGCAGCGCACTGCCGTGCGCCGTGCTTATGCGCAACGTGCGTCGTTGGCACTTTTGCCCTCGCGCGCAACGTAACTTGTGCGTCGTGCGCCCGTGCATTTTTCTGCCACGTGCCTGTGCGCCGTGCTTACGCGCAACGTACGCCGTGAGCACTTCTGCCCTCGCGCGTAGCGCAACTTGGGCGTCGCGCTCTGTGCACGATTTTCAGCTGCACAACCTGCGTCGTGCTTGCGCGCAAAGTGCGCCGTGGGCACTTTTGCCCTCATGCGCAGCGCAACTTGTGCGTCGCGCGCCCTCGCATTTTTCTGCCGTACGCCCGTGTGCCGTAGGCACTTTTGCCCTCTCGCGCAGCACAACTTGCGCATTGCGCGCCTGCACATTTTTTTGTCGCACGCCCGCGCGCCGTGCTTGCGCGCAACGTGCGTCGTGGGCACTTTTGCCCTCGCGTGTAGCACAACTTTCGTGTCGCGCACTATTTTCAGCCGCGCAACGTGCGCCGTGCTTGCTCGCAAGAAGCATCTTTGATCTATCAGATATGTGGGGGTTACTGATATAGTTATCTCAGTCACAATAATCTTTTATTGACATCCTTCGTATTATTCTCTATCTTTGATCATTTGACCTGATATCTGCCTTGATCGTTGACCTTTCATGTTCTCTCGATTTGATCCTTGTGCCCTTTACTGTTCCTAATCCTTCCGATTATCTTATTTGGGTTCTGCCGATGGCAGGTCATCAAGCCTCTGTTAGGCTAGTTGTGGAGGATCAGTCTCAGCATTCAGATGCAAAATCGAGAGTTGACCCGAGTGCAAAGATGTCAGTCAATCCCGATCAGCCAGCTGTGTCAGTACAATTAGCAGTCCGAGAAGAGGTAGTTCCAATTCAGTCTAGTTTTGTCTGGACAGTATCCGAATTTGTTTATTTCAGTACTTTATTGTTTATGCTTTACTTTTGTCGATAAATGATCGGAGGCTAAGTTTTGTTCAGGAGAAGGGTTACAACCCCGGTCCTTGTTTGATTTTCGGGCTGTAACTTGGCTTCCAGAATAGCTCCCAAGTCTTATCATTTATCGTCATATTCAGTACTCACACGTTATACATGATCTTATGAGACACAATGATTAAAGACTAAGTTCTATTGATGTGAAGCATTACAACCCTGGTCCTTATTTGGTTTACGGGTTGTAATTTGGGTTTCAGAATAGTTCCTAAGTCATATTATCATTTGTCGTTCTTTGTAGTTCTTACATACTCACATGTCTTAGTTATATAACATGCTCACAGGTTCCAGTTATCATATATGTTTACATGTACCATTTCTCTTACATGGTTTAGTTATGTCACAAGTTCTCTGTTAATTCACAAGTCCACAGTTTATATTATGTCACACATGATTTACTTTATGCTCCAAGCTGCCTTGCTTATTGCTATTTTTATTCTCGAGATAAGTACATTGGTAGTGCACAAGTCTTGAGCTGTATTCACTTATTTCTGTCTCTATCTGTTGCTATGTCAGTTATTGCTGGTTTTAGTTCATAAGTTTGGCTTCCTTTGTGGTACTTGTTATTTGGGGTCTGAACCCACTGGCTTTGTTTGGCCAGATCTGATAGAGGAGCCCGAAGGATCTTTCGTACCATCTACTCGACGGTGACCATCCGGAGCACCAGAGTACCTTAGTGGATTTCTTATTTTATTCTCCCGCTTGATATGTACATTATTCTTTTGTGGCGTTTAGCCTCCGAGCATGTGTTTAGCTCCTTTTTTGTTCTTGATATTTAGACTACGGGCCTAAACATGATGTGTGTATTCTAGACTATAGCTAGAGCTTATCATGTATGACTATTGCTCTTGTTAGTTCTCCATTTTATATTACTAGCTTCATGATCATCCATGTATATATGGTTTGGAATGCTTTACTATTGTATGTCTGATGATCATGCTTCTTGTTCTTTGTATAATTGCTTGTGATTGAGATACCTAGGATTGCTTGACCTAGGATCGACTGTTGGCTTGTAGAAGTAACCCCCATGTCTTGACAGCTTATACGTGATTTCAGAGGACTGGTGTGCTTTGGCATTATATAGCTGGCCTTGTCCGTCCCCACTTGTCAATATTCTGGTTCTGGGACGTGACATAACTATATCTAGCAAGTAGTTTATTCATATTTAGCTATTAAAAACTTTGGAACTATTTTTGATATTTGCAATATTTTAGATTAATAATAATCATATTCTTCGTGAGTAACCTAAGGGGGCCTAGATACAATAAGGCTTTATATATATACTTTTAGAATATAGAGTTTATATAAGTATATTTCTATTTATTTAAATTAAATTTATAAAATATATATTAGCATATCTTCTTAATAAAGTTCCTATATATAAGGTTATAAATAGATTTTAAGTAATTATAAGTATTTTTCTAAATAAATTTTCAAATAATTTATAAATATATATATTTCTAAATGTATATTTTTTAAATAATAATTATCCCTTCTAAAAGTAAATTCTCTTAAGATTAATCATGATCATGATTAACTAATTATACGTTCATATTTCTTGAGATTCTGACTACTTTATATCGACCCTAGGCTAATCGGACTATCCTGGACCCAACGGGATTATCTATTTCACCAGCAAAGGACCCCAAGCGAGTATATTTTCTGATAATTTTTATATTTGATAACTTCTATGATTCTTATATTTAGTATTGTCTTACATTGATCTTTTGTTGATTCTCGACCTGATGGTTACACGAGGTAGTATGTATGGATTCCTTTCATGTTATATTTCATGATTACTATGTTCATGACTAATTTTTGTCTTCACAACCTGTGTTGATCCATTAGTACTAGTCGGACGGGAAAATACATTAGTAGACATGTAAATATACCCAGAAACATCTCATTTGTCTAATCGTGTCTAATAGCAGTCGCACACTTCACGTGCGGGGTGACGAATTTACCCCTTAGTCATTTACATGTCGAAAATGGTATTTCAACTCACTAGTTAGATGCAGCATTGCTATATATTATTGTTTTTGTTTCAGTCATGTATTATTGTTACTTTCTTGTCTTTGTTACCGTGCTCTCCTACTTTTACTCACATGTTTCATACATGGATTATTTGTTTAATCCTTCCGTCATATATTTCAGTATTAATTACTTTTTTAAAGATTTTGTCAATTATTGGCACTGTTGTTAGAATGTATTTGTTCCATTCTAGATTGGAAACCAATTTTTTAGGTTAGTCGCGGCTACTCTTAGCATTAAGAAGATATGGGTATGATGGAAGGCCAACCTAGAGGACTAGTTAGATAGATTAGTTGTTTCATTTTATTTTGTGAGACTTGTAAATTCTTCAAATGTAAATCTTATAAATGTTGTAATTAATGTAGCAATTTGAATGAGCAATAAAGTTATATTTTTATGTGATTTTGAGCATTGTGTGTCATGTCCCGATTCCGAAGAATCGATAGTCGTCCCACGGGCGTGATGCCGTACGAACCTAGGTTACGATCGCACAAGGCATAGGCATAAGGTAATCTGAAATACAACATCTAAAAGAGAGAGAGCACATACAAATTGAACAACACATTAAGACAGAGAAACTTTACATTTTATTGATAATAGACATTATTTACAGACTTTGTTACAATTGTGTCATACTGGCTTTACAACATGACTCGATTAAAAAAGGAGTGCCGATGAGATAGTTGTTCTGTACATACATCCCTCATGTATAACAAAAGCATTCCAGCCACCTAGATTGGAAGGAAGCCGAGACATGTTCCTGGAACTTGCGGAGAGTCTTCAAAAGTTGAAGGTAGGGGTCTTCGACGCGCGATCAAAGCTTCAAAAGCACTAATGTCGCCTAGCTAGTTCGCATGTTCTTCTTGATTCCTAGCACTTGCAGAGGGCGAGGGTCAATACGATCACATGTAGTGGCGAGGGCCTAATTAAACCCAAGCTCTGTATTTGGTTCTAGCAGTTTTATAAAACATGTTAGCTATTTGGTGATCTTTCTAACCATTCTGATCGATTTGTATGTTAACATGTTTTAGGGCAAGCATATGAAATTGTATACATTGCGTATTTATCCAAGTTCATCCCGTGTCACATTCATTAGTTCAAGCAGTGAAAGGGTGTGAAGGTCACTGGCAATGTCAAGCCATCACAGACTATAGCTGTGTTAGACGGTGACCCTTTCACGGCGGGTAGCGAGCCCTATGCGAAAGTTCCCGAATCACCCGTATCGATTTATTGTTGGCGCTTGCTATAACTCGTTCCTCTCGGGCTAAATTGTTTTCTTGGTCTAGGCAACCATTCGAGGAAACTATATGTCACGTCCCAGAACCAGAATACTGGAGAGCGGAAGACAGACACAGCCAGCTACGTACATAGAAGTGTAATCCACCTCGACATACGGTCACAACTGTCTAGATGCATGAGGGTTTATCTACAAGCCAACAGTCTCTTATGGTCAAGAACAAGCCTAGTGTCTCAATCTCAAGCAAGTAATAATAGTTACAAGATGTTAGACCATCATATATTCAATAGTAAGGCGTCCCATACATTTCATATACAGATGATCATGAAGCTAGTCGTACAAAATATAAGGACTAGCAAGAGTTTCAGTCATACATGATCAACCGTAGGATTTGTTAATCATATTACAGCCCTTATGCAGATAGGAATGTAAATTCAATACGAGCTAACACTTGTTCGACGGCTAAATGCCTGAAAAGAATAATTTTAGAGTGGGAGAGCAAAATAAAAACCCGCTCGTTGCCATGGTTGCGCCTAGTGTTCACCATCTGGCTGGAAGGCTGGAAGATCCTCGAGAGCTACTCCAAAATTTGGCCATACAAAACTAGCTGGATCAGACCCCAGAAAGAGCAAGTGCCACAAGGGAGGCTTCACTTAAGAACTAAAACTAGCATGTCAAAACATAAACAAGAATAATAACAAGAAGACAAGAAATATAAATGGGGCAATAAATGACGAGAGGACGAGGAACTATTCCGGAAGCCAGGTTACAATCCGTAAAGCAAACAAGGATCGGGGTTGTAACCCTTCGCCTGAACAGAACCTGGTCTCTAACCATTTATCACCAAGAGTAAGCAAAGATGTCCTGAGATATCCATGTACTGGATCTATACAAGACTAGACAGGATATGACTCAACCAACATTCATGGCCAAGAAAAGAGTACGGCTTGATACTTTAACTAACTAGGGTCATCACAAGCCTAATTACTAGCAATATGCAACGAGATGTTCCAGCTGTCACAAGCCCTGCAGCTATCCAGGTTATCCAAGCGAGGTTCATGCAAGAATTATCAAGAATTATTAGGTGACTTAAAGTACAACACATGACAGTGTATATAGTACTTGTTTCAAGAAGTGCCCCACATGACAGTAGGCTGGAAATGTGCCCTACTCGTCGGCAGGCTACAAGTCCATCAAGTGTGGCCGGGATAACGGGATCGCCTGTAACCGGAAATACCTCTCTATATGAACTACTTTGATCAACCTAGTAATTAACCTAGTCAGATTCAATATGAATTTCTCACCGTGGTAACCAGGAATGCAAGTCCTAGACATGATGCGAGACGAGACTGGTAGCTTATACGAGCACATTCAAGAACGATCACCTACGGTGTCAAGACAAGGGCTACTTAGCAAGTCAAGATAGCTGTCGCAACAGCATATCAAGATTATCAGGTAGGTTGCTTATCAAGATTACTTATCTTGTCAAAAGTGCGTCACGACGGACCACTATCAAGAATTATCATGCCATGTTGCTTGTCAGGAGTGCACCACAACGGGTCACTATCTAAGATTATTATATCATGCTAAGTCATTTGTCATGCCGTGTTCATGTAAAGGGTACTTATATGCTGAGAATTTACTTGACCATGAGTGCACCACGACGGGCCACTGAAGGAGTTATCAGAGAGTGTACATGCCATGCTGAGATCGTGTTCAAGCTCAAAGCATGCACGTGGCACAGATAACAACATTGTACAGGGCTATCATCGAGGTATGCCCATCAAGCTCAAAGGAGCAAATGGGGTGTCAGGGATAACATGTGCCTAAGGCCAACATGGTCTATGAAGAGCATGTGCCAAAGGATGGGACACACTGGGAGTGGCACGCGCCCAAGACTAGGTGTCTGGGTTTATACACCAAAAGTCATGCGCCCACGGCTATGCGCCCACGGATATGCACCTAGGGCATGTCGCATCATAGAGAGTCAAGGGTTTTGGGAAGGCATGCGCCAAAAGCTATGCGCCTATGACTATGAGCCCACATGCATGCGCTTACATACATGCGCCCACGGGGTGGAGTCAGGGTGTACTTGGAAGAAATCAAGAGACTAACTTCCAATGCAAGGTGGGCGCATAAGAAAAGCTATGCGCCAAAGCAAAGGAGATATGGTGCACTTGGCCGCATATCGAGAGCTATGCGCCTAGCTGGGGAGTCCTTGGGCGCATATATAGGACTATGCGCCAAAGCAGAGAGCATGGAAGACTTGGGCACATATATATGGCTATGCGCCCAAGGAATAAGTGATGTGGGCTCATAACAAGTTACGCGCCCAGCACTGTTCTTCTTCCACAAATCCGAAAACAAGTGTTCATGAACCCATGAACTTCCCAAGTCCATAAATCACTCAAAATAAATCAAAATCCAGGTTTCAAAGGTCAAATTTGGGTAAAATAAAATTCTCTACCACATGGAACAATTAGTTTTCGAAAATAAGGAGGTTTGATAAATAAAACCCAAGAAAACTGAAAATGACCAAAACTTAGATCTACAAGAAAATATCTAACAAATTGAAAAATGCTAAGTTCTAAAGTGTCTTAAAATCACATGGGGAAAACAATAGAACAAATAGAAATGAGTTCTCTCATGAAGCAAGCTATCACTTGCCTAGGGTTTGGGAGAGAATTTGTCACGACCCGCACCCGCTTTTCGGATACGAGACGTGTCCAAGCCAGCCTACGCCGCAGAGTCGGCGATAGAACGTTGTCAAGCCCGCAAGGAATAAATGCTCAAAGTAAATAACATTTGCTGCTCATTCATATTTCTAATTTATTACAACATTTACAAGATTTATATTTAAAGAAAATACAAGATTTTACAATTAATGAAATATTACAAACTGCTATCTATTTCTAGCTCGACCTCAGCATACCCAAGCTTTCCCAATGCTAACAGTGATCGCGGCTAAACCTAAAAAATATTAGTTTTCAGTCAGGAATGGAACAAGTACACAAACCGACGACAATGCAAAAACACAATAGAATTAACAAGACATGAAAATAGCATATGGAATATGAAAGCTAGTAAGAAAACTGATGACATAGCACGATAGAGAAGTAAACAAGAAAAAACTAATAAAAGACATCTATCTAGGTGGTGTGAAATATCTGTTTCGACATGTGAACAGCTAGGGGGTAAATCCGACACCCTGCACGTGTCGTGTGCAGCTGCTATTATTCAAGAATAGACTCATGGGATAGTTCTGGGTAGTCCACATGTCTACTAAGATATTTTCCCTTCCGACTACTCCGTGTGACGAGCGTGTCAATCAAGCAGCAAGATATATGTATAGACATGAAATGAAAAGACTACTATGAATCGAAAGTAATCAGAAAGTGCACTTGCCTGAGGTCCTTAGCTGGTGAAACCAATAATACCATACCACTCAATGAGCTACAATCCGTCAACACATGTAGAAGTCTCCGGATGCTGAAATAAACATTACCAACGTTCTCAGAATAGTCAAATTAGCTAGGATTGCTTGTCCTTAAGTCCAATTCTGGATACAGGGGCAAAACGGTAATTTTGGGCAAAACGGTATCCGCCGTTGGACCCGCTTTGCACCAAAAAGCGTGCCGGAGTCAATGGTCTCTAAATTCGTCAAACTACATGTCTACGGATCCGATTTTTCGATACGAACCCAACCGTATGTCCAGAGTTGGATTTCGGCGGGCCGTGCACAAAATTACCCGTTGAGTCGGACCAGGGGACCCGCGATACGGCAATTTTATCAACTGTCTCAGAATCGGACCAAACTTGATATACAGGACCAGAAAAACGATACGGTCCTGATGGCATAAATTTTGTCTCGATCTGACGAGCGTGCACAAAGTAATTGGAGAATTTGCAAAGTGTACAATACGGTGAATTTCGACGGATACGCATCAAATTCATCGCGCACACGCGACCAATTTGAATTCTGCCAAAGCCCACACGACCACGAAGCCTTTACGCACCTTTCGATGCCTTCGGTTCGCGACCACGTCGCCCAGAATGGTGAGACAGACGTGGTATCGAGCGATTTTCAAGTTTTGAAAACTGTTTTAAATCCTATTTTTATCAAACTTTGTAAACTGATTTCTTCGTGCACAGTTGATAAAATCCACAACTACAAATTAGGTGATGAAACCCTACATGTTGTCTTTAAGTGTGCTTAATTAGATTACAAAAATATTGAACAGGTTTCCTGGAAACTAGATACGAACATGGGTATTTGGGATTCCTAGAAACTATTTTCGAAACAATTTTTTCCTAAAGTTCGGATCGATTTTCCAAACCGATCGGTCGACTACTTTGAAAACTAATTAATCGAGAGTCGAGAGGGTCATACAGGCTCTACTTAGGATTTTGTAGTTCGCAAAACGATGAAACGACGGGGAAGAAAACGTACCGCGAAGCGCGGTTGGTTGTCATGCTACTGCTACTGTCCTGCTGCGGTGTTTCGCTCGCGCGCGCAGGCGGGTGGCCGGCCTCCGACGGCCTACGATGCCGCGGGTGGCAGTCCAGGGTCACACCATGTCGGGCTGGGTGTGGTGGCGGTATCCTTCTAGGGTTTGGATGTTAATGTCGCGTTTGCTTCCCCTGTTCGACTCGGTTTATATATATATACTTTGTATATATATGGCTCAGTTAGTCTGACTTGGGGCTCTGCTTATGAGCCTGGTGGTGGGATAACTTAGGGGAGGCTCGGCCTGGCTTGGCTGGGAGCTCGACTATGGGCTTCGGTGGTTGGACCTGGGCTTCGGTGGTCTGCTGGGTTGTGTCCCCGATGAGACAGTCTACTAGATAGTCAGGTGATGAACCACATAATGTATTTGGGTCATATAGATTATAAAGTGAGCAGTTGTGTGTGCGATTATTGGTGTAGCAGATCCATCTCTAGTAGTACTAGATGAAAAATTATATAAACTGATCAGTTGTATTACTGGAATGTGCTAGGTCAAAAGTATAAGAGCTAACAGTAATATTGTCTATGCAAAATAGTGTAATGACTACTATATGTATAATGCTTATGTAGTAAACTAATAAAAAGTTAAGCAATAGAAGACCATAAGTCAAATGTCTGTGTTCCTGATGTACAGAACTAGTGGATTTTTAGCTCTTTGATTATTAAGAACTAGTACATACAAATATTTAATATTTATTTATATACACGTACACATATATTATATTATATTTTATATATACAAACATACATACACATGTATATATATATACAAACACATATATATTTTCTATATTTCAATTTAGCATCACAAAATATTAACAAGTACGTATACATACACACACACAACTATTTATACACATTAAAAAAATTCTAAATAAACCTCAATAACAAAATATTAATAACAAAATTAAATAAACCAATTAATTAATTATTTATAAAAACTAAAATTCACCATTTAAATAAAATAAATAATAAAAAATATTTCAGAATTTCCGGGAAGGAGAGTTACAGAATTAATGGAGGAGAAAAATAAATGAAAGAGTAATGAGGAGAGAGAGGGGAGTTGGGCTTTAAAAAGAGGGAGGGTTTATCCTGATGAACCACTCACCCAAACCAAACCAAAATAAACCAAGCCAAACCATGCCAAGCTATGCTAGACAAGCCAAGATTTGGGTCGAAAATCCGTATACGTATACTGAAAATACGTATAACAGAAAACGGGAGTGAAACTATACCTTGTGCACAAGTTGTCCAATAACCATTTTTGTAGATCATAAAATAATTCTCTCTTTTCTAAAACCTTATATTTTCTCTTTTTGGTGTGAAACTTACATTTTTAGAATAAATTACTCTAATTGATGCAGTTATTTGCCTCTAGCAAGTGTTTCATGAAGAATCGTGCCTCAATTAATTGATTATATACTATGGCGACAAGCATTGCCTTTGTATTTTATAATTGATTTTGAAACAAAGGGTCGAGGTGAAGGAGGTCAGTCACTCACCTTAGTCTTTGCTTTAGGTGAGGGACTTGTTGGCTATGCTTAGACGTCGCCTGTGCGACCACCTACAATCGCATAAGCAATTGATTAGAACATTATGTTATTCAAGGAATTCGATACAAATGTGAAGTTTGAAAATGCAAGCCATGAAAACCATCGAAAATATTCACGAAAATTAAAGCCAAAGCCAAAGCCAAAGCAAGTGCGGCATGAAAAGCATAGCAATGGGAGGTTTCTCCCGACTCAGCCACGAAGCCAATCCTCGAGGCGCAACCCGCTGAATATGAGACTTGATTCCGAAGAAGCCTTTTTATAACGAGAAAAGGATATTAATTAAATTTTTCTCGTTCGACCGATTCAACCGATCTCGATCTATCTGTAAGCCCAGTTCCCAAATTTTTAAATTTTTAAGTTTATTTGTTTATGATTAATTTTATGATCATTATGAGTCATGTCGAATCTTGTAGGTGAGTGTAAACCCCCTAAATTTCTACTACAATTTTTTTAAAAATAAATTTGGTATTGATTTTGTACTTCGTATATATATGTCGCGTACAAATTTGTCGTATTGTACGTCGCGTATGAGTTCGCATTTTCGTATGGCTCGTCGAGTGCGAATATGTGCAAGGTACATATTTTTATAAAAATATTTTATAGAAGCATAGTTTTTTAAATAATATATAATAAATATTTTTCAATTGCTTAAGTGGTAAAAAAATGTCACATTGGGATTTCCAATATAAATTTAATTTACGGGTTATTTATTTTTTCAAACAAATATAAATAGTAATTTTGGAGAAACTATGTTTTGTGCAAATATTTTTCTTTCATGGGAAGTACATGGATTTAATTGATTTTTGAAATTTATTTAATAATATTATGTTATTATTTCGAAAAGGATATTTGGAATTTTGTTTGACTTAATATTTGGTTAATTATGATAATATAATTTGAAAAAAGATTTTATCTTAAATATGGGATTGCTAGTTTAAATTTGGATATGATTATATTGGATTGACTTTTGACTAATTTAAATTTAATTATGAATATTGTATGGAAATTTAAAACAATTGTAGTCCTTATCCAACCAGGAGCTCCATCTCCTATATAAGAAGAGGCTCCATATTATTTTTCCATCATTCTCCACAAACATCTCCACAACCAAACTGTGCATCGTGTTCGTGTCCGTGCCTTCCCATCCACTATATTCTTTTAGTGCAAATACAAACTCACTTCCGTGTCCGACAACCCCGGACACATCTACCTATCACCACCACTGTGTCGGACTAACCCGACATAGACTGCACAACCGTACAGCCACCACCATCGAACCTCCGGCCACCACCTCTTTGTCCCGGCCCAGCACATCAACACCACTACCATCGCCATCTCCGTCGACCACCATAACCGACACACCCACCACCACAAACCACCATCACCACCACCACTGTCCCAAGTAAGACAATACAAATAAAAACCCTAAATTCTGCGACCGCACTTCTATTCTCTGCCCCCCCATCGAAGCCCAACCCCCTTATTGGCAAAACCGTACTAGAAAAAAAAGAAGAAAACAAAACGGGGGAGGGGGCAAATCTATCCCTAGACTCACCTTCGTCGTCGGATTTGGTCGGGACCGCCCTCCGACGACCGATATCCCTTCCCGTCATCCCCAGTGCTGTCACCGGCCCTCCGTCGTGCGGCCACGTCGACGAGCGCTCACTGGTGACGCGCAACGCCACCACACCTCTCCATCGTCGATTTCGAGCTCCATCGCACGGCAAGTCGCACCCTTCGATCTCCTCCGCAGTCGTCGTCGCCTCCATCAGAGCGCGCGCCACCGCGGCCCCTCCTCGCATCCCACTCGACCGCCGAGGCACCGAGCTCCGTGCGACCATCATCAAAGGCTGCCGCTTCCCCTCGGTTGTTTGGGTCTGCCGCCTCACCAACGGCCACTGCCCCGTTGAGCCGGCCGAAACCCTTTTTCGTAAGACTCTCTATCTCTCCCTCCTTCTTCCTTTCCTCCTCCTTCTGAACTTTTTATGTGGAGTTATCTCTCCTCGAAAGAGAAGAGGAACACCTCTGACTTTATTAGTGATGGATTATTTTGGTTAGTTGTCCCACTGCCACGTTGGCTTCTATCAAAAAGAAGGGTCAAGCAACAGTTGTGTTGCTTTATGTTTTAAATTTCGTTATTATTATTATTATTATTATTATTATTAGTTTTATAAAATAAAGTAGCAGTAACTACTGTGGTTTTGGGTTCTTTATTTTTGTTATTTATTTTATTATGTTTTTATTATTCAATCTACTTATTTTGTTTAATTAATTGTGTCATTTGTACCTAAAGATCAATGCATATTATTTTATAATGATGACTGGTATTTTAATTAATATCTTTAATAAATAGTAAGATATCTCTAAAACTATATTCTAAAATATGGGTTCTACAACATATATATATATATATATATATATATATATATATATATATATATATATATATATATATATATATATATATATAAGCAAAGTTATGTATATCCGATAAAAAAATAATTTCTCTATATTTTCAGGTATTTAGCCTAAAAAGCAGCTTCCAAATTTTCATATCTACCATCAAGTATTATAAAATATTTTTAGTATTTAAAATATTTTTTAAAGTGTAGTTATTATTTGTAAGCATTGATTTTTAGCCTAAATCGATTTATTTCTCTATTTTTAAATATATTTTTCTACTAATAGTTTTCTATCTAAAAATTTCTGTTGACAACTTAAAGTATTTAGCCTAAAAACGATCCATATTTTCGAGTATATATCCAAAAACCCATTTTTGACTAATAAATATTTTTAAGTATTCATATAAAAATATCTTATTGAGTAGAACTATAGTTTTTGACTTTAAATGATTTTAATACTTACTAAAATTTCAGGATAATAAAATATAGTTTTTAAGGATTTTTAAATAGTTTTCAAAAAATAATAATATTTATCTAATTTGATATCATCTTGCCCATGACTAAGCCCATTATTTCTACTCCCTCGCCAAACTATACCTCCTCCTATCGACCCTAGCTAATCTAACCCGACTGATCTATATCCGATGGAACAGTCTGTGCCAAACTTGGAGGCGGTCTTGCGTAGTGGTAACACCGAAGTCATATTTCGTGCTATTGAGATCATCGTACAGCTCCAGGCGTCACACCAGGCAAGACACCTTGCCTTTACTATTTATTTAATTACTCAATATCATGCATATTTTTACTTATTTCTAGCAAATATAAAATTGTTCTTTCAAAACTGTATGTAGATGCAAATTACTATACTTTAGTTTTCTTGTTGCATTTTGGCCTAGAGTTAAGGGACCACCCTTTGTGTGTGTTGCATTCATTGGCCTCGACACTTGTGTGCCACGAAGTCGTGAGTCGCATATAGATACGGACTTGCATGCTGACTAATCATTGGTGCATACAGGCCGTGCGTTAGGATATAACTGCTAATAGATTTATATAGAAGACCTAGCAGTTATTAAGACTAAAACAGTGTCGTGGAAATGATTCATGTTGTGTGTTATGGAGACGACGCATGTATAGTATCATGGGGAGGAAGGAGACAGCTATTAGCGTAGGGGCTATATTATATTTTTATGCACATTTCGGGCTGATAGTGATTTAGATGAGCGTTACTTGCGACCCAGGGCAGATAGTGTCTTGTATGAGCGCTACGTGCTACCAATCCTATTTTATTTGCGAGGCTTATCATACAGTCCCTGCGTAGAATGTTGTCTCCAAAAGTGCATGGTTTCACATAGAATGGTTAGGGACCTTATCTATTTAGGTTTATGTACTTTTCTATTGAGCTATTTATATTCAGTTTATGGCATGATAATATGTGTCTTGTTACGCCCTTCTGAGGATCTGGTGATTTTTCCAGGTATGTTTTGTGACTTCCTGCCGGTGCTGTAGCTAAGGCCATGACTTGCGCTCTATTCCGTCGAGATGTTGCTTTTGGATCGTCATCCCCTTCGCTCGACCAAATCACTTTCTTTGTATATTTTTTCCCTATTTAAATTAGTTGGTAGTGAATTTATCTCCGCCAACGATTGTATACATGACAAACTCAAAGTTGTTTTTATATCATTATTTATCTTCGTGGATGAGATTTAATGTCTTGGCTTTCTATATTTTACAGCTTATGTATACATACGAGCCTTTCATTTACTCGTATGTATAAAGCTGGCATGATACGTTTCTAGTCCTTCTATTTTGGGACTGGAACGTTATAGTGAGCAATGACCATATTAAGGTCATATGACCTCTAGATAGTTTATATATGTATTATTTAGCTATTTTATATCTTTTTTATAATTTTTGGATATTTTAGGTATTTAATATTTAAGGGTTTATTATTATTAAGGACTTTCAGGATTTATTGTGAGGTCATTCGAGGGTATTTTGGACCTAATATTTTTATTTGGGATCTAGATGAATAAAAATATTTTTTTAGAATATTCTAGGATTTTTTTGGATTTTTTAGAATTTTTGAGAATTTTTAGATAATTAAAACATATAGAATTTATATTTTATAGGTTTTTGGAATTTACTGTGAGGTCACATGATGATATTTTATGTTAAAATATTTTATTTAGATTATAAAAACTTAAAAATATTTTCTAGAATTTTCTAAGAATTTTTTGCAGTTTTTTGCAATTTATTTTAATTTATTTGGACTTAAAATAATTTTTAAATAATTTTCTTAAATAAATAAATAATTACCCAGTAATCCACCCGTGGGGGCCCACCTGTGGGCGCCAACTACAGCTACAGTAACCGCTTCTTTCTCTCTCCTATATATATATTAAAGTATTTCGTAAACCCTAATATTTACTTTGCCGTTTTGAGAGAGTTGCTCTTTGGAGACCCCCGACTTTCCGGAGCGATTGCCGTCAATCCCGACGTGATTTTAGCATGCCGTTTTTTTGTTGGATTCGTATTGAGGTAAGCTTCCAGAATTGATAATTTATTTTCGAATATTTTGATCCAGAATTTCTGGAGAATTCTGTGAATGTTTGTTGTCCAAAACTCGATATGTCGTACGGTTTTCAAGATCCTGAGAGATCCCAAACTCCGATTTGCGATCTATTTAAAGTTTTGGAAAGCTAACACGACGACATTCGACACAAAATTTTACCAGAATTTCAAAGGTTCGTTTGATATTTTATTTATTCAGTTGAACTCAGAATTGATCGATAAATCACCGTTTTGGTCACGGTTAGCCATAACGGCGATATCTTTTGACCAAAGCATGAATTTGTGGCATGGTTGATTCCAGCGCACTCATGGCGCTGAAATCTACCAAGGTGCACTTTCAAAATCTTGAGTTCATGATGTTTGACCAGATAGTCAACGATATGCATCGATTTGCCTGCCATGGTTTCCAAAATTGGAAACATGACTTTTTGTGGCCAAAACTTCCTAGTTTAGATGATATTTCAGATTATTATAGGTTAAATTAGGTTTTTAAGTGATTTATTTTAGAATTAACTATTAATAAATTAGTTAACCAATTAGCCACTTATTCTATGATTTTAGAGTTAGAATATTAGAATTGACTTATGGTTTTCATGCACGGTTCGTAATACGACGTGCGATAAGGATTGATAGCTTATAGATCGACTTTCCTCACATCCTTGACTTATGACATAGTTTCTGCAAGGATTCAGGCAAGTACAGTATTGCATTATGTTTTAGTTCATTATACCATTTTTTCTATCGTTTCCTTATTTGATATCCCGTTGAGATATTGCTTGATATTTCATTGAGACACCATAGTTATTGTATTCTTCTTAGTGTATCATTGAATGTTATTGATTGTTAGTGAGTCGGAAGGGGAAATACTCGGTAAGTACGTGAACAAACCCGAATATTGTTATCGTGGATAGCTAAGTCTTACATCCCATGTATGAATTAGCCGTACCCTATTATTGTGGATAGTCATTGTATGATGTGCCGTATTAGTCGAGCCGTTCACGTATTAAAAGTTATTTCACACACACATAGTTGTTTTCATTGTTCCTTTTTCTAGTTGCTGTCTTACTAGTTCATATCTTGCTAGTTCATATCTTGCTAGTTTTTACCTTGCTAGTTCTTTATATACTCTTTGCCATCATTATTTCTCGTTATTTAACTTATTTTGGGATAACACCATTAATTGCAATATGGTTTTACTTTGCTTTTTTCTTGACTGGATCGTTGTTATAAGTGAGGATGACGTACCTACTTTTACGTTATGGACCATACAGGAGAAGATAGAGACTCGAAGGCCAAACCATAGAAGACTAGTTAGATGTGTGGTAGTTTCTATAATTGTAAAAGCTTATATTCTTCTTCAAATATAAAACTTCTAAATTTGTAAAGTTGATTTAGTTGTTATGAATGAGCAGTTAGTACCGATGAGTATTTTGTTTATTGTGGGCTAGACAGCATACCACCGCCGATACTGTGACGCAGGCTGGGCTTGGACACGTACTCGTATCCCAAAAAGTGGGTACGGGTCATGACACTATCGGTCCCGACTGAATTGGTAGCGACGGTGTTCCTTTCTCGCGTACCCCGTAAACGAAAATAGGATACGATGTAGGGACGGGGCACTACATTGTGGCTAGACAGCATACTACCATCAATATTACGGTGTAGGCTGGACTTGGACACGCACTCGCATCCGAAAAATGGGTGCGGGTTTTGACATCTATGCTACAAGAGAGAGGGGAATTAGGATTTACCGAGACCAAGAGGGTGATCGGGGGGGGTCACCGGAGGGGAGGAGAACCGGAGGCGAAGGAGCACCTATGCTGGGGGGGTTACTGCGGAGAGGGAGGAGGTCCGAAGACGGAGAGAGACTGGAGCGCCGAGGCGTCACAGCGGAGAGGGAGGAGGACCGGAGATGAAGGAGGACCGAAGACGGAGGGGCTGGAGCACCGAAGGAGGAGGCAAGGAGAGGAAGAGGGGCTCGAGCGGCTGTCAAAAATTTTTAGAAACGAATGAATGGGAGGAAATGAACAGTTGGAAGCCTATATTAAAAATATTAGCAACGTCATGTTTTGACGTCGCTATATGTCACTATTGTATTGTACACTGCGACATAATAAGTTACGAGTCGCTAAACGTCGCTAAAGTTAATAATATAGCGACGTTTACGGACTTCTCTGCGACTTATGTTTTTAATTAAATTATACTAGTCGCAAAATATTGTTGAACATCGCAAACAGTGACACCTTGCGACGTTTTTTATTTTCGTCGCTAATATACAAAACATTGACGATGTTTTCATCGGGTGTCGATAATTATGTTGCTGATTTGACTTATTTTGGTAGTGGTCGGTTATGTATAGTATGTTATTCTAATACTTGTCTTGTACAGGGATGGATCGTTGGTTATAGGTAAGAATCACTGAATAAGTGATGTGCGTTAATGCTTATGTTTCTATATCGTAAAATGCTTCTATGAATAGTCTGATGCAAACGAAATGTTATTGTTCCAAGAGTTAATAAAGTTGTATGATGTCTATAATGCTTTTAAAGTCCATAATGAAATGATATGCCTCAAGAAACACGTTGTGGACATCTGAATAGTTGAGATTGTCTTCGTACATGATATTTACCAATAGTTAGCTTGAATGAAAGAAATGATATGCTGCTTTTCGAAATGGTTTTCAAAAGATGTAAAACTGACTATGTACTGCATGAAATGAACATAGGTAAAAGAAGCAAGATCATCTCATAAGAATTGTTTTATCGTTAAATTCGTTAGTGATCGTTTCAGACGGTGTAGCATGTTCTATCACCACTACGTTAATGTACTGACCCACCACCAGTTTGTACACAGGTGCAAGATGCATTAAGAAGGATAGTCCGAAGCGATAGTTAGAGCCTTACCTTTAGGAGACGGAAATTAAAAGTAGATTATGCAAAGAGATGGATTTTCTGTCCAAAAGACGGTCATCCAGTGCAAGAGTTGGTTTTGGTATATAAAGGGATGTAATATATGGAACAAGACCATTGTACTTCTATAAAGTTTTTGAGAGATTGTAAGCTAAACATGACATGTATCAGAGAGATAATGAGAGTCTTGTAATCTGTTCAAAAGATATCAATAAAGAGAATTTATTCTTGTTACCATTATGTTCAATTATAATCTATAATGTGTCGGCCGCTGCTTCAATTTTTGCAATTATTTTTTGCTGTATTATTGTCTATCTTGTCTATTTTGTCATTGCATAGGTCTTGGTCTTGGTCTCGGTCTTGTGCAAGCGCAACTTAGTCTTGCATGACATCATACCCAAGGAGGGACGATTGATTCTATAAAGTCTAAAGCGAGGACGAAATGACTCTGTGGGATCGGGGCGTGACAATATTATTGTTAATCTTAACGTTAATAATAATTTTAATGTTAATATTAATATTAATTTTAATGTTAATTTTAAAATTTGTCATGTCAGGTGCCACAACAACATGACACGCCTGTTGTCACGTAAGGAGGGATAATTTGGAGGGACAAATAGCATTATTATAAAGTAATACTATTTATCCCTCCAAATTATTTCTCCTTATATGGCAGATAACGTGACATGTTAAATAGCATTATTCTAGTATTTCAATGATGCCATTTGTCACCCAAAAATTTTGACATAGCAGCTGACATGAAAAATTTTAACCCAAAAAATTCATCACCTAATTTTTTAATGTTAATATTTATGTTTATGTTAATATTAATTTATTGTTAATGTTAATTTTAATATTGATTTTAATGATAATTTTAATTTTAATCTTAAAATTTGTCATGTCAGATGTCACATTAGATGTCATATAAGGTCATCTCCAATGGGGGTTTCTATCTCCCATATTTCTATGCTAAAATTTTGTTTTAGAAAAAAAAAGTTCTTTCAATAGTGGTTTATATTCCTATTTCTATCCTAGGTGGCATTGATGTAGGATGGAGAACTTATATGAGAGTTTCTGTAAGAAGCTCTCCATCTCTCATTGTCACGCCCCAGAACCAGAATACTGGAGAGCGGGGGCAGACATAGCCAGCTACGTATATGAAAAGGAATCCATCTCGCTATACGGTCACGGCTGTCTAGATACATGAGGGTTTATCTACAAGCCAACAGTCTCCTATGGTCATGAACAAGCCTAGTGTCTCAATCACAAGCAAGTAAGTAAAAGTTACAAGATGTATGATCATCAAATATACAATAGTAAGGCGTCCCAAACATTACATATTTAGCTGATCATGAAGCTAGACGTTACAAAATGTTAGGACTAGCAAGAGTTTAGTCATACATGATCAACCCTAGGATCTGTTAATCATGTTACAGCCCGTAGGCAGACAGTAAGTAAATGCAATCGAGCTAAACAGGTGCTCGTCGGCTAAACGTCTCAAAAGAATATTTTTACAATAGAGTGGGAGAGCCAAAAATAACCCACTCGTTGCCCTGGTTACGTCTGGTGTTCACCATCGGACTGGAAGAGCGGTAGATCCTCTGGAGCTGCTCTAAAATCTGGCGATACAAAACCAGCTGGGTCAGATCCCAGAAAGAGCAAGTGCCACAAAGGAAGCTTCACTTAGGAACTAAAACCAGTAATCAGCACAAGAGTATAAATAAAAGTAAGAACTGAAAATAAAGAAAATACATCAGGATGATATACGATGAGATAACCATGTAACTATTCAGATAACCAGGTTACAACCCGTAAACCAAACAAGGACCGGGGTTGTAACTCTTCGTCTGAAACGAACTTGGAATTCTCACCATTTATCGGTAAAATAAATACAAGCATTCAGGTCATATAGCAATCTGGAGCAGGATCAGGACAAGACTAGACTGGTTGAACTCCATCCAATCATTTCACGGCCAAACAAGACCTACGGCTTGATACTTTAACTAACTAGGGTTATCACAGGCCTAGTTACTAACAAGATGCAGTGAGATTATTCCACAGCCACAAACCCTGCAGACCATCCAGGTTACCCAGGTCGAAATTAGGGGTTGAATTCAGGTGGGTACACCGTCCAGGAAACGTATGTACCCTTAGGTAGCTTGAAGGGTGCAACACATGACAGTGTGCTGAAAATGTGCCCTACTCGACGGCAGGCTACAGATCCCAGGCGCGCCCAGGTAACGGGATTGCCTGTAGCTGGGGAATCTCTTCATGACTAATGTGTTAATCTAGTTATTAACCTTAGTCCATTTCAATAGGTACTCCTGACCGTGGTACTCAGGAGTCCCTGTCCTAGACATGATGCAAGACAGGACTGGTTTATTTATACAAGCACAATCGCCCACGGTGTCCAGGTAACTTATACAGGTCATGCCATGTCAGGTAGCCATCGCAACAGCTTATCAAGATATATCATGTCAGGTGTACTTGTCAGGAGTGCGCCACGACGGGCCACTATCATGTCATGCCAGGTCACTTATCAGGAGTGCACCACTACGGGTCACCATCGTGTTATGCTAGTTCCTTGTCATACCATGTCATGTACAATAGTCATTCCCAACATAATAAGTAAAAATTCAAGTTCATAACAAAAGGCGTAAGGATATAAAATGGGCGTAAAATATCTAATAAAATATCAATATACACGGCCATAAAAGAGCCATGCGGCTAAGGCACATGCGGCCAGGATGGATCTCATACAGCAAGAAAAGAACAGCCCATACGGCTAAATCAGTGGTTCCATGCGGCCAAGAGTTTGGGTTCAATATGGAGCAGACGCACGGCTTCATGCGGCTAGAAGGAAGCCCAAGGCGCATGCGGCTCAGTGGTGCTGGGAGTCCATGCGGCCAAGAAATGACTGGGCCTCATGCGGCTGAGGGGAGGGGAATCCATGCGGCTCGATATAGCGGGCACACATGCGGCTACATAAGCGGGGGCGCATGCGGCTAGGTTCAGTCAAGGGCGCATGCGGCTCAAAGGAAAGGGTTCTCATGCGGCTGGAACGGACTCGGGTTCATGCGACTCGCGGAGCAAGATCCATGCGGCTAGGTCAATACAATTGCTTATGCGGCTGGGGGGGGAGACAGTTGCATATGCGGTTAAAATAGTTGCTCCCACTAATGCGGCTAAGTCCATATAGACTCATGCGACAGATGAGAATTGAGCCCATGCGGCTCAGAAGAGTACAAGGGCGCATGCGGCCAAGAATAAGACTCGGCCTATGCGGCTGAGAGTCTCATGCGGCTGGATCACTTGCCGCATGAATTGTCATACGGTCAAGTCAGGTCTAAGCACAGTTCATCTTCTCCAAATTTCTGAGAAGATGAACACCATGAGAGCCAAGTTCTCAAGCTCCATAACTCCATCATCCGGAGCCCAAATCCGAACTTCTATAGGTCAAAATGGGGTAGAACAAAATTTCCTACAACATGGAACCATCCAAACTCGAAAATAAAAAGATTAAATAGATCAAAACCCAAGAATCCAAAAATAAAGTAAACTTAGATCTACAAGAATCTAGCCATGGAAAGTAAAAATGCCAAGTTCTAAAGTAAGTTAAAATGCTGTAAGAAAGAGAATGAAACAATAAAATTTGAGTTCCTCCATGAAGCAAGTTGCACTTGCCTAGAGCTCACTCTCTCTCTCTTGGTAGGTGAAGGAGTAATGATGGAGAAGATGATAAATGAAGAGAGAGAAAGGAGAAGGGTTAATAAATGGTAGTGGTGGTGGTAGGTAGGGGGTTCACCCCTTGGTTCATGATGAACCAAATAGCAATCCCAAACCGAACCAAGCCAACCCGAACCAATAATAACCCAGCCATGAAGGAAAGCTAAGCAAGGAAATCAGGCAATACAAGAATAAATACGTACACGTATTCCAAAATACGTAATACGAACCACAGGCATTACAACTCTACCCACCTTAAAAGAATTTCGTCCTTAGAATTTAATCAAGAGGCTAGAGGAGTAATGACAAGCCACATTAATCATATGCAAGCTATAACTAGGCAGATAATCACTCATCCAAGCAAAGGATCGAAGGTATGAGGCATAAGAAAGACATTATATCTCACGAGTCAAACTCGTCGGGATATCGCGATCGGATGTCATCCTCACGCTCCCACGTTGACTCACCCAAAGAATGATGACCCCAAGCAACTCGGACTAACTTGATAGTCTTGTTCTTGAGTGTCTTCTCCCCTCGGTCCAATATAGACACGGGCCTCTCCTCATACGAAAGGTTGGTACCAACAACCAATTCCGAATGATCCAGGATGTAGCTCGGGTCCGGGATATACCGTCGTAATTGGGATACATGGAACACGTCATGCACCTCGCTTAGCGACGGCGGAAGAGCGAGACGATAGGATACATCTCCTACTCCCTCCAGAATGTCAAACGATCTTATATACCTAGGACTAAGCTTGCCCCGTACGCCGAAACGAATGACGCCACGGTTAGGTGAAATCCTCAGGAATACATGATCGTCGACCGAAAACTCGAGAGGGCGCCGATGAGAATCGGCCCAATGACGCTGGCGATCTTGGGCAACTCGAAGATGATCTCTAACCCTCCTGACCACCTCAACTGTCTGGGAAATCATTTCTGGACCGAGCATCTGTCTCTCTCCAATATCATCCCAGGCTAGCGGGGATCTGCACTTCCTGCCATAAAGTGCCTCGAACGGTGCCATCTGGATACTGGCCTGAAAACTGTTGTTGTACGAGAATTCCACCAGGTGCAAGTGATCTTCCCACGAACCACCAAAGTCAAGTGTGCAAGACCGCAACATGTCTTCAAGAGTCTGGATCGTACGCTCCGACTGACCATCTATCTGCGGATGATATGCCAAACTGAACTGGAGGCGAGTTCCCAAACTCTTCTGCAGGCTACGCCAAAAGTGCGACGTAAATCTTGAATCTCGGTCCGAGGTGATACTGACGGGCACTCCGTACAATCTGACAATCTGTCTGAGGTACATCTCCGCTAGCTGAGCCGTCGACTGACCAACTCTGAATGGAAGAAAGTGAGCCACTTTCGTGAGCCTGTCATCTATAACCCAGATAGTATCCCTGCCAGCTGGGGATCTAGGTAGTCCAGTCACAAAATCTATGGTCACATGCTCCCACTTTCATTCTGGAATCGGTAAGGGCTGAAGAAGTCCAGCCGGTCTCTGATGTTCGGCTTTAACTTGTTGGCAAACCAAACACCGAGAGACAAACCGAGCTATCTCCCGCTTCATGCCATTCCACCAGAAATGCTGTCGGATATCACGGTACATCTTCGTACTGCCGGGATGAATAGAATACTGCGAACTGTGCGCTTCCGACATGATCTCATGTCTGATATCTCCACTAGGTACACAAAGACGCTTACCATGTCGAAGTGTACCGTCCTTATGAATACATAACTCTGGTCTTCGTCCTGCCTCACACTCTGTTCTGAGTCACTGAAGCTTGGAATCTGTTGACTGCGCCATCTGGATCCTCTCGACTATAGTGGACTAAACTTGCATGCTGGCCATCAATGCTACACTGGAAGGGAGAACAACTTCAATACCCATCTTCTGAAGATCTGCTAACAATTCCGGTTGTGCTGTTAGAAAATAAACTCCGGCTCTCCTGCTTAAAGCATCTGCTACAACGTTGGCCTTCCCGGGATGATACTGTAAGTTGACATCATAATCCACAAGCAGCTCCAGCCACCTCCTCTGACGCATGTTAAGATTCTTCTGGGTGAAAACATACTTCAGGCTCTTGTGGTCGGTGAAAATCTCTACCCTGTCTCCATACAAATAGTGCCTCCATAACTTAAGTGCAAACACTACTGCTGCCAGCTCCAAGTCATGGGTTGGGTAATTTCTCTCACGATCACGAAGTTGCCGTGACGCATAAGCTATTACCTTCCCATGCTGCATCAGAACACATCCTAAGCCTCTGCCTGAAGCATCACAATACACTGAGAATCCTCCGGTTCCATCTGGAAGTGTGAGAATAGGAGCTGTTATCAATCCTCGCTTCAACTGCTCAAAAGAACTCTGGCACTCTGCTGTCCAAGCAAACTGCACATCCTTGCGGGTCAACTGGGTCAATGGCGCTGAAATTCGAGCAAAATCTGATACAAACCGTCGGTAATAGCCGACCAATCCAAGGAAACTGTGAACTTCTGCAACTGTGCTGGGCACTGGCTATGACTCAATAGCCACAATCTTCTGGGGATCCACTTCTACTCCTCCTCGAGTGATGATATGACCCAAGTACGAAATACGATCGAGCCAGAACTTGCATTTACTGAACTTGGCATACAACTGGTGCTCCCTAAGAATCTGAAGAACCACACGAAGATGCTGCTCATGCTCCGCCTCACTCTTGCTGTAGACCAGAATGTCATCCAAGAACACGATCACAAACTGATCCAAGTATGGCATGAAGATGCGATTCATGAGGTCTATGAATACTGCCGGCGCATTGGTTGCTCCAAAGGGCATAACAAGGAACTCCCAATGCCCATACCTCGATCTAAAAGCTGTCTTCAGGATATCCTGCTCTCTGACTCTGATCTGATGATATCCTGAGCGCAAGTCGATCTTCGAGAATACTGAAGCCCCCTTGAGTTGATCAAACAAGTCATCTATCCTCGGGAGAGGGTATCTGTTCTTGATTGTCACTGAGTTCAAGGTACGATAATCAACACATAACCTGGACGTACCATCCTTTTTTTTTACAAGAAGCATCGGGGCTCCCCAAGGCGATCCACTAGCACGAATGAATCCTTTGGTCCTAAGTTCCTCAATCATCTTGTACAAGATCTCCAATTCTGAAGGCGCCATCCTGTAGACTCTATCTGACACTGGGGCTGTCCCGGGAATCAAGTCTATGGTGAACTCGATCTCTCGCTCCGGAGGTATTCCTGGAAGCTCTTCTGGGAAAATATCGGGGAACTCATCGACTACCCTGGGCAACTGAACTGCTGCTACTGCCATCCGCAATACTGGAGGAGAAGGCTCAACTTCGCCTCGAGAGAAGGAAAACTCTGGCTCACCTGGTATGCTAAAAATAACTCTACCAACATGGCAATCTATTCTAGCATACTGGTTCCTCAACCAATCCATCCCTAAGACCACATCATAATCGGCCATCGGGAACTCTATCAATCTAGCGGAAAATTCCTTACCGCTAACTACGATCCGACACGAGGAAAACACCCTATCGACTCCCACAAGACCGTTACCAGTAAGTATATTGAGCCTTACCGATAACGACTCGGGCTCCAATCCTACCCGTGTCGCGAATCGTGCAGACATAAAAGAATACGATGCACCAGAATCAAATAAAGCTAAAGCTGGAAAGGAGTTGACGAGAATAGTACCTGCCACTACCTCACCTGGTGCCAATCCTTCCTCCATGGTCAACACCATAGCCTGACCATGCCCTCGGAGTGCTGGTCCCATCTGCTGAAATCCTCGCTGCCTATTCTGACTCAAGGCTTGGGCTTGAGCATACTGCTGGGGTTGTTGCTGCTGGAATACATGGGACTGAGGCGGCAAGGGCCTCGACAATGGATACTGCTGCTGCTGGACCGGTGCTGGTCCTCTCACCGAAGAGCTAGAAAGGTTGGATGATGATGAACCACCCCTGTTCGGATAGGATCCAATCCTATGGTCTGGTGCTCCACAAACCAGACACAATCCCTGTGCCCTGCGACATTCTGCCACTACATGGCCTGGCTTCCCACAATGAGAACATCCCACTGCGGAAGACTGCTTCTGCTTCTGCTGCTGCTGCTGCTGAGGGTACGTCGGGGTGGAATGCTGGACCGACGTTACTGAGGCCGCCCGCCTCGGAGTTCCAATAGTTAAAGCCCTGGCTACCGGGGCTGGTGCTGAAGACTGATTCATCTGGCCGTGAGATCTCTTCCGACCTCCGGTCCTATCCACAATCCTCTGGGAGGTATACTCATGCCTCCGGGCTGCTCTCAAGACTGCATCAAAAGTCTGATGCTCAAACTGCTCAACTGCTAACAAGATCTCCAGGTGAAGTCCCTGCTGGAACCGCTGGGCTCGATCATACTCGGTTGCCACCAAGGTGGGAGCAAACCGACTGAGTCTGGAAAACTCGGCCGCATATCCGTCGACCGTCCTGCCTCCTTGCTTCAGATTGGTGAACCTCGTCTGTAGATCGTACCGAGCTACAACATCGAAATACTTGGTCTGGAATCTCTCTCTGAACACTGCCCATAGAATGGGTGTTGCTAACCCAATGGCCTGCGCCACCCACCAGCTGCGGGCAAGGTCTAACAACTGTAGGCGCACAACTGCCACCTTCTCGTTCTCTGGAGTCCTGGCTGCTTCGAGAATCACCTCTGTGTCCTGAAGCCATGCATCTGCTGCGATAGCATCTTCACTACCGTCGAAGAATGGAGGGTTCAAGCGCTTGAAGCTGTTGGCCGCGATATTACCCTGATGACCGCCCCGGGTCAAGGCATCTGTCACTGCCTGGTGTAAGACATCTCCTCTGCGATCTTGGGAAGCTATCAAGGTCCTGACGAGTCCTACCAAAGTGCCATCATCAGGCTCGGCAGGCTGGACTGGTGGCTCTCCGCCAGAAGGCACGACTCTGGAGGCTACTCCGGAATGCTGGACTTGATCCCCAGGTTGCTGCTGGTCCGCGGGAGGTGCTCCGCCTTGCTGATCGGTAGGACCACGAACAATGCCGCTGAAGAAGATGACATAGGGAACAATAAGGAAGGACCAGGATAGACCAATGATTACAAGCAAATGTGATCAGGACAAGAATCCAGGGATTCAGAAGATACGAGCAGAGATCAAGGACGAATACTGATTGAGATATCTATCCGGTAAACCCTCACATATCTTGATTTACAAGACCTGTATGGGCCACCACTTAAACCATGTCACGCCCCAGAACCAGAATACTGGAGAGCGGGGGCAGACATAGCCAGCTACGTATATGAAATGGAATCCATCTCGCTATACGGTCACGGCTGTCTAGATACATGAGGGTTTATCTACAAGCCAACAGTCTCCTATGGTCATGAACAAGCCTAGTGTCTCAATCACAAGCAAGTAAGTAAAAGTTACAAGATGTATGATCATCAAATATACAATAGTAAGGCATCCCAAACATTACATATTTAGCTGATCATGAAGCTAGTCGTTACAAAATGTTAGGACTAGCAAGAGTTTAGTCATACATGATCAACCCTAGGATCTGTTAATCATGTTACAGCCCGTAGGCAGATAGTAAGTAAATGCAATCGAGCTAAACAGGTGCTCGTCGGCTAAACGCCTCAAAAGAATATTTTTACAATAGAGTGGGAGAGCCAAAAATAACCCACTCGTTGCCCTGGTTACGTCTGGTGTTCACCATCGGACTGAAAGAGCGGTAGATCCTCTGGAGCTGCTCCGAAATCTGGCCATATAAAACCAGCTGGGTCAGATCCCAGAAAGAGCAAGTACCACAAAGGAAGCTTCACTTAGGAACTAAAACCAGCAATCAGCACAAGAGTGTAAATAAAAGTAAGAACTGGAAATAAAGAAAATACATCAGGATGATATACGATGAGATAACCATGGAACTATTCAGATAACCAGGTTACAACCCGTAAACCAAACAAGGACCGGGGTTGTAACTCTTCGTCTGAACAGAACTTGGAATTCTCACCATTTATCGGTAAAATAAATACAAGCATTCAGGTCATATAGCAATCTGGAGCAGGATCAGGACAAGACTAGACTGGTTGAACTCCATCCAATCATTTCACGGCCAAACAAGACCTACGGCTTGATACTTTAACTAACTAGGGTTATCACAGGCCTAGTTACTAACAAGATACAGTGAGATTATTCCACAGCCACAAGCCCTGCAGACCATCCAGGTTATCCAGGTCGAAATTAGGGGTTGAATTCAGGTGGGTACACCGTCCAGGAAACGCATGTACCCTTAGGTAGCTTGAAGGGTGCAACACATGACAGTGTGCTGGAAATGTGCCCTACTCGACGGCAGGCTACAGATCCCAGGCGCGCCCAGGTAACGGGATTGCCTGTAGCTGGGGAATCTCTTCATGACTAATGTGTTAATCTAGTTATTAACCTTAGTCCATTTCAATAGGTACTCCTGACCGTGGTACTCAGGAGTCCCTGTCCTAGACATGATGCAAGACAGGACTGGTTTATTTATACAAGCACAATCGTCCACGGTGTCCAGGTAACTTATATTTATATAGGTCATGCCATGTCAGGTAGCCGTCGCAACAGCTTATCAAGATATATCATGTCAGGTGTACTTGTCAGGAGTGCGCCACGACGGGCCACTATCATGTCATGCCAGGTCACTTATCAGGAGTGCACCACTACGGGTCACCATCGTGTTATGCTAGTTCCTTGTCATACCATGTCATGTACAATAGTCATTCCCAACATAATAAGTAAAAATTCAAGTTCATGACAAAAGGCATAAGGATATAAAATGGGCGTAAAATATCTAATGAAATATCAATATACAGGACCATAAAAGAGCCATGCGGCTAAGGCACATGCGGCCAGGATGGATCTCATGCAGCAAGAAAAGAATAGCCCATACGGCTAAATCAGTGGTTCCATGCGGCCAAGAGTTTGGGTTCAATATGGAGCAGGCGCGCGGCTTCATGCGGCTAGAAGGAAGCCCAAGGCGCATGCGGCTCAGGGGTGCTGGGAGTCCATGCGGCCAAGAAATGACTGGGCCTCATGCGGCTGAGGGGAGGGGAATCCATACGGCTCGATATAGCGGGCACACATGTGGCTACATAAGCGGGGGCGCATGCGGCTAGGTTCAGTCTAGGGCGCATGCGGCTCAAAGGAAAGGGTTCTCATGCGGCTGGAACGGACTCGGGTTCATGCGACTCGCGGAGCAAGATCCATGCGGCTAGGTCAATACAATTGCTTATGCGGCTGGGGGGGGAGACAGTTGCATATGCGGTTAAAATAGTTGCTCCCACTAATGCGGCTAAGTCCATATAGACTCATGCGACAGATGAGAATTGAGCCCATGCGGCTCAGAAGAGTACAAGGGCGCATGCGGCCAAGAATAAGACTCGGCCTATGCGGCTGAGAGTCTCATGCGGCTGGATCACTTGCCGCATGAATTGTCATACGGTCAAGTCAGGTCTAAGCACAGTTCATCTTCTCCAAATTTCTGAGAAGATGAACACCATGAGAGCCAAGTTCTCAAGCTCCATAACTCCATCATCCGGAGCCCAAATCCGAACTTCCATAGGTCAAAATGAGGTAGAACAAAATTTCCTACAACATGGAACCATCCAAACTCGAAAATAAAAAGATTAAATAGATCAAAACCCAAGAATCCAAAAATAAAGTAAACTTAGATCTACAAGAATCTAGCCATGGAAAGTAAAAATGCCAAGTTCTAAAGTAAGTTAAAATGCTGTAAGAAAGAGAATGAAACAATAAAATTTGAGTTCCTCCATGAAGCAAGTTGCACTTGCCTAGAGCTCACTCTCTCTCTCTTGGTAGGTGAAGGAGTAATGATGGAGAAGATGATAAATGAAGAGAGAGAAAGGAGAAGGGTTAATAAATGGTAGTGGTGGTGGTAGGTAGGGGGTTCACCCCTTGGTTCATGATGAACCAAATAGCAATCCCAAACCGAACCAAGCCAACCCGAACCAATAATAACCCAGCCATGAAGGAAAGCTAAGCAAGGAAATCAGGCAATACAAGAATAAATACGTACACGTATTCCAAAATACGTAATACGAACCACAGGCATTACAACTCTACCCACCTTAAAAGAATTTCGTCCTCAGAATTTAATCAAGAGGCTAGAGGAGTAATGACAAGCCACATTAATCATATGCAAGCTATAACTAGGCAGATAATCACTCATCCAAGCAAAGGATCGAAGGTATGAGGCATAAGAAAGACATTATATCTCACGAGTCAAACTCGTCGGGATATCGCGATCGGATGTCATCCTCACGCTCCCACGTTGACTTACCCAAAGAATGATGACCCCAAGCAACTCGGACTAACTTGATAGTCTTGTTCTTGAGTGTCTTCTCCCCTCGGTCCAATATAGACACGGGCCTCTCCTCATACGAAAGGTTGGTACCAACAACCAATTCCGAATGATCCAGGATGTAGCTCGGGTCCGGGATATACCGTCGTAATTGGGATACATGGAACACGTCATGCACCTCGCTTAGCGACGGCGGAAGAGCGAGACGATAGGATACATCTCCTACTCCCTCCAGAATGTCAAACGGTCTTATATACCTAGGACTAAGCTTGCCCCGTATGCCGAAACGAATGACGCCACGGTTAGGTGAAATCCTCAGGAATACATGATCGCCGACCGAAAACTCGAGAGGGCGTCGATGAGAATCGGCCCAATGACGCTGGCGATCTTGGGCAACTCGAAGATGATCTCTAACCCTCCTGACCACCTCAACTGTCTGGGAAATCATTTCTGGACCGAGCATCTGTCTCTCTCCAATATCATCCGAGGCTAGCGGGGATCTGCACTTCCTGCCATAAAGTGCCTCGAACGGTGCCATCTGGATACTGGCCTGAAAACTGTTGTTGTACGAGAATTCCACCAGGTGCAAGTGATCTTCCCACGAACCACCAAAGTCAAGTGTGCAAGACCGCAACATGTCTTCAAGAGTCTGGATCGTACGCTCTGACTGACCATCTGTCTGCGGATGATATGCCAAACTGAACTGGAGGCGAGTTCCCAAACTCTCCTGCAGGCTACGCCAAAAGTGCGACGTAAATCTTGAATCTCGGTCCGAGGTGATACTGACGGGCACTCCGTAAAATCTGACAATCTGTCTGAGGTACATCTCCGCTAGCTGAGCCGTCGACTGACCAACTCTGAATGGAAGAAAGTGAGCCACTTTCGTGAGCCTGTCATCTATAACCCAGATAGTATCCCTGCCAGCTGGAGATCTAGGTAGTCCAGTCACAAAATCTATGGTCACATGCTCCCACTTCCATTCTGGAATCGGTAAGGGCTGAAGAAGTCCAGCCGGTCTCTGATGTTCGGCTTTAACTTGTTGGCAAACCAAACACCGAGAGACAAACCGAGCTATCTCCCGCTTTATGCCATTCCACCAGAAATGCTGTCGGATATCACGGTACATCTTCGTACTGCCGGGATAAATAGAATACTGCGAACTGTGCGCTTCCGACATGATCTCATGTCTGATATCTCCACTAGGTACACAAAGACGCTTACCATGTCGAAGTGTACCGTCCTTATGAATGCATAACTCCGGTCTTCGTCCTGCCTCACACTCTGTTCTGAGTCACTGAAGCTTGGAATCTGTTGACTGCGCCATCTGGATCCTCTCGACTATAGTGGACTAAACTTGCATGCTGGCCATCAATGCTACACTGGAAGGGAGAACAACTTCAATACCCATCTTCTGAAGATCTGCTAACAATTCCGGTTGTGCTGTTAGGAAATAAACTCCGGCTCTCCTGCTTAAAGCATCTGCTACAACGTTGGCCTTCCCGGGATGATACTGTAAGTTGACATCATAATCCACAAGCAGCTCCAGCCACCTCCTCTGACGCATGTTAAGATTCTTCTGGGTGAAAACATACTTCAGGCTCTTGTGGTCGGTGAAAATCTCTACCCTGTCTCCATACAAATAGTGCCTCCATAACTTAAGTGCAAACACTACTGCTGCCAGCTCCAAGTCATGGGTTGGGTAATTTCTCTCCCGATCACGAAGTTGCCGTGACGCATAAGCTATTACCTTCTCATGCTGCATCAGAACACATCCTAAGCCTCTGCCTGAAGCATCACAATACACTGAGAATCCTCCGGTTCCATCTGGAAGTGTGAGAATAGGAGCTGTTATCAATCCTCGCTTCAACTGCTCAAAAGAACTCTGGCACTCTGCTGTCCAAGCAAACTGCGCATCCTTGCGGGTCAACTGGATCAATGGCGCTGAAATTCGAGCAAAATCTGATACAAACCGTCGGTAATAGCCGACCAATCCAAGGAAACTGCGAACTTCTGCAACTGTGCTGGGCACTGGCTATGACTCAATAGCCACAATCTTCTGGGGATCCACTTCTACTCCTCCTCGAGTGATGATATGACCCAAGTACGAAATACGATCGAGCCAGAACTTGCATTTACTGAACTTGGCATACAACTGGTGCTCCCTAAGAATCTGAAGAACCACACGAAGATGCTGCTCATGCTCCGCCTCACTCTTGCTGTAGACCAGAATGTCATCCAAGAACACGATCACAAACTGATCCAAGTATGGCATGAAGATGCGATTCATGAGGTCTATGAATACTGCCGGCGCATTGGTTGCTCCAAAGGGCATAACAAGGAACTCCCAATGCCCATACCTCGATCTAAAAGCTGTCTTCAGGATATCCTGCTCTCTGACTCTGATCTGATGATATCCTGAGCGCAAGTCGATCTTCGAGAATACTGAAGCCCCCTTGAGTTGATCAAACAAGTCATCTATCCTCGGGAGAGGGTATCTGTTCTTGATTGTCACTGAGTTCAAGGTACGATAATCAACACATAACCTGGACGTACCATCCTTTTTTTTTACAAGAAGCATCGGGGCTCCCCAAGGCGATCCACTAGCACGAATGAATCCTTTGGTCCTAAGTTCCTCAATCATCTTGTACAAGATCTCCAATTCTGAAGGCGCCATCCTGTAGACTCTCTCTGACACTGGGGCTGTCCCGGGAATCAAGTCTATGGTGAACTCGATCTCTCGCTCCGGAGGTATTCCTGGAAGCTCTTCTGGGAAAATATCGGGGAACTCATCGACTACCCTGGGCAACTGAACTGCTGCTACTGCCATCCGCAATACTGGAGGAGAAGGCTCAACTTCGCCTCGAGAGAAGGAAAACTCTGGCTCACCTGGTATGCTAAAAATAACTCTACCAACATGGCAATCTATTCTAGCATACTGGTTCCTCAACCAATCCATCCCTAAGACCACATCATAATCGGCCATCGGGAACTCTATCAATCTAGCGGGAAATTCCTTACCGCTAACTACGATCCGACACGAGGAAAACACCCTATCGACTCCCACAAGACCGTTACCAGTAAGTATATTGAGCCTTACCGATAACGACTCGGGCTCCAATCCTACCCGTGTCGCAAATCGTGCAGACATAAAAGAATACGATGCACCAGAATCAAATAAAGCTAAAGCTGGAAAGGAGTTGACGAGAATAGTACCTGCCACTACCTCACCTGGTGCCAATCCTTCCTCCATGGTCAACACCATAGCCTGACCATGCCCTCGGGGTGCTGGTCCCATCTGCTGAAATCCTCGCTGCCTATTCTGACTCAAGGCTTGGGCTTGAGCATACTGCTGGGGTTGTTGCTGCTGGAATACATGGGACTGAGGCGGCAAGGGCCTCGGCAATGGATACTGCTGCTGCTGGACCGGTGCTGGTCCTCTCACCGAAGAGCTAGAAAGGTTGGATGATGATGAACCACCCCTGTTCGGACAGGATCCAATCCTATGGTCTGGTGCTCCACAAACAAGACACAATCCCTGTGCCCTGCGACATTCTGCCACTACATGGCCTGGCTTCCCATAATGAGAACATCCCACTGCGGAAGACTGCTTCTGCTTCTGCTGCTGCTGCTGCTGAGGGTACGTCGGGGTAGAATGCTGGACCGACGTTACTGAGGCCGCCCGCCTCGGAGTTTCAATAGTTAAAGCCCTGGCTACCGGGGCTGGTGCTGAAGACTGATTCATCTGGCCGTGAGATCTCTTCCGACCTCCGGTCATATCCATAATCCTCTGGGAGGTATACTCATGCCTCCGGGCTGCTCTCAAGACTGCATCAAAAGTCTGATGCTCAAACTGCTCAACTGCTAACAAGATCTCCAGGTGAAGTCCCTGCTGGAACCGCTGGGCTCGATCATACTCGGTTGCCACCAAGGTGGGAGCAAACCGACTGAGTCTGGAAAACTCGGCCGCATATCCGTCGACCGTCCTGCCTCCTTGCTTCAGATTGGTGAACCTCGTCTGTAGATCGTACCGAGCTACAACATCGAAATACTTGGTCTGGAATCTCTCTCTGAACACTGCCCATAGAATGGGTGTTGCTAACCCAATGGCCTGCGCCACCCACCAGCTGCGGGCAAGGTCTAACAACTGTAGGCGCACAACTGCCACCTTCTCGTTCTCTGGAGTCCTGGCTGCTTCGAGAATTACCTCTGTGTCCTGAAGCCATGCATCTGCTGCGATAGCATCTTCACTACCGTCGAAGAATGGAGGGTTCAAGCGCTTGAAGCTGTTGGCCGCGATATTACCCTGATGACCGCCCCGGGTCAAGGCATCTGTCACTGCCTGGTGTAAGACATCTCCTCTGCGATCTTGGGAAGCTATCAAGGTCCTGACGAGTCCTACCAAAGTGCCATCATCAGGCTCGGCAGGCTGGACTGGTGGCTCTCCGCCAGAAGGCACGACTCTGGAGGCTACTCCGGAATGCTGGACTTGATCCCCAGGTTGCTGCTGGTCCGCGGGAGGTGCTCCGCCTTGCTGATCGGTAGGACCACGAACAATGCCGCTGAAGAAGATGACATAGGGAACAATAAGGAAGGACCAGGATAGACCAATGATTACAAGCAAATGTGATCAGGACAAGAATCCAGGGATTCAGAAGATACGAGCAGAGATCAAGGACGAATACTGATTGAGATATCTATCCGGTAAACCCTCACATATCTTGATTTACAAGACCTGTATGGGCCACCACTTAAACCATGTCACGCCCCAGAACCAGAATACTGGAGAGCGGGGGCAGACATAGCCAGCTACGTATATGAAATGGAATCCATCTCGCTATACGGTCACGGCTGTCTAGATACATGAGGGTTTATCTACAAGCCAACAGTCTCCTATGGTCATGAACAAGCCTAGTGTCTCAATCACAAGCAAGTAAGTAAAAGTTACAAGATGTATGATCATCAAATATACAATAGTAAGGCATCCCAAACATTACATATTTAGCTGATCATGAAGCTAGTCGTTACAAAATGTTAGGACTAGCAAGAGTTTAGTCATACATGATCAACCCTAGGATCTGTTAATCATGTTACAGCCCGTAGGCAGATAGTAAGTAAATACAATCGAGCTAAACAGGTGCTCGTCGGCTAAACGCCTCAAAAGAATATTTTTACAATAGAGTGGGAGAGCCAAAAATAACCCACTCGTTGTCCTGGTTACGTCTGGTGTTCACCATCGGACTGAAAGAGCGGTAGATCCTCTGGAGCTGCTCCGAAATCTGGCCATATAAAACCAGCTGGGTCAGATCCCAGAAAGAGCAAGTACCACAAAGAAAGCTTCACTTAGGAACTAAAACCAGCAATCAGCACAAGAGTGTAAATAAAAGTAAGAACTGGAAATAAAGAAAATACATCAGGATGATATACGATGAGATAACCATGGAACTATTCAGATAACCAGGTTACAACCCGTAAACCAAACAAGGACCGGGGTTGTAACTCTTCGTCTGAACAGAACTTGGAATTCTCACCATTTATCGGTAAAATAAATACAAGCATTCAGGTCATATAGCAATCTGGAGCAGGATCAGGACAAGACTAGACTGGTTGAACTCCATCCAATCATTTCACGGCCAAACAAGACCTACGGCTTGATACTTTAACTAACTAGGGTTATCACAGGCCTAGTTACTAACAAGATACAGTAAGATTATTCCACAGCCACAAGCCCTGCAGACCATCCAGGTTATCCAGGTCGAAATTAGGGGTTGAATTCAGGTGGGTACACCGTCCAGGAAACGCATGTACCCTTAGGTAGCTTGAAGGGTGCAACACATGACAGTGTGCTGGAAATGTGCCCTACTCGACGGCAGGCTACAGATCCCAGGCGCGCCCAGGTAACGGGATTGCCTGTAGCTGGAGAATCTCTTCATGACTAATGTGTTAATCTAGTTATTAACCTTAGTCCATTTCAATAGGTACTCCTGACCGTGGTACTCAGGAGTCCCTGTCCTAGACATGATGCAAGACAGGACTGGTTTATTTATACAAGCACAATCGTCCACGGTGTCCAGGTAACTTATATAGGTCATGCCATGTCAGGTAGCCGTCGCAACAGCTTATCAAGATATATCATGTCAGGTGTACTTGTCAGGAGTGCGCCACGACGGGCCACTATCATGTCATGCCAGGTCACTTATCAGGAGTGCACCACTACGGGTCACCATCGTGTTATGCTAGTTCCTTGTCATACCATGTCATGTACAATAGTCATTCCCAACATAATAAGTAAAAATTCAAGTTCATGACAAAAGGCATAAGGATATAAAATGGGCGTAAAATATCTAATGAAATATCAATATACAGGACCATAAAAGAGCCATGCGGCTAAGGCACATGCGGCCAGGATGGATCTCATGCAGCAAGAAAAGAATAGCCCATACGGCTAAATCAGTGGTTCCATACGGCCAAGAGTTTGGGTTCAATATGGAGCAGGCGCGCGGCTTCATGCGGCTAGAAGGAAGCCCAAGGCGCATGCGGCTCAGGGGTGCTGGGAGTCCATGCGGCCAAGAAATGACTGGGCCTCATGCGGCTGAGGGGAGGGGAATCCATGCGGCTCGATATAGCGGGCACACATGCGGCTACATAAGCGGGGGCGCATGCGGCTAGGTTCAGTCAAGGGCGCATGCGGCTCAAAGGAAAGGGTTCTCATGCGGCTGGAACGGACTCGGGTTCATGCGACTCGCGGAGCAAGATCCATGCGACTAGGTCAATACAATTGCTTATGCGGCTGGGGGGGAGACAGTTGCATATGCGGTTAAAATAGTTGCTCCCACTAATGCGGCTAAGTCTATATAGACTCATGCGACAGATGAGAATTGAGCCCATGCGGCTCAGAAGAGTACAAGGGCGCATGCGGCCAAGAATAAGACTCGGCCTATGCGGCTGAGAGTCTCATGCGGCTGGATCACTTGCCGCATGAATTGTCATACGGTCAAGTCAGGTCTAAGCACAGTTCATCTTCTCCAAATTTCTGAGAAGATGAACACCATGAGAGCCAAGTTCTCAAGCTCCATAACTCCATCATCCGGAGCCCAAATCCGAACTTCCATAGGTCAAAATGGGGTAGAACAAAATTTCCTACAACATGGAACCATCCAAACTCGAAAATAACAAGATTAAATAGATCAAAACCCAAGAATCCAAAAATAAAGTAAACTTAGATCTACAAGAATCTAGCCATGGAAAGTAAAAATGCCAAGTTCTAAAGTAAGTTAAAATGCTGTAAGAAAGAGAATGAAACAATAAAATTTGAGTTCCTCCATGAAGCAAGTTGCACTTGCCTAGAGCTCACTCTCTCTCTCTTGGTAGGTGAAGGAGTAATGATGGAGAAGATGATAAATGAAGAGAGAGAAAGGAGAAGGGTTAATAAATCGTAGTGGTGGTGGTAGGTGAAGGATTAATGAAGTAAGATCCAATATGAATGGGAGATAGAGAGTTTCTATGAGAGTTTCTGTCACGACCAATACCCGGTTTAGGGGCACGAGTACGTGGGTACGTCCAGCATACGCCGCAGTATCGACGGTAGAACGCTGTATAGGTTGTCTATAATATCTAACATCTAACAAATATAGAATAACATGTCATCTCTGCATGAAGGAATAATATATCATCTAGAATATATACTTAATCATAGATATCTAAGGAAGATGATAGCACGAATGGAAAGAAGATAAAATGATGAAATAGAGTTTAATGTCATAAGTCAATTACAACAGAGTCTAAAAGTCTATAAATAAGTACATATCCTGAAATAATATAACAAGTCTCAAGAATATCAAGATTGAAGACATATCCAACAATAGTAATACTATCTAACCAACACCCATCTAGGAAGGCTATGCTACTCTGCTGGGGGATCAACTCGTGATAAGTAGGACATGTATCTACGAGCTCGTTAACTGAAAAATATATCCAGTCAGGATTGGAATGAGCACATCTCCTCTATAAGTTCCAAATAAATGACAATGACTATAAAATAGTTATAGAAAGTAATACTTGATGAACTTGAAAAGATTGAGACGGGAAATGAAATAGGCAACAGTTTAATTAAAGAATAAGAAAAGTAAATACGAGAATCGAAGGAACATGGTAATAAAGACTGTAAATAGAATAACTGACTAGTATAGATGTGATGTGAGTCCAGATAGTATAACATGAGACAAATGTGAATCTAGTACAAGACACTAATCCAGTATGTTTTAAAATACCAAGTTCGACATGTAAATGGCTAGCGGAGAAATATGGCACATCACACGCTTGGCAAGCATGCGAAGGCTATCTATCTTGTAGGGGTAGTTTTTGTAACGATTAGACTAGTAGTGAATACGGCACGTCGCACGCTTGGCCTAGCGACGATGGCTATCTTTCTTGTAGGGTGGTTCTTGCGACGACGGCTATCTTTCTTGTAGGGGTGGTTCTTGTATTTAGACTTGTAGTGAATATGGCACGTCGCACGCTTGGCCTAGCGGCGATGGCTATCTGTCTTGTAGGGATGGTTCTTGTTGAATACAGCACGTCGCACGCTTGGCCTAGCAGCGATGGCTATCTTGCTTGTAGGGGTGGTTCTTGAATAATTGGGAATGTTTACTCGAGTATACTTCTTGCCCTGATAATTACAAGTGAATCCATATTCCGACACATAAATAGAGTATGAGTCTAGGCAGAAGTAAATGGTGCTTGTAGGTATTTCGAGTAGGTGGTCCCAATGAGTTGTTCTGGTAATAGGGGCTAGACGAGTTAAATATTTGTGTCACAAATGAATGAATCCAGAATACCAATCTGTATTGTGACAGAGAATGTAAGTCCCCTGATTTTTGGATTTTATTTTTAATTATTTTTAATTATTTTATATGGATATTTTAAATATTAAAGTCAATAATGACTATGTTAGTAGTTTACCGTAGCTTTGATTTTTGAAGCACAATTATTTTCTCAAATCCAGTTCCATATTTAAATTCTAGACTCATCCACCTTCAGTTTGATATATCATATCCCATCCAAATTTGCTTTTCAAAATTCTTTTGACTTCGCACAATTTCGGGCCAACTTAGGCCAATTTGAGCCATTGACGTAATTTTAAGCCAACTTCCAATTTGATTTTTGGACTTGACATAGATCGAAACCGTATGACCCAATATATGGTTTGATCCATTTTGAGTCTACAATGCACATGCCTAGAGTGTACCATCCAATCGAGTTCTCTTGTGCTACTTATTTGCAAATGGCACATGAGACTCATTAAATTGATTTTTTGGGTCAAATTTGACTAATAATGCTACTCGAACCCAAACCTAGTCAACCCTACTAGTTAGAGCCTAACTATGAGTACCAAAACCAAGTATACATATATTTAAGAGAATTTTAGAGTTTTAATTGCAGCCATATGCAATATTCCCTTATATATTTGGCTTGGTCAAACATCTAACAAAAATAGGAAACCTATTAATAATAGTATGATTTGGAGAACCAAATCCTATCCAAATTAGATCAAACCAAAGCCCATGCACTATATATATATATATATATATATATATATATATATATATATATATATATATATATATATATATATATATATATATATATATATATATATATTTTTATATATATATATATATATATATATATATATATATATATATATATATATATATATATATATAAATATATATACCTATAAAACCCTAACCATCCCCCTCTCTCATAACCGTCCACTACTCCACAAATCCCCCCAAACCTAGCGGCCACCACTCCAATCCGAAATCCTAGCCGACCCCCCTTTCTTTATAAAATATGATTTTTTTGATTTTTGTACCAACCACCACCACTCTTGCGACCCCCTTGACATTCTCTTCCATCCTAACAACTGTAGGAGCAACCTTGCGGCCGTTAGAGAGGTGCACGATGCGCTACTTGGGCCGAAACTCCGACGAATCGAAGTCTAAAATGTTAGAACAGGTTAGTCGACTTGTAGATGATGTTTTACCCACTTTTTCTCATCTGTTTCTTCTCAAACCAAATTTGAGATTTACCTTTGTGTGTTTACTCCAACCTCTGGTCGCCGAATCCCTTAGTTTCAAGCGGTTTGCCCGTGGCGTCGATTCTATGACAGGGTGTATAGAACCAACGAATTCTGTTGCGGGCCATTTTTTGCCTATCTAAGGTTAGTTTCTAATCTTTTATATTTTTATTCAGAATCTAGATGTCGATACCTTTTCTATGCATATCTGAAAGTTAGGTTTCATATTTTTTTACTATTTTTAAAAATTTATGACATTTGTCGTGTCACCGAACTCCAAAAAATTTTGCTTTTCTTGTGTCCAAAAGTGTCAAAACTCTATGAGTTCATATTAAAATTTATGTTGTGCAAGTTTTAACATTATAAGTACTATTTTAACTAATTTTTGGGATTTTTATAGAATTTATTAATTTTATTTTATCATTGTTTCAGGACTAAATTAATGGGTCGAATTGAGGAAGTCATATGTGGCATTGACATAAGAGCTCTTGTGAAAGAGTTCCCCTTTTAAAAATATAATTATAGCAATATATAAGTATTTGTAGATAACTTTCAAAATATTATTTTATTATAATTGTAAAGTATCTACGAGAGGTTTTGTTACCTATATGTACTTATATAATAGATGCAGTGTCGTAACAACGTTATGGCAACTAGGAGGCATAGATACTCATATAATTTATATATGGTATGTTGATATATAATATTAAATATAGTGTATTATTATAGGCGAGCTTGGGAGGATCGACAAGGACACCGGAGTTGGTCAGGACCACCCGCAGACAGCAGTTACAGGCAAGCATGCCTTGCCTTCGTTACAGATTATTCTTTTCTGATTTGTTGTTTTTTCTCTATTAGCATTGCATGACGTAGGACATTGATACTTAGTGTCCATTTATAGACGAACTTGGATAACTGCTCAATGGATATAATTTCATTGAACTAATGCACGTGACACGGGATGAACTTGGATAACTGCTCAATGGATATAATTTTATATGCTTGCCTCAAAACATGTTAACATGCAAATCAATCATGATGGTTAGAAAGATCAACAAATAGCTAATATTTTTTATAAAACTGCTTGAACCAAATGCAGAACTTGGGTTTAATTAGCCACTCGCCAGTACATGTGATCATACTGACCCTCGCTCTTCGCAGGTGCTAGGAATCAAGAAGAACGTGCCAACTGACCAAGGCAACATTCGTGTTTTGAAGCTTCGACTTTGCGTCAAAGACTCTTGTCGCATCACTTTTGAAGACTCTCTACAACATTCCAAGGAACATGCCTCGGCCTCCCTCGAATCCAGGTGACGAGAATGCTTTTGTTGTAAATGAGAGATGTATGTATGGAACGGTTATCTCATCGGCACTCATTTTGTAATCAAGTCATGTTGTAAAGCTCGTACGGCACGATTGCAATAGAGTCTGAAAATGATGTCTATAATCAATAAAATGCAAAGTTTCTCCGTCTCAATGTGTCGTTGAATTTGTTTGCGCTCTTTCTCTTAGATGTTGTGTTTTGGATTACCTTATGACTATGCCTTGTGCGATCGCAACCTAGGTTCGTACGGCATCACGCCCAGGAGATGACTATCAATTCTTCAGAATCGGGGTGTGACACCGAGGCTGAGGCAACCCTTCGGTTCTCCTTCCTCGATATTCCGGTAAGCCTCCTGGACCTTCTGTATTTTATTCCAAAAGAGAAAACCCAATTCCTATCCGACGAAAATTGACAGAATAAAGCTCTGTCAATTCTGGGATAGTTAGTTTCCTAAATTGGATTATGTTATTGTGTAATAGGATTCATTAAATTGATTAATGTATAATGTTAGCTTAGTGTTGCTTATAAATAATTATATGCCGTCATAAATTGCTGGATTATATATATTTAATTATGAATATTGCGTGGATTAGTTAAGTAAAAAGATTATTAATAAATGATTATAGTTCTAATCATGTTGTTCTAGACTTATTAAATACGTTATGAATAATTTTAAGTCGATAAAATATTATTTAGCTTCCAAAAATAGTTTTATTACCAAAAAGAGTATTTTGTATCTACGTAAACCTAACTAAAGTATTAGTTCTGCCTATAAAATAAAAACCTATTTATTATTTATTATTTATTATTTTAATTAAAATATTAATTTTCATGTTAATAAATAAATAAATAATTATTTAAAGATTGTTTTATTTAGTATTAGCTAATTACGTATATTGTGTTAAAAATATGAAAAGAGTATTTTTGCATAAATTATCTTCATAGTCGAGAATAACTACTAATTTGTCACAAACTTATTATTAATTAGATTAATAATAATTTTATTTAAAGAAATAATAAGTTTATTTATTTTATTACTAAAATCATATTTTTCTTATATTAGTCACTTAGAGTTTCTCTAAAATATTTTTATAAAGTGCTTTATTATAATTATTGGTGAATTTAGAGTCGAGGCGTTTATCGTAATTAATTTGAATTTTAGCAACCTTAGATTGGACACTAAGTCATATTTCACTAATGTAGTTCCGGGACTTAGCCTGAATATTTCCTATCGTCACCTACAGTACCGAAAAAACTAAGTCAAGTATCATACTATTAATATTTGCGTTTTAATTAATAATTAAATGTATTGCATCAGTAGGAATATATATACTGTTTCGATACTGACTCACGGGATCCTCTCGGACCCCACATTGATTGCTTGATTGACTTATTGACTCGGAGATTGGGGAGTAGTATAGCAACTGTGACCAAAGTCCTGTTACTAATATTGCCTCTCTCGCGCTAACCCCTATTGCACAGGGGATTGAGTCATACCGTATACTAGCATTAGGCCCAGTGTCAGTATACACATTGAATCTATCAGCCGGTCACAGATTGCAATATGCTTAAATCACTATTGAATCATTGTAGATTGCATCATTGTTGCTATTGAGATTTTATTGCCCTGCTGATTTCTTTATTATTACTTAAAAAAATATAATAATGCTTCTAAGCTGCCCTTACATCATTTATTATTTATTAGAATGCTAGATATAAATATATGTTCTTGCTCCCCTCCTGACTGGAGATCAATATTTTAGGTGATTGCGAGGATAAGGAGCTTGCATTAGTTCCTACTACGGACCCGACCTGGGTTCTGAGAAGGTAGTTGAGCCTAGACCGGGAGCCTAGGAGTTTTTGCTGCACTTGCCATCTAGTTCTTTCTCTATTTGAATGTTGTAAATAAAAAGAAAACAAATTTGTAATAATTGAATGCTTTCTCTGTTTGTGTTTGTTTCAGTTAGACATTTAGTTCAAATTCAAGTTCAAGTAAAAATATTTTAATTTTCTGTATCCTAGAATGTTCTGCTTGTGTACTACTGCTTGATACATCTTACTGGCACCATCTCACAATGGTGCAGGCTAGGCATGATCCGACTGGACTCGGTATCTTCGGATCAGGTCGTGACAGAGCTGAACCAAAAAGTCACAGCGGCTAATCATGGGAATAGACCCATGGACCATAATATAGATAGGATGTCGATTAGTAAAGAGCTGAACCCTGAGCCGTAGCTGCTAGCATGTGTATTATCAGTGCGGAGCTGAACCATGAGCCACAAATGCATGTATACATATATGCTAGTCAGGGCTGGCCCTGGCCCAGGGCGGCCAGGGCGACCGTTCAGGGCCCCATGAAATATGAGGGCCGAAAAAATTAATTCAATTAATATATATATATATAAAAAATATATATATATATATATATATATATATATATATATATATATTAGTAATCTTGTATCTAAAATAGAACTAATATATAACATGACCTTCTTTTACCACAAAATAATTGTGGTGTAGTGGTTAGTATGTTAAAGTTGCATACTAGAGGTTGTAGGTTCAATTCTTTGTTGTAACATTTTTAAATTTTACTTGTATTTCATTTTTTTATATTATATATGGGCCATATCTTAAAAGTTTTTCTAGAGACCCATGAACTCAGGGCCGGCCCTGATGTTAATACAGAACTGAGCCTTGAGTCACAGCTGCTAATCGATGGCATGCATATAAAAAGGTTGTTGCTAGCCTAGCGCTGCAGAGACGAATAGGGAACATTGTCCACTACTGAAATAATTGACTTTAGCGACATTTACTGACGTCGCTAAATAGGCTCAAAACGTCGCTAGTACAAATTAGCGTCGAATAAATGGAGCCGATGTTTATATAGTCGCAGATGGTTACCACGTCGCAAAATGTCCTAATGGCGACTTTTTTAGCGACGTAGATCACGTCGCTGAAACAGCGACGTATACAGTCAGAGCAAAAGAACGTCGCCAAATTACGACGCATCAGCGACATTTTGCTACGCTTGGTAGTGACTGTCATGTCAGCACTTTGGCAACGTTTAGCGACGTTACGATACATGGTAGCAACGTTCCGATATGTGGTAGCAACGTTCCGATACTAAAGTTAATGACATTTCGATACTAATTAGCGACGTTCAGATGACGTCGCTCAACATCGCTAAACGTTGCTAATCTGGAAAAAATTGAAAAAAAAATACAGCAGAACAAAATAAGAACAATTCAATCCTACATATATGAGATCTAATAGCATAAATAAGAACAATCCAGCAATATCATAAATAAGAATCAATCATCCAACACAAATAGTTTATACAAACACATAAAAAATAGAAAATTGAATCATCGAGCATCCAGAACGAAAAAATAAATCCAGCATCCACAATTGTTTGTACAAACACCGATAAAACTCGGCATCAATAGGTCTAAACACACCGGTAAAAAAAAGTCTACATAAACACCCAACAATGGGACAACACACAATCATGAAAAAAAACTACTGATGATCATCGGTAGGAGAAGGAGGAGGAAGACCTCCTCTGGCCAACAGGTACTTATACATATCTGGCGTTAACATCACCGAATCTGACGATAATGGCAGTAGCGGAGTCGTCAGCTGTGGAGTAGAATCGACTGTAACAATAGACGCACTACTAAAATACAGCAATTTGGCGACGACAAATTAGCGACGGCTCCTATCCGTCGCAAATAGTGACGGACTAGCGAGTAACTTGTGACGGACTACCGTCAGAAAGCAATGAATAAATTTTTTATTTTGTGTGTGTAAAATCAGTCGCACTTCCGTCGCTAATTTGACGAAAAGTTAGCAGTCCGTCGCTGATATGTCGCATAATTTGGCGGCAAAATATTAAAAAATGGCGCGGACTATTAGCGACGGACTGTCGACTAACATTTTCGTCGGTAATCTACTGGATATTTAGCGACGGATATATCCGTCGCTAAATACTGTACCCTAACTTAAATTGAACCGACGGGGGAAATTTTATATTTCCCCCAAACTCTCTATCTCTCTCTCTCTCTTCTCCCTCTCTTCCTCCGACGATTTCTCTCCCTCCGGCGATTTCTCTCCCTCCGTCGATCTCTCTCCCTCCGTCGATCTCGCCGGTAAGCTCTCTCTCTCTTTCTTTCCCTCTCTCTCTATTTTAGGGTTTCGGGGGGTAGCAGTCGGCTGTCGTCGGGGCCGGGAGGAGGGGGGAGGGGGGGTCGGGGAGGGCGTGCTGTCGGACAGGGGGTCAGGAAGGGGGTAGTAGGGTGGGGAAAGGGGGTGGGGGTTGGGTTCTGTCGGGAAGGGGGGTCGGGGAGGGGGTCGGGGGGTAGGGGAGGGGTGGGTGGGGTGGAGGAGGGGAGGGGAGGGGGTCGGGGAGGGGGTGTTGTCGGGGAGGGGATGGTGTGATGGGGGAGGGGGTGGGGTTGGGTGATGTCGATGAGGGGGTCGAGGAGTGGGTGGGGGTGGGTGCTATCGGGGAGGGGGTGGTGGGATGGGGGAGGGGGATGGAGGAGGGGGATGGGGGGTGGATGCTGTCGGAGAGGGGGTGCTGTCAAGGAGGGGGGGTCGGGGAGGGGTGGTGGGGTGGGAGAGGGGGTGGGGGAGAGGGTGGGGGTGGGGGAGGGGTCGGGTAGGGGACACACGGGTAGGATTTCGGGGCAGGCGTAGGGTTTCGGGTGGGGAGGTATCGGTGGTTTCGGATCGGACCATTCCTATGAGTATCGGTGGTTTCGGATCGGTGTATCGGATCGGGGGAAGGTGTATCGGAATCGGTATCGGAATCGAAATCGGTATCGGACCATTCCTATGAGTATCGGATCAGGAGTATCAGTAATATCGGTGGTTTCGAATCGGAGTATCGGATTTTTTGGTATCGAAAAACAAATAACTAATTAATAAAGTTGACTGTCCTCCGACATAGTCCATGCAGTCATTCGACTGGCGAGGCAGAAACTTTGTAACCGTAGATAAATTTGACTGTCCTCCGACCATCATCCCTCGACAATGATGATATGACAACCTATCAGTATATCTTATATAGTAGTAGATGATGTCTTAGTATTACATTATGTGAGTTCATCTTGATTCTGTTACATTTTTCAGATACTAGATACGATAAGAACATATACTACACCATATGTACAGAACATAGATGATTCACTCTAATGTATGCTAGAATGAATTTTGGGTTGTGTTCTGAGCCATCCGTTCTCACACTTGGCAAAAAATCGAATATTCGGTATTTTATCTGCTTTTGAAAATATACTCAAACGAGATGATGGTTCCTTTAGTTAGCTTGCTTATGTTACAATTATATTAATTATGAATATCGATCTTACCAGATGGCACCCATGACCCGAGGAGCGGCACGTCGTTTGAGGGAAATACTGAATACTGAGGTGGCTCCTCCTACTGCTAAGGGGAAAATGGCATCGGTAGCTAGTGAGACTGGGAGTTCTATTCATCCAGCACCTGCAATGGACTACATCTCTCCTGCCGTCGTCGATCCTACTTATTCGAGGTGGTTGCATGATCGTATCACTGAGCGTTTGCATGAGCTGCATGGTTCTCATTAGCTATTAGTACTTATTTGTATTGGACTATTTGTATTGGATTATTTTTGTATTAGACTATTTGTATTGGACTAAATATATAAATTAGTACTGTGTCAATCTCTAGATTGTATTGGACTACGACATGGTGATCAGGACATAGTCCCTGCAGCCATTCGACTAGCGTGGCAGAAACTATATAGCCGTAGATAAAGTTGACTGTCCTTCGACCCTCATCCCTCGGCAATGATGATATGACAACCTATCACTATATCTTATATAGTAGTAGATGATGTCTTAGTATTATATTATGTTAGTTCATCTTGATTCTATTACATTCTTCAGATACTAGATACGATAAGAACATATACTACACCATATGTACAGAACATAGATGATTCACACTAATGTATGCTAGAATGAATTTTGGGTTGTGTTCTGAGCCATTCGTTCCTATACTTGGCAATTAAGCATGTGAAATATATCTTTGAAGAACATAAAACTTGTGGTCGTTACTGCAGAAAGTGTAGACTGACATGAACTGATTATGTTTAGTTTGTCTTACAATACAGATTTTTACATCCAAATTGAAATGGATCGTTACTTCGTTGCTCGTACATGGATGTACCAGCGGATCAACCTCCTGGACGGTAGGTACTTATAAGTATTGACCGTATAGGATTAGTATCGATCTATCGGTTTGGTATGGGCCGTATCGGTTGGTATTGGTCTTAGAGAATTGGTATCGTCCTATCCGATATGTATCGGCCATATAGCTAGGATTCGTATTGGCCTTATCAATTTGGTATTGGTCATATCCGATAGGTATCGGCTCTGTTGGATTAGTATAGACCATTTCGGATTAGTATCGTGGAAGGTTTAGTAACAACTATACTTGGATTTCTCTCTTCTAGAGCTAGATTACCATTGCAAGAGAGTCACGAGAGCGTAGCTGGCCAGTTACAGAACATACATACTTTATTTTCAATCTCGCTTTTTCTGATGGAAAAGGAAGCATGTATGTTACTGTAACTGGCCAATCACGATCTGGTGACTCTCTTGCAATGGTATTCTTGCTCGAGAAGAGAGAAATCCAAGTACAGTTGTCACTAAACCTTTCACGATACTAATCCAAATTGTCGATACTAATCCAACACGGCCGATACCTATCGGATATGACCGATACCAAATTGATAAGGCCAATATGAATCCTAGCTATACGGCCGATATATGTACATATCGGATAGGATGATACCAATTTGTTAAGGCCAATACCAATCTGATACGTCCTATACCAAACTGATAGACCGATACTAATCTGATATAGTAGATACTAAGTACATCCGGCCTATACCAGCGGATCCACCAATTACTGCACGATAGGCCCAACGACTCCAGTTACAACCGGTTATTGGTGAGTACATGATTATATAGTAATTCTGTTAGTCTTGTGATACAGATTTTTACTCTCCCATGCTACCAACGTCACAACTTTTCTAGTGTTGCTCCCTCTAATGATGATGAACGCAAAAATCAAAGACCCCCCTCTCCTTTCTTACTCTTCACAGTTCTCCCAACATGAAGGATCAGTGCTTTCTAGTTCTCTTCCATCTATGCTCTGGACCCATCTGTTCCTCCCTAATTCCCTTCTTCTTATTTGACTATCTCAGCCACATATGATATCCAGCTCAAGTGTAGAGTCGGAGGAGAAGAAGTGGGCAGAAAGAGGAGGGAAAAGCAATACAGCCGGCGGTATGACCTGGAGGAAGTACAGAGGTTTTGTTGGAGGTGCTGGCAATTTTCTCAGGATGGTGTTGAGGAGCAAGTGTAGAGTCGGCCAAAGGAGCTGGCCGACACTACACTTGCTCCTCAACACCATCCTGGAAAAATTACCAGAACCTCCAGCAAAACCTCTGTACTTCCTCCAGGTCATGCCGCCGGCTGTGCTGTTTCCCCCTCCTCTATCTGCCCACTTCTTCTCCTCCGACTCTACACTTGAGCTGGATATCATATATGGCTGAGAGAGTCAAATAAGAAGAAGGAAAGTAGGGAGGATCAGATGGGTCCAGAGCCATGGTGGAGGAGAGGAGAAGGAAAATTTCTGTTTCATGGGGGAGAAGCAGATGGGTCCAGATGGAAAGTAGGAAGGAGCAGATGTCCCTGTTATTTGTAGGCGTCCCCCTAGCGTGCCATGGGTGGTGGCACGTCACCCCCCTTCCCGTCCGACCACTATGATATGCCATCTCTAATGTCGTTTTATTACTCCGATTACAATTTCGATAAACTTCTTATTTTTTTATAATTTGAGTAAATTTCTTTACCCTATATGAAAATTTTTGTTGTCAGAGAGATGGCTCCCAAGACTCCCCGTGGTGGTACTGCTAGCCGAAGAAGGGGCCGAGGCAAGGAACCCTTGGAGGTCGACACGGAGGAAGTCCTCGTCGTCAAACAAGAGCCGGTGACTGTTAAGGATGAGGTGTTACCAAAGGTCGAGGTCAAGGAAGAACCGATGACCATCAGGGAAGAGATTGCTCCCATGGTTGAAGTTAAGGAGGATCCACCGTCAGAGAGTAGTAGCATCAGGACTAACCCTCATGTCCCTACAGAAGACCTCAACTAGATTGAGCCTTCGTATGCAAAGTAGCTGATAGAATGGTACATGCCTCAACGCAACTATGATCCCTGGCTGTGATGATTCATCGTCTGACTTGCGGTCTTTGCTGAGGCCAAAGTCGATTTTCCTCTTCATTGAATATTGAATATTTATGTTTAAATATTGAATATTTATGTGTTTTGTGTGAACAAATTGAATGCTTGGGATAGTTGTATGTTGGAATTGTTTGTGTGTTTTGTATATTGGAATATTTGTGTGTTTTGTATATTTGTGCTTGAGATATTTTTTTTATTGAATATTGAATATTTGTGTTCTGTATATTGGAATTGGTGTATATTGGAATTGCTTGGGATTATTTGTGTGTTTGGTATATTAGAATTGTGTATATTGGGAATGCCCAGCTTTATGCTATTTTTTTCAAAATATTCCCAGATACCGACGGACTGGCGGCCACTTTTCGACGGACTATCCGTCGCTAACTGGGGGATTCCCAATTAGCGACGGATGGGCGACTAAAATCCGACGGATTATCCGTCGCCAAGGTCCTAAAATTATGAAAGATATCCAGGAGCCTGTCGACGGAATATCAGTCGCTACTCCGTCGCTAATCCGACGAGGTTGGTGACAGATTAGCGACGGATTAGCAACATATTTTGCGTATCAGAAACTCTAATACGCGTTTAACGACGGTTTAGCGATGGTTTGTCCGTCGCTAAATGTTGCTACATTAAAATTTTAAACTGTCGAAGTTGAAAGAAAATCGTCGGCTAGCCGTCGCTAAATGTTTTGACGTAGCCAACGGTAATCCGTCGCTAAGTAGTCGGTGAGCGACGTCCTAGCGACGGACTAGTTTTAGCGACGAGGTTATTTCCGACGGATTTTTTTAGCCCGTATCCATCAGTAATCCGTCGGTAATTTCAATTAGCGACGGATAGGACTGTCGCTAAATCGTTGTATTTTAGTAGTGACGTCGGCGGTAGACCAGGAGGAACTCCTTGCTCCAATGCTCGCAGTGAGCATCCATGGCAGATATCATCCTCCGGTTGCTCTGTAGCACATCCGTGCTCATACCCCGGAGCTCCACAATTCTACACTCGAGTGCATCAAAACGTGCAGTGAGCACCAGATTATCTTTTTGCGTAGCATGGGGCAGCTTCGACCTCCATTTCATCTCCTCACGTAACTCCGCGATCTGCTCTACGATCTCCTAGACTCACGTTGACGCCTAAGAAGCCTGTGGCGAGGAGTACACAATGACAGATGGAGCCCTGGATGACTCTATCGCTAATAGGTGTCGTAGGATCCCGTACCGTAGTACGTACCCCGCTGAAGACCACCAAAGATGGTCATCTAGAGCTCGTCCAGCGACGGAGTAGCAGACGCACTAGCAGTCGCTCCCTCTACAGGTGCACTAGCAGCCGCTCCGTATGCAAGCACACTAGTTGTCGTTCTTGCAGCCGCCTGATCACGTAGCCTAATGTAGTCCTCCTAGAAAAATTTATGCTAATGTCTAAGGTACATATTACTAACTATGAAGATATCTACTTGCATATCTATAGTATGTTAAGGGATTTATTTATTATTAACATTTTAATCAGAATTGTACTTAAATTAACATAAGGAAGTAGAACGTACACATGTCTGGCTGACCTTCTCGTCGATGAACTCACCTTTCCATTTATGGGTGACCAGGAAGATGGTTACAATGTTGGGGTCCTCTCCCTTATATACCTATTAAAATATATTATTTATTATTAAATATAAATATTTTATCCAACTGTATAGAAATTAATATATATTGAATATGATACATACCAGATGACGAAAATACTCTCTCATGGGAATTGACCCACCACACCACTTACCAGCCTTCTACCGCGCCACCTTTGCCTTATCCGACCGATCCTTGTACTTGGGATCGTCGAATTTCACCTTCAACTCAGTCCATTGCGTAGGCTTAATCCAACCATGGATCGGCTTTCTGGCGTGATCACGAACCTTCTGATCGTTAATCGCATCGCGGATCAGCTTTTCGGCAAAGGAGGGAAAATGTTGCTCGATCTTTGTAGCCCGGTGTGATGGATTGAAGTAGATTTGCTACAACAAATAAAACATAAAGTTAAAAAATAAATAATTATTGATATTAAAAACATCTATAATTTTATACCTTGAAGTGGACAAACTAAAAAGCTTTTCTTTCAGCAGGAGCAGGTGAGTAGTTGAGCCAGGGCCCACCATAGTTCTGCCTCAAAAATAATCCCAGTGATCTCTGTACGGATGAGGGCTTATATCTATAAATTCTTTTTTAAATTAATTTCATGAATATATAGATGTAATCGTTTCAAAAATAAATAGTAATTAACTTACTTTGTAGGTCCGTCCGTCCAAAGCTCCACCCGTATGTCCTCTGGAGGGCGGCATGGAGGATCGGTCTCGTCTACAGCCTCAGGGGGAGTGACTTCCCCCATTTTCTCATTTGTGTCTATGGTGTCGGTAGCTAGAGGAATACTGGATGGGTAGTAGATGCGGGCCTAGAACTGCTCGTCCCAAGAGTATCGACATGACCTGACGATGGACCAGATGTGGGAGTAGATGAGGGCCTGGGACCTGGAACAATATGGTATGGTGGAGTACTCGTTGTAGACTTGGACGAAGGTCCGAAAGCAGGGACAGATACCGGGCGAGGAGTGCCCCCTCGTGTAAATATAGATCCATGTCGTGGCATACCTGACAGTAATATATGATAATAAAATAAAACACGAACACAGAAGTATATATGTCAGAATATCATAAAAGTAAATATACGATACTAGCCCAAACATACACAGAGTATCTCGTAATAGACCAGAGTATCGCAAGAGTCACCAAAGTACACCAGAGTCACAAAAGTACAAAAGTAGACAACACCAGAGTTGTAAGAGTCACAAAAGTACAAAAGTAGACAGCCCAAATGAAGTGCACGTGCACGCGTCATGCTTGTCGTCTTCTTCCTCCTCCTTCTCATTATATTACTTTCAATCCTCTTCTAAAAATTCATCTTCTTCATTTTGCTCGTCGTCTTATTCCTTCCCCTCCTCATCTACACTTTCATCTAGTAGATCTTCCTCTTCGGATATTTTTAGCTCTTCTACATAATAATTAGACGTGGAATGAGGAATTTCCGTTAAGTCCACATCTACAATATTTGGTAGAAGAGGTAACTCATCCTAGCTAGCAGTTACCTATGATACTAACTATACACACGTTCATCAAAGTACCAACTTACTTGACACATGGGTGTTGTCACGTGTTCTTTGTGAGCCATTCTCTGGAGAGAAAAAAAATTACTTCTGCAAGCCTTTTGAGGCTATTAGAGTTATATTAGATTTTCGAAAAATTCTATAAAAGACTAAGTTCTTCGTATTTTTTGGTATAACTCTAGTAGCCTCAAAAGACTTGCATAAGCAAATTTAATTTTTAGATAATGACTCATATAGACACTTGATTTCAAACTAACACGAACACTTAACATAAGAGAGAATGAAATCTCTACATATCACCTTAACTAGCTCTAGGTATTTGTGTATCATATGGATATCATGTACTATGGTACACAATATCACATTAATACTCTCTTGTATCTTGATACAGGATACAGTTTCAAATACCCATGACACTAACTATACACACGTTCATCAAAGCCTTACAGACATAAATTTTTTTTTCAGCCATTCTCTAAAAAGAAAATGCGACACAAAAGGCTTACAGACATAAATTTTCTTTTGAGAGGATGGCTCACATGGACACTTGATTCAGGCTACACACGTTCATCAAAGTACCCTGAAATCATGTGTTCGTTATGAGCCCACAAGAAAAACTAGACCTCGGAGTGTCAAAGTTAGCATTTACCTAGCAAGCACTTACTAGGGGTGAGCATTTGGTTAATTCATTCCAACGGAACCGAATAACCAAAAATCGAATTCGACCAAAACCTAATAAGCAAAATCAAAACTGAACCAAAATGGCCCACAGCCGAATCAAACCGAACCGAATTAAATCGGTTCGGTTTTCTGTTTATTCGATTTTTTAGTTTAATTGCACTTTTTTATTAATTTAGTGTATATATATACACACACACAATTTTAGGTACTAATATATATAGGTATATACCAAATATATATAGGTATATTTAGTATATACCTATATATATTTAGTATATACCTATAGATATTAGTACCTAAAATTGTGTGTGTATATATATACACTAAAATTTCTTATTCGATTTTCGATTTTGGACCGAAACCGAAACCCAAAATCGAAATCGAAGAAAAACTTTAGTATTTTTAAAACTGAAACCAAACCGAATCTCTTATTAGGTTCAGTTCTGTTCAGTTATTGGTCCAAACCCGAATAATGCTCACCCCTAACACTTACCATGAAATATTTGGCAATACCTAGCTAGCACTTACCTACATACCTAGTATCTTGACACATGTCTTGACACTATACCAATTATACCTACACTTGACACCATACCATATCTTATAGGATATACTCTAGATAGTTTCAATTAAACCCCAAACTTACCTTAACAATTATCCAATTTCTAAAATATATTATACACTACTAGGATACTCGCTCTATACACTCTAGATACCTTGAGAAATTCTATCATCTAACCTTTGAGAATGAACCAAAAGAATATAAATGCAAATATGGAGCTAAATTTTCACTTCAAATTAAGACGGAGAATACAAATGCAAATGCTTCAAATTAATACCCTCGCATTTTTCTGCCGCGCTCCCGTGTGCCGTGGGCACTTTTGCCCTCGCGCGCAGTACAACTTGCGTGCCGCGTGCCTGCACGTTTTTCTGCCGCACGCCCGTGCACCGTGCTTGCGCGCAACGTGCACCATGGGCACTATTGCCCTCGCGTATAGCACAACTTTCGTACCGTGTGCGATTTTCAGCCGCCCAACGTGCACCGTGCTTGCGCACAAGAAGCATCTCAGATTTATCAGATATGTGGGGGTTACTGGTATATAGTTATCTCAGTCACAATTATTCTTTATTGATATCCTTCGTATTATTCTCTATCTTTGATCATTTGACCTGATATCTACCTTGATCGTTGACCTTTCATGTTCTCTCGATTTGATCCTTGTGCCCTTTAACTTTCAGGGGTACTATTCATAATCCTTCCGATTATCTTGTTTGGGTTCTGCCGATGGCAGGTTAGCAAGCTTCTGTTAGGCCAGTTGTGGAGGATCAGTCTCAGCATTCAGATGCAGAATTGAGAGTTGACCCGAGTGTAGTGATGTCAATCAATCCCGATCAGCCAGCTGTGCCAGTACAATCAGTAGTCCGAAAAGAGGTAGTTCCAGTTCAGTCTAGTTTTGTCTAGGCAGTATCCGGATTTATTTATTTTAGTACTTTATTGCTTATGCTTTACTTTTGTCAATAAATGATCGGAGGCTAAGTTTTGTTCAGGAGAAGGGTTACAACCCCGGTCTTTGTTTGGTTTACGGGCAGTAACTTGGCTTCCAGAATAGCTCCCAAGTTATCTTATCATTTGTCGTCCTATTCAGTATTCACACGTTATACATGATCTTATGAGATACAATGATTAGAGACTAAGTTTTATTCAGGTGAAGGATTACAACCCCGGTCTTTATTTGATTTACGGGTTGTAATTTCAGTTTTGAAATAGTTCCTAAGTCATCTTATCATTTGTCGTTCTTTATAGTTCTTACATACTGTCCCAGTCATATAACATGCTCACAGGTTCCAGTTATCATACATGTTCACATGTACCATTTCTCTTACATGGTTTAGTTATGTCACAAGTTCTATGTTAATTCACAAGTCCACAGTTTACATTATGTCACACATGATTTACTTTATGCTCCAAGCTGTTTTACTTTTTTTTTATTCTCGAGATAAGTGCATTGGTAGTGCACGAGTCTTGAGCCGCATTCACTTATTTTTGTCTCTATCTGTAGCTATGTTAGTTATTGCTGGTTTTAGTTCATAAGTTTGGCTTCCTTTGTGGTACTTATTATTTGGGGTCTGACCCTACTGGTTTTGTTTGGCCAGATCTGATAGAAGAGCCCGAAGGATCTTTCGTACCATCTACTCGACGGTGACCATCCAGAGCACCAGACTACCTGAGTGGGTTTCTTGTTTCATTCTTCTACTTGAATGTAGATTATTCTTTTGTGGCATTTAGCTTTCGAGCACGTGTTTAGCTCGTGTTTTGGTTCTTAATATTTAGCCTACGGGCCTAAACATGATGTGTGTATTCTAGACTATAGCTAGAGCTTATCATGTATGACTATCGCCCTTGTTAGTTCTCCATTTTGTATTACTAGCTTCATGATCATCAATGTATATATGGTTTAGGACGCTTTACTATTGTATGTCTGATGATCATACTTTTTGTTCTTTGTATAATTGTCTGTAATTGAGATACCTAGAATTGCTTGACCTAGGATCGACTGTTGGCTTGTAGAAGTAACCCCCATGTCTTGACAGCTTATACGTGATTTCAGAGTACTGGTGTACTTTGGCATTACGTAGCTGGCCTTGTTCGTCCCCACTTGCCAGTATTCTGGTTCTGGGATGTGACATAACTATATCTAGCTAGTAGTTTATTCATATTTAGCTATTAAAAACTTTGGAACTATTTTTGTTATTTGTAATTTTTTAGATTAATAATAATCATATTCTTCGTGAGTAACCTAAGGGGACCTAGATACAATAAGGCTTTATATATATATACTTTTAGAATATAGAGTTTATATAAGTATATTTTTAGTTATTCAAATTAAATTTATAAAATATATATTAGCATATCTTCTTGATAAAGTTCCTTATCTAAGGTTATAAATAGATTTTAAGTAATTATAAGTATTTTTCTAAATAAATTTTCAAATATTTTATAAATATATATATTTCTAAATGTATATTTTTTAAATAATAATTATCCCTTCTAAAAATGAATTCTCTTAAGATTAATCATGATCATGATTAACTAATTATACGTTCATATTTCTAGAGATTCTGACTACTTCATATCGAACCTAGGCTAATCGGACTATCCTGGACCCAACGGGATTATCTATTTCACCAGCAAAGGACCCCAGGCGAGTATATTTTCTGATAATTTTTATATTTGATAACTTCTATGATTCGTATATTTAGTATTATCTTACATTGATCTTTTGTTGATTCTCGACCTGATGGTTATACGAGGTAGTATGTATGGATTACTTTATTGTTATATTTCATGATTACTATGTTCGTGACTAATTTTCGTCTTCATGACCTGCGTTGATCCATTAGTACTAGTCGGACGAAAACATACATTAGCAGACATGTAAATATATCCAGAATCATCCCATTTGTCTAATCGTGTCTGATAGCAGTCGCACACTTCACGTACGGGATGACGAATTTACCACCTTAGTCATTTACATGTCGAAAATGGTATTTCAACTCACTAGTTAGATACAGTCTTGCTATATATTATTATTTATGTTTCAGTCGTGTATTATTGTTACTTTTTTTTTTGTTACCATGCTCTCCAACTTTTACTCACATGTTTCATACCAGGATTATTTGTTTAATCCTTCCGTCATATATTTCAGTATTATTTATTGTTTTATAGATTTTGTCAATTATTGGAACTGTTGTTAGAATGTATTCATTCCATTCCTGATTGGAAACCAATTTTTTAGGTTAGTCGCGAAAAGTTCGTCGCTATACCTTTACCGACTATGAGCGACTAAATAGCAACAGAGAGCCCGTCGCTAAGGTTCTGTGAATCTTTCATATTTCCAGTAGCTTGCCGATGGATATCCCGTCGATCAGTAGTCGCCAACCCGTCGCTAATTGGGAATATCTCCAGTTAGCGATGGATAATTCGTCGACAAGTAGTCGCTATTCCATCGCGAACTGGGTAATTTTTGAATTTTTTTTGCATAAAACAGAGCATTCCCTGTTCACACAACATCCAAAACATCAAAAAATTACAATATGTATCACACATCACAGAAACCAACAAACTAATATACATCACACACCAATATACAATCCATCACAAATACATCACACAAACCAACATAAATCACACACCAATTATCCAATATTTAAAATTATCCACACATAAAACACACAAATATTCAATATTTAAAAAGATGTCAAACTATCCAGATATAATACATCAGGAAGGAGGAGTTCGATCGTCCACTGGTGGTACTCCCTGCTGTGCCCAACGCATATACACGTCCACCATGTATGGCGGCAATCCGTCGAAGATATGGTTTGGAAGTTGGCGTAGCTGTTGTGGCGACATCAGGTCAAGGAGGGCCGTCACAGTAGGAGGCGGTACTATAGGGACAGCAGGGTCGAAAGAAAGACGTCCGACGAAAGAAGGACCGACAACAGCAGTAGACGGATCGGCAACAGCAGTAGAAGGACCGACAGCAGACAGACCGGAAGCAGTAGAAGGACGCAAAAAGTACGTGGCCAATTGCGTTCGTAAGTCCGACACCACCTCGTTCAGATGCGCAAGATGTGTCCTCACATCAACGTCTGCCGGGGCCACGGGAGGAGGCGGGGGCGGTGGAAATCTCAGAATCGCCGCGTGCAACGGCGCAAGGGAGCCAACTCCGTACAGGCGCCCTTTCCTAAAGCCGTCGACGGTATCTACGAACATGTCGTCCTAGCGAGCGACCGTAGAAGAGGGCGTCCGTGCGGGCGTCGTTTTGCCGACATCCTTGACAGCAGATGGCTGAACCCGACTAAGGGCCTCACGATACGCAGTCTATCAAATGAATGTGTTTATATTATAAATTTACCTAAGTTATAATCTAAATCCTATGTTTCCCTAAGTTATAGTCTGAATCCTAAGTTTACCTAAGTTATAGTCTGAATCCTAAGTTTACCTAAGTTATAATCTGAATACTGATAATTCTAACATAAATCTCATAAACGTAAGTACTTACATCAGTCTCCTTGGCCCTCTCGTCGACGAAGCTCCTGTCCTTCTGCCTCTTATGGGTATGCTGGAATACATCGTTCATGGTGACCGATTCTGCCCCTTTTCCTTCCTTCAACGCCCGTTGGATCTGCATACGAAATATTCGTAGAATTGAATTAATTAAGTATATTAATAGTACCGAATTATATAGTGGAATGAATGTGCGGTATCTCACCAGATCTATAAGCGTTGCTGCGTGGGACCTTGATCCTCCCGTATGTAGTCCCGCGGCCCGTCGGTTCGCCTTCGCTTTTTTTGATTTTTGCTTGTACGCAGGAGCATCCATCTTCTCCAAGATCTGCTCATAATAGTCCTACCGGATCTACTCCTTCAAATGCGCCGTTCGAAGGTCATACACCGCGTCCCGTATCTTCTTCCCTGCGGTGCTTCTGTAGGTCTTGCGGATCGCCTTCTCGCGATGGAGGGGCCACCAGAACGTCCTCTGACATACAAATTCAATTATCACGTAATTAAAAAAAGGTTAATTAAAGAGTAATTAATAATTAACCACAAGATATATATATATATATATATATATATATATATATATATATATATATATATACCCTCATCTCGTCGAGCCAGATGTACTACAAGTCTACGGGTACCTCAGAAAAATTAAGGTAGGGGCCATGGTAGTTTGACCGGATAATCTGCCCTAGAAGACTGGCAGCATCCCACGAAAAAAAACCTACAAAGAAGCAACGACTGGATTATTAACTTGAATAAATGAAACAAATTTAATAAATTAACTTAAATTTACTTACGATTCACCCGCGAGCCATAGCTCTCGTCGGAACTCGCCTACCGACCTCTCTGGTGGCGTCGGAGGATCCGCGGCTCCGTGCATGTACTCACCAGTAACCGGATGTAACTGAGTCCGGGGGTACTCCAGGGCCCAATGAGCAGTAACTGGTGGATCCGCTGGTGGATTTGCTGGCGAAACGGAACCATCAACGGATGGAGACGTATGCCTCGCCGAAGGGGACGATAGCCCCGGGGTAGATCGCCTGCGGGATGAGTCCGTGCCTGGGGTACTCTTCGGGTCGGGATCGCTAGATGGGGTCATATCCCAGGATTGCGGAAGGCGACCCTGACCATTACCACCAGCAGCACCACTACAACCACGCCCACGACCAGGGCCACCAGCACCACCACCACCACGACCAACACCTCTACGACGAGTGTTAGCCATCATGACCTGTAAATAGAACACATAAACATAATTAACAATATATAAGTATAAATGAATATAAAACTAAACTAAAATATATATATACCACTAGCAAGGCGACGAGTGCCGCCGCGACGAGAAGAACTAGTAGTGCCATCTGCAAAAAGAAAATTATACAATAAGTAGATGATCGAACGACAAAACCATGAATTGAAACAAGAATGCAGATGTTTAAACTGAATTCACTAAGTTAGTTGTAAGTGCTTTCATGAGGTCAAACTAAATTCACGTATTTGGAAGTATTTTTAATATATACCGATATTTGATCTAATCATCGTCTTCGTCCTCGGCCTCGTCTTCATCCTCATCCTCATCATCATCCTCATCGTCGTCGTCAATGGTAATCTAGGTCGAGATTTCTGTCACGACCCGCACCCTGAGAAAGGGCACGAGAACGTGGGTACGTTCAGCCTAAGCCGCAGAATCGACGGTAGAACGCTGCAGGTCGTCTATAAATACTACAAGTAGACAATATATAAGGGTACATGTCATCTCCGCACGGAGGTATATAATATGGAATAACTCAATCACAAGACAAACTAGGATAGATAGCAGGAAATGGAAATATGATAGTAGAGAAAACTGGAAAAAGAGTTCTAGATCCAACACAGCTCAGAAATATAAACAACATCACAGAAACTCAAAACATAATATAGTATACTAAGTATGAAAGCAGTAGCTGGATCGCAGTCCAGGCAAGCCTAACTAAGCTATACTAGTCAAGGGGTGCAACATCTAGTGGCTCAGCTGCCAGGTCAAAGCCCTGACCTAGGTCTCCATCTGCCCTGGACCCATAGTAGGTCGATCAGTCAGCCTCTGAATCATCTGTAATATATCAACGGTATTCTGTCAGAAAAATAAGCAAGTACAAAACACTAACAGCAGTTCTAATGATTTGACATATTCCATAAGAGACAATTATAATAAAATACAAGACAAATATCAAAGCAGAAAATATAACTGGGTATGTGAAATAGGATATCATGTCATGGTGATAATACAGGAAGATAGAACAGGACATGATATATGATGTATAAAAGTAAACATAAAAGGTGCCATGAATTATTAGTGCGTTATGTGATCGGTTTAGATCCAGATCAGGCTATTCCATCGGACCGGCTATGAACAGGTGTATAAAAGAGCAAGATCAGGCCGGCCACCATGGAAAGCTATGAACAAGTAGGATCAGGCTTTACCCATCGTGATGCGAGGGTATAGCTATGAACAAGTAACAGGAACGAGTTTGAAGAACAAGTAGGGATTTGATCACACAACCATTAATAACTTCCCATCCTCGAATAGTATAATGGATCCGGACATGACACGTCATGACACGGGACTCAAAAGCAAGGGGCCAGGCCACTCCCAAGTCAATGTCTATATAAGTACAGGTAACAAGTCGAGCAATGTACCAATATACCAAATAAATCCAGGAACAACATCTCATGACAGGATCCGACGTATACTAGTCCGTAAAATCATCGTGTCAGGAATCAAGTAAGATACTACAACTGAATTGGATATAGAAGCTATCAACACATCGAACTACTATCAGAGAATGTACTCGCCTGTGGTCCTAAGCTGATATGGTGAACAGATGCTCAGAGTAATCACAGACCTAAAGATGAGATACCATAAGTCAAAACTGGGTTTAATAATGAAAGGAAAGCTAATCAAGTCATGATATACAAGTCTAAGCCAAACTAGGTCAAACTAGATCATATCAAGCCAAGCTAGGTTATACTAGGTCATACTGAGCCAAACTAGGTCACACAGAGACACAGTAGAACAACAAGGTCACATGAAGTCAATCCAAGTCAAACTAGGTCAATCTGGGTCAAGGGCTGACTTATAGTTGACTTTTGGTCAAAAAAGTCAACTCTGGTCAACTCTAGGTCAAACTAGTCAAATGTTGACTAACAATGGACTTTCAGTCAACTGGTCAACTCTGGTTTGGTTTTGGATCAATTCTAGGTAAGGTGTTGACTCGTAGTTGACTTTGGTCAAAAAGTCAACTCTTGGTCAACATGGGTCAAGCTAGACTAAACTATCCTTATCTAACCATTACCTACCAAGACAACCTATTTCTAACCCCATCTTAACAATTAAACCCAAATCTTAGACTTACCCCAATACCTTATCTTTACCCTTTACAAGGTATTCCCAATACCTTGTCCCGATACAAAGGTAACCCATATATACCTTGGAATACTAACCTGGGCTTCTTAGGGTAGCTAGACACTAACCTATCTAGCCATTACCAACCACTAACTCATACAAACTAGCCCATCCAGTCCATCTTATCACACATCTTAGCTAGCCTACAATACCCTCAATATTACCTCATGGTAATCTTGGTATCTTGAGATACCAAGATACCAATACCACCACTAAACTTAAACCTCTACCACTACCACTCAAAAACCAACATATATCTAACCTCCATCTATCTAGAATGCTACTTTTAGAATAACTCTCAAAACCAACTCAAAACATCTACCACTTACCCTCAAGATAACATAACATGGTATACATCCTAACATTGACAACCTTATTTTCTACCACTATAAACACTACCCCACTAACCACCTAACACACCAAAAACACTCTCTAACTTAGGCGTTTCATAGTAGAATATTTGGTGGACAAGTGGGGGTCATCATTGGAGTAAAAGGGAGGCCAAAAAGGGGTGCATTGGGGGCTACAAAAGCCCCCAAACTGCTGCTGCTGCTGCTAATGCAGTCCCCTTTCGGGGACTGCTGTTGTCTTGGACAGCAGTCCAAGACTACTGCTGCTGCCGCCATTCCCCCCCCCCTTCACTCATCTATACTTCTATACATCCCTCCCCTCTAATACTCCACAAACTCCACCACAAAACCTCTCAAGAACTCTCACAACCCCCTCTACAAACAACACTAATAGAACACAACAACAACATATAAATATAAATATAAATATAAACACACACAAACACAATATATATACATCAAGAAATTCACACCCCCATAAATATATATATATATATAACAAATACAATATGTATATATAACCACTCTCACATCTATTATATATATAAAGACACACACACAACATAATATATAAAGACACACACACACACATGAAAATATATATAGAGACACAAGAATAATATATATAGGGACACACAAGAACAACATCTCTAACACATAAATCTGAGATTAAAACATGAAATAAATCATTCAAACATAAAGACAAACACAAGGTGTGTCCAAATTTAGGAGTTCCCACATAGACACAAGACACATCAAGGACACTCTTAAATGTCTCTAAATGGACACAAAATGGACAAAAATGGAGACACAACCATGGGGGTGATTTCTATGGGTTCAAAACATTCCTAAATGCATGAGAGTTTATTTAGAGGGTAGATTTTACCTTTCGGGAGGTAAAATCTCAAAGAACTCCTTCCGATACGGCACCGACACGAAGGGATCTCCAAATGGACACGAACCAATGCAAACTCCTCCCAAACTTGGCTAGCACCTTCTCTTGCTAGAGTAGAGAAGAAATGAAGAAGATTGGATGGAGGAATGGATTGATTTGGGGGTAAAATCAATGAAGGCTCTTCTCAAATTTGGAAAAGAACTCAAAGAGATGAAAATGGAGGCTATGAATGAAAAGGTGATGACTCATTCCCCTCCCTCTTATGGCCGGCCATATAGGGCTAGTCATGGCATTTTGGCAAAGTCCAAAATGCCCCCTCTTGTCTCCATTTGGTTCAACTTAAGTTAGGTTTTGGTTTGGGGCTAAAATAGACTAGTTTGAGTCTCAAATCAACCCAACCTTGTCATAAGAATTTAGCCTAACATACTAACTTAAATATTGTCATATGTGGGCCATGTCTAGCTAATGAGTGGGTCCAACTAGAGTTGAAGCTACCCCGGATCTCCGATACAAGTCGGATTGAATTGAAATTCGAACCCGACTCAAATAACCCCAAAACAATATCATAAATAATAATATAAATCCAAAAAATATTCTAAAATGAAAAATGACCAAAATACCCCTGTTCTTGAAAACTGGAGGTGACAAATCTATCCACCTTAAAAATAATTCATCCTCGAAATTAAAATAAAGCAATCACAGAAAATCCATGCAGAAAACAATCCCATTCAAATACTTTTCAAAAAAAATCAGCAATAAAAAAATCTCTTTGAGGCACATCAAACACTTGTAAATAAAAACTGATACGTATCCGATACGGACATGAAACCAACACAAAATTACTCATATCAAAAGTCAAAATTAACAATCACCAATGCAATAAATATCAAAATAATTCAAGGAGGTCAAATGACCAAAATACCCTTAGGCCAAAAATTATATTAAAAACATCCTAATCATATGGTTAGGCTCTAGGTCAAGCAGTCTCTAGGTTTCACTAGCAACACATCAAAATCACAAGTCATGGCTTTACATAGTTTTAAAATGATTAAAAAAATCTCTAAAATTATATCATGATTTAAATGTCAATAAATAAATGATTAAAATTACAAAAGTTAAAATTACCCTTAATTTAGAAACTAGGTGTACAAGTTCCTCGAAATTAAGATGGTAGTTCTCTTTATAGGTCAAACACCCCACAATCATAGTCTCAAAATCATGCAGTTCGAGAATCATATACGTCTGTCCAAAATTATGATACTCAGAATCTTCGTCATGCTAGTGAGCAGGGCTACGATAATCACAGAGACCTCGACTATGGTACATATCTCTAGAATCATGGTATTTGGTATTTAAAATTTTTGCATTACCGTATGCATGGCCGCGAAAACCTTAAATTCTTACATCCGAAAAATACGTCCATAATCCGACTATATGTCCTCACTATGCCTCCTAACATGACCATAGAAGACTCTAAAATCCCATAATTGAGGCGACCTAGCCCAAGGACTTATCTCAGAGGAAAAGCAAAATCATATCACAAGAATAACAGAACAAAATTGATCAATTAACAAGGAACAGATAGAATCGAATTTCAAGACAGTTATAAGAAGGCAAATGCGGGAATAAGATCGAAAGATTAGAACCTGCAATCCGCTCTGCTACTGCCTGTGTATCCTCGACTGTCATGGCGAAAGCTTACGGTCACGACCCGCACCCTAGAGTAAGGGCACGAGACGTGGGTACGTCTAGCCTACACCGCAGTGTCGGCAGTAGAACGTTGTCCTAGGTCAAACATCTAACAATATAAAGGTACCTGTACAGTATATACACTCTGAATGGAGGTGACATAGCAAATACAGTCTCAATCACATCTAAGGTAGAGCATGATAAAAGATAGATAAAATATGAAATCCACAAAGAGATACAGCAGATAGAAGTCTAAGTGTCTAAGATACACAAACCCAGAAAACATCTCAAATCTCAAATACAGTAATCCATAGAGTAAATACAGCTCAAGATAACTGAAAATAAGCTATAAGAAAAACCCTAGCTATCTATACAACCTCTACTGTGTCTCCTCTAGGCTAGCAGGCAACCTCCAAGCTATCTGTAAAATTTATCAATAGGTCCAGTCAGGACAGGAGCGAGTACAGTACATCTCAATAAATTATAACAGGCTAGGAAATATAAACATGCTAGAGAGTAAGATACATGAAACTGAAGAACAACATGATGTAAAAGAGAGACTGTAAGTAAATAGCTACAATATATAGAGAACTATCAGTGACTAGTGATTTAGAGTACAAGATGGTTATGTAAACGGTACAATATTGTACACGAGTAATCTACAGAGGTTGTACACGAGTAATCTACTGGATTGATTACATAACCACTTCTACTCCCCCGCCCCAATCAATACACAAGGATCTAGCCAAGATATGTTATTGCACATGAAGTATAATCATACACGAAGATCATGTGAGCACATAAGTATACACGATTTCATACGATTCATACACGAAAAGCACGAACACAAGGAGTACACGATGCTCATGATAAAGTACACGAACACGAAATACCCGACGTATCCGCTAAGGAGATAACATCGTACGACAAGATCCATATAGTACTAATCCGTGTTACCAACGTGTCAGCATCAAGTAAAGTAATCTAAAGCAGGAAATATACTCCTAAACAGGATATAAAATGATCAGAGAATGTACTCGCCTGGTATCCTGAATATCTGAAGAGAATATACTGTCCGAGGAATGGTGTCTGGCTCCTATAGAACAGTACAAGTCACTACATGTCCAAAATAGTAAAATAGACTACTATAATATATTCTACATGATGTTTTAGTCAATCTAGGCAAAAGTCAATCCTTGGTCAACTCTAGTCAACTACACTAGTCAAAGTAGGTCAACTAGGTCAAGTCCTAGCCCAAAAAAGTCTAACAAGTCTCACTATGCCTAACCAAGCCTAGGCTAGCACTCACACAATCATAAGGCAATGTGAACCACAACAATACATAATATAAAATAGATACTATGTATAAATACATACCTTCATACATACATGCATATCCACATTACATACATATTTATATATATATAGGCATATATTACATCATGCATATTTATATAGTTACATAGATATATACATTCATGCACATTTACATACATACTTTTATACATTATATATGTTAACATTCATTATAATGCATTATATTTTACTTATACCTTTGATTCATTCATATATGACATTCATTCATGCATTTATACATTCATTCATTCATGCATCTATGTATTACCTACATGTTTTATACATATGCATATATTGCATATTCATATCATTTCATACATTAACATAGAGACATACAAACATGCACACATCATATATTTCATACCTTGCATTACCTTACATATCATGTTATATATTATCATTCATTTCTTTCATATATTACATTATCTTTAAGTTGAATACATCATATATGGATACAATACATTATCTTGCATGCTTGTATTCATATATTACATTCTATATTACCTATATACATGTATTTTCTCCATTCATTCATGCTTGCATCATATACTCTATATTACCATACATGTTATCATTATATATTGTATTACAATATTTATACATTATGCATTCATATATATCATTACATATATATCTTGCATTCATATCTAGCATTCATTATATACTTTCATGCATTCATTGTATATCATTCTTTCATTCATGCATTGCTTATATGCATTATATTAATTGTATCCCTACATGCTTGCATTCAACCATATATATATATATATATATATATATATATATATATATATATATATATATATATATATATATATATATATATATATATATATATATATATATATATATACATTAATGTAAAGAGGATATATATCATATATATATATCATTTCATTCATCTAACATATCATTATATACATACTCTATATTCATTTAATACCCATACTACATAGGCTCATATGTTACACAAAATGCATATATCGTAGAGTCACTCTTCTACTTAAAACCAATACTGTACCAATTGGGCATCTACTAAATTCTAGGATTAAAGTATGTTGTAGCCCTTCGTGTTAGCTTTCTGAAACTTCAAACAGATCGTATTTTCGTATCCGAAAGCTCCCAAAATCGCGAAAATACCAAAACACATTCGTCTTTCGTACAGCTGACACTCAAATAATTCTACAGAAAGTTACAGAAAGAATTTAGCTTATTAAAATATATATTTGGAAAGCTAACTTCGATACGCTTCTTTAAAAAAAATGAAAGATTAAAAGGAGTTCTAAGCTAAAAGTTATGACATTTCTAAGTTGCTTTGGTTAATAAAAACGTGGATGAATATTATGACGAATTTGAGTTGTTTTGGACAAAAGAAACACATGTAGGCCAAGATACTTGGATACCAACATAGGTATCCAAATGAAACTCATTCTAACCATCCTAACTAAGATCAATCCACTTTTCTAACCATTCTAAAATTGAATTTAAATATTTATTTAAACTATTAACATACAAACATACACATGGGGTGTCCTAATTTGGGATCTATCAAGTAGGACAAAAGATACATATCTAAAATCCTCAAGAGAGCTCCAAATGGTCTCAAATTTGAATCTAAAGGGGACACATGCATGAGGATGGATCCTACGGATTCAAAACTAATTTATATGCAAAGAAAATCAATTTAGAGGATGGGTTTTACCTATTGGGAGTGGAATCCCAATGAAATCCTTTAGGACACGGCTCTAATACGAAGATCCCTCAAAGTAGACACTCCTCCTTGAACTTCTCTTCCAATCCTTGGTAGCACCCTTCCCTTGGAGAATGGAAATGATTGAGGGAAGATTTGGTGAAGGAATAATTTGATTTGGAGATCAAATCAAAGGGAAGGCTCTCTAAAATTGGGGAAGAACAAAAGGAAAATAAAAGAGGCAAGATTGTAATGAATGAAATGAATCATTATCCCCTAAAGGTGGCTGCCATAAAGAGTCCATTAAGGCTAATAGGAAATGTCCTAATTGCCCCTCTCTAGTCTCATATGGTTAAGTCTAGACTAGGTTCAAGTTTAGGGTCAAAATGATCTAGTTTTGAGTCTCTAACTTAACCATTCTAACATAATAAAAATTAGTTTAATTAACTAACTTAAATGTTGGGTCTTGTGAGCCATGTTTAATTTAATATTGGATCCCATCTAGAGTTCAAGCTATCCGGGTCACAATACAAGTCGGAACGAGACGAAACTCAAATCCGACTAAACAATCCAATAAAAATAATATTAAAAATATAAAATTTTCTCAAAATATTAAAATATGAAAAATGACCAAAATCATGATATATCAATTTAAATATTATTAAAATAATCAAAAATTCATCAATTAATCAAAATCCTAAATAATTCAAAAGTCACAAAATGACCAAAATATCCTTAGCCTAAAAAGTTGTAAATAGTCATTCTAATCACATGGTTAGGTCCCCATGGTCATGGTTAGTCTCTAGGCTCAACAGTTATAGAGTTCACCAGCTAACACATCAAAATTATAATTCACCAATTTTAAATAGTATTAAATTAATTAAAAAATTCCCATAAATCATAAATCCTATTATTAAATAATAAACTTTTACAAAAGTTCAAAATTACCCTCATTTGAAAAACTGGGTGTTACAATCCTACTCCCCTTAGAAAATTTTGTCCTCGAAATTAAAATGTTCATACTCCTTCTAGATCAAACCTCCACAATTAAAGTCTCAGAACTTACCTAAATCATACAATTTAAAAGAATGGCATACAGGATCATGGCATACGGTGGTAGTGTAAGTCTCATCTAGGTATACTAGTTACACTAGACCAAAACAATCATAGGGTATCAAAACTTACAAGCAATCAGGGGTGTTAAACTGAAAAAGATACAGAAATAACAAATCATCAAAACTGTAAGGCAGTCTACCATCCTATATGAAAACTGGTACTTATCAAAAAATAAAATAAAGATAATTAACTACTAATTATCTATAAAGGGGTACTATTCAAAGAAAAAAATCACAATCAAAAGTTAAAGAATGAAAGTCAATTGCATTGAAATCCAATCACAATATATATATAAATAGAGAGCGCGTTAGAGAGGGAAAAGCTAGCATTATGTAAAGTTATGTGGTTCGTGTGTGTATGGGTGTATGTGGACATGTTCATATGGTTAGATAGTAGGCATGTGTGTATGTGAAATATACATGAGAGTGTATAGGAGGATTTAGGTTTCAAAACAATAGCTATCAAGCTATACTACTCATAGCATATCGGTTAACAATCTACAATGCACAACCTATTTAATCGTAACATGCATAGTTAACCATATATATATATATATATATATATATATATATATATATATATATATATATATATATATATATATATATATTATTTTTTTCTGTGGAACAAGACAATTTTATTGAATGGAAAACAAACACACATACAAAGCTACTAGACCGGGTCCCACAGAAAGGAGACCCGGATACAAAATTCAAAAGCAAAAAGCAGCCATAGGCGGGAGGAGCCCACGTGGGGGGGGGTGTCACGTGGGTCAAACGCGGGGCTCGAGGGGCCCTGGTCCAGGCACGGGGCCCGAGGTGGCCAGGCCTGGCACAAGGCCCGAAGGACGCTGGGCCCGAGGGGGAACGGTACACGGCGGCGGCGGAGGGCCCAGACCCGCCGGAAGGGGCAGAGCTCCGGCGATACCCGAGGGGGGGCACGCGCACGAGACCCGAGGGGGGGCCACGCGTCCTGCAGGCGCCCAGCCCGAGGAGGGCCACCACCCGATGACGTGACGCGCCACAGCGGCTGGGACTCCGACGAAGGGAACAGGAGCTCCGGTGGGGTTCGTCTCCGGCGACTGAGGGAGGGCGGAGGAGGAGGGAAGAGGGGAGGCACTGGAGACGGGCGCCACAGGAAGGAGCAGACGGGAGGACGACGGCCGCCGAAGAGGGGGAGGAGAGGGGACACGCCGAGAATCATCCGGGACGAGCCACTGGGACGGGGGGGCCGCTCCAGGAAGTTCACGGCGAGCCACTGGGACGGGAAAGCCACGACGAGCCACTGGGACGGGGGGGCCGCTCCAGGAAAGTTACGGCGAACCACCGACAACGGTTGAGCTAGGGGTAGCGATACGCTCCCAGGGAGAGGAGGACCGCCTCCGCCTGGGGGTGGGCGGGGGTCCAGACCCACCGCGAGGAAGCTGGATGACGCCAGTACGCGCCGGACGAGGAAGAGGGAGCCAGGACAGAGGCGGAGGGGTCAGCCGCCGAGACGGGGAGGGGCGGATCGGAGGCTGAAGGGAGGCACTCTACCGTGGCGCTGGGAGGAGCCGGAGGGGAAGGAAGGGGGCGGCTGGCATGGCCTCAGCCAAGGAGAACGGAGGCGCCGCGAGGAGGGGGTTAGGGTGGGGGAGGAGGTTCCAAGCCCCGGCGGCGGGGGAAGGAAGGGCCGTAGGAAAGGCAGCCTCCGAAGCGGAGGGAGCCACGGAAGTGGAGACCACCGGGAAGGCGGGAGGAGGAAGGGTCGGTGCGATCTCCACGCGGAGAACTGGGGGGTAACTTGAGGGAAGGCGGGCGTTGGGGGTGGTCGAGCCTGGGGAAGGGGGCGACGCGGCGGAGGGGATGGCGAGTGAAAGGAGAGTTGGGCCGGGGCCGAGAATGGAGGGGCCCGGAACCGGCGGAGAGCGCCGCGCGCGGTGACGCCTACGACGCCGAGGGCGTCGGCGATGCCGAGGAAGAGGAGGACGAAGGGGCGAGACGTCGTACGTCGGGCAAACGCCGGGCAGCAGAGCCGGGGGAGAGGCGGCTCCCCACGGGGACGACGACCAGGAAGCACCTGGCCAACCGCATAGCTCAGGGGGACCGGGAAGAGGGGGGAGGCCTAGCGTGGCTGCGGGGTGCCGGGGAGCCGCCGGACGCCTGCCCAGCACGGGGAGAGGCGGGGCTCCACCCCAAGGGATCTACGCCCAGTGGCCCATTGGATTAGTTAACCATATATATATATATATATATATATATATATATATATATATATATATATATATATATATATATATATATATATATTAAAATATATATATATATATATATATATATATATAAAGAGGTAGAGATTTAGTTATGTATCTATATACATTATAACATGTATGCATAAATTCTATATATATCTATATAGATATATGAACATAACATAGAGATTAAACCCAGTTTTAGTTCAGCATTTACATACAAAATCTGAAAATAAGCTAACATTTAAACCAGTGTAATATTAACATAATGCAGTTTCAGATTTTAGGGGTTTGAAACATCACAACCAACTCAATGCTCCCAACACATCCAACATGATAGAGATGAAACCTAACATACTATCCATACATTTAGCTATACATACAGTTCAATATTACATACTAAATCTGAAATTGAACTAAACATTTGAAATCAATGTGAAAATTTTAACATGTATTCAGTTTTAGGATTTTGGAGAAATTCGAACATCAAACCAACCCAATGTTTATCACAACCTAACATGTAAGAATATGAAACCTAACATTATATCCCTACATACAACAATGTATATAGCTCAAAATATTACATTTAAAAACAGCAAATTAAACTAATCCCTTAGAATCTAGTATTAAGGGTTAATATGCACACAGTCTCATATTTGACAAATTCAAACACAAAACTTAACCAATTTCCTTAAGAATTGAAACCATGTATATAACATACATGTGTAGTGATGTAAACAACAACTAATAATGTAAATTTTATATTTAAATTATGAATTTAAACTGGAAAAGCAGAGAACCAGTCTCTGATACTGTACTGTATCAGAATATTGGGGTTTTGATAATTTAAACATCAACAACATATTAATATTCATTTAGATGGGTTGATAATCAAAGTGTAGCTTGCATACGTGTCAGACAAAGTGTCTGTGTCCACTATATATATTCTCATGTCCCAATATAAAAATCAAATTCTATATCAAGACCAACATTTAGATTCCTACCAAGATTGCAAAGCAGGTGATTGATGTAATCAAGACAGTTTTATTATTATTTTTATTTAATACAAGAATAATAGCAAGAAGGAAATAACGATAAAATATGTTATGCTTATCTGTTTAAAAGAAGGAACCATTTTGAAACTAGAGCTATAATATCAAATCCAAGATAAGGTCTAGCCAAATCATCGATTCATTATTTTAAGAAGAGGTTCATTGTAAGAAGTTACACAAAGGTTTATAATACAGCTAAAGCTACTCCTACTCCTAAGTTAAACAATGAGAAATAAAACAAACAAAACAATTTTTTTGAAAGACTGAACAAAAGTAGAGAAAACTTGTTCAAGAGCATTTAAGGTACAATCTGATAATCATATGCGTCTATCCAAAATCATGGTGCTCCAAATCCTCGTCATACTAGTAAGCAAGGCTACAATAATCACAGAGTCCTTGACTAAGGTGCATACCTCTAGGTTCATGGTATTTAAAATTTTTGCATTGCCGCATGCGACGGCGAAAACCTTAAATTTCCACACCCGAGAAATAGGTCCAAAATCTGACTATATGTCCTCACCATGCTGGCTAATGTGACTGTAGAAGACTAGATTCCATAACTTAGATGACCTAGCCCATATAATTTTCTCAGAAGAAAAAAAAACAAACATAACAAAAGAGCAACATGACAAAATTAATCGGTCAACAAAAAACGGATGGAATCGGATTTCAAGGTAGTTATAAAAGACAATTGCGGGAATAGAATCGAGAAGAACGGAACTTACAGTAAGATCTCCAATGGTCTGTGCATCATCGACTGTCCTGACGATAGCTCGCCCCTGCTGGTTTTTCCTGGTCTGCTGCTGATGCTGCATGAACCGCTGCTGCTGAGAAAAATCAGGAATAACAAAAAAGTCTCTGTACAGATAGAGGTGCACCTCCCATGTAGCAGAAACGCCAACCTGAGTCGACACAACAGGAGCTGCGATCTCGAGGCCCAGATGAACAGGACGAGAGGTGGCCAGCCTCTCGATAGTATTCTCTAGACCGGAGCGATGAGATCGCGTCTCCATAACCATTATGAAGACAGATCAAAACAAGAAGCAATTTCTGAGAATGAAGCAAAAATTCAAAGGAGGACAGTTTATACTCAAGGGAAGACAATAAACAGCAAATTTGGGTAAAAGGAATCTGATTAAGAGTTTTTTCTAATGTGATTGAGTACCTTCAAAAATATCCTAATACTACTGCAGGCTGTAGTGATACTCTAATTCGAATACCACTACATAAACTCGACCTGCATGGGCCACCACTAAAAATGTGTCACGACCCGCACCCTAGAGTAAGGGCATGAGACGTGGGTACGTCCAGCCTACGGCGCAGTGTCGACGGTAGAACGTTGTCCTAGGTCAAACATCTGACAATATAAAGGTACCTGTATAGTATATACACTCCAAATGGAGGTGACATAGCAAATACAGTCTCAATCACATCTAAGGTAGAGCATGATAAAAGATAGATAAAATATGAAATTCACAAAGAGATACAGCAGATAGAAGTCTAAGTGTCTAAGATACACAAACCCAGAAAATATCTCAAATCTCAAATACAGTAATCCATAGAGTAAATACAGCTCAAGACAACTGAAAATAAGCTATAAGAAAAACCCTAGCTATCTATACAACCTCTACTATGTCTCCTCTAGGCTAGCAGGCAACCACCAAGCTATCTGTAAAATTTATCAACAGGTCCAGTAAAAGGCTAAGAAATATAAACATGCTAGAGAGTAAGATACAGGAAACTGAAGAACAATATGATGTAAAAGAGAGACTGTAAGTAAATAGCTACAATATATAGAGAACTATCAGTGACTAGTGATTCAGAGCACAAGATGGTTATGTAAACGATACGATATTGTACACGAGTAATCTACAGAGGTTGTACACGAGTAATCTATTGGATTGATTACATAACCACTTCTACTCCCCCGTTCCAATCAATACACAAGGATCTAGCCAAGATATGTTATTGCACACGAGGTATAGTCATACACGAAGATCATGTGAGCACATGAGTATACACGATTTCACACAATTTATACACGAAAAGTACGAACACAAGGAGTACACGATCTTATGATAAAGTACACGAACACGAAATACCCGATGTATCTGCTAAGGAGATAACATCGCACGACAAGATCCATATAGTACTAATCCATGTTACCAACGTGTCAGCATCAAGTAAAGTAATCTAAAGCAGGAAATATACTCCTAAACAGGATATAAAATGATCAGAGAATGTACTCGCCTGGTATCCTGAATATCTGAAGAGAATATACTGTCCAAGGAGTGGTGTCTGGCTCCTATAGGACAGTACAAGTCACTACATGTCCAAAATAGTAAAATAGACTGCTACAATATATTCTACATGATGTTTTGGTCAATCTAGGCAAAAGTCAACCCTTGGTCAACTCTAATCAACTACACTAGTCAAAGTAGGTCAACTAGGTCAAGTCCTAGCCCAAAAAAGTCTAACAAGTCTCACTATGCCTAACCAAGCCTAGGCTAGCACTCACACAATCACAAGACAATGTGAACCACAACAATACATAATATAAAATAGATACTATGTATAAATACATACCTTCATATATACATGCATATCCACATTACATACATATTTATATATATATAGGCATATGTTACATCATACATATTTACATAGTTACATAGATATATACATTCATGCATTTATACATTATATATGTTAACATTCATTACAATGCATTATATTTTACTTATACCTTTGATTCATTCATATATGACATTCATTCATGCATTTATACATTCATTCATTCATGCATCTATGCATTACCTACATGTTTTATACATATGCATACATTGTATATTCATATCATTTCATATATTAACATAGAGACATACAAACATGCACACATCATATATTTCATACCTTGCATTACCTTACAAATCATGTTATATATTATCATTCATTCCTTTCATATATTACATTATCTTTAAGTTGAATACATCATATATGGATACAATACATTATCTTGCATGCTTGCATTCATATATTACATTCTATATTACCTATATACATGTATTTTCTCCATTCATTCATGCTTGCATCATATACTCTACATTACCATACATGTTATCATTATATATTGCATTACAATATTTATACATTATGCATTCATATCTATCATTACATATATATCTTGCATTCATATCTAGCATTCATTATATACTTTCATGCATACATTGTATATCATTCTTTCATTCATGCATTGCTTATATGCATTATATTAATTGCATTCCTACATGCTTGCATTCAACCATATATATATATATATATATATATATATATATATATATATATATATATATATATATTTATATATATATATATATATATACATTAATGTAAAGAGGATATATATCATATATATATCATTTCATTCATCTAACATATCATTATATACATACTCTATATTCATTTAATACCCATACTACATAGACTCATAGGTTACATAAAATGCATATATCGTATAGTCACTCTTCTACTTAAAATCAATACTGTACCAATTGGGCATCTACTAAATTCTAGGATTAAAGTATGTTGTAGCCCTTCGTGTTAGCTTTCTGAAACTTCAACAGATCGTATTTTCGTATCCGAAAGCTCCCGAAATCGCAAAAATACCGAAACACGTTCATCTTTCGTACAGTTGACACTCAAATAATTCTACAGAAAGTTACAGAAAGAATTTAGCTTATTAAAATATATATTTGGAAAGCTAACTTCGATACGCTTCTTTAAAAAAACGGAAGATTAAAAGGAGTTCTAAGCTAAAAGTTATGACATTTCTACGTTACTTTGGTTAATAAAAACGTGGATGAATATTATGACGAATTTTAGTTGTTTTGGACAAAAGAAACACATGTAGGCCAAGATACTTGGATACCAACATAGGTATCCAAATGAAACTCATTCTAACCATCCTAACTAAGATCAATCCACTTTTCTAACCATTCTAAAATTGAATTTAAATATTTATTTAAACTATTAACATACAAACATACACATGGGGTGTCCTAATTTGGGATCTATCAAGTAGGACACAAGACACATATCTAAAATCCTCAAGAGAGCTCCAAATGGTCTCAAATTTGAATCTAAAGGGGACACATGCATGAGGATGGATCCTACGGATTCAAAACTAATTTATATGCAAAGAAAATCGATTTAGAGGATAGGTTTTACCTATTGGGAGTGGAATCTCAATAAAATCCTTTAGGACACGGCTCCGATACGAAGATCCCTCAAAGTGGACACTCCTCCTTGAACTTCTCTTCCAATCCTTGGTAGCATCCTTCACATGGAGAATGGAAATGATTGAGGGAAGATTTGGTGAAGGAATGATTTGATTTGGAGATCAAATCAAAGGGAAGGCTCTCTAAAATTGGGGAAGAACAAAAGGAAAATAAAAGAGACAAAATTGTAATAAATGAAATAAATCATTCTCCTCTTAAGGTGGCTGCCATAAAGAGTCCATTAGGACTAGTAGAAAATGTCCTAATTGCCCCTCTCTAGTCTCATATGGTTAAGTCTAGACTAGGTTCAAGTTTGGGGTCAAAATGATCTAGTTTTGAGTCTCTAACTTAACCATTCTAACATGATAAAAATTAGTTTAACTAACTTAAATGTTGGGTCTTGTGAGCCATGCTTAACTTAATATTGGGTCCCATCTAGAGTTCAAGCTATCTGGGTTACAATACAAGTCGGAACGAGACGAAACTCAAATCCGACTAAACAATCCAATAAAAACAATATTAAAAATATAAAAAATTTCCAACATATTAAAATATAAAAAATGACCAAAATTATAATATATCAATTTAAATATTATTAAAATAATCAAAAATTTACCAATTAATCAAAAATTTAAATAATTCAAAAGTCACAAAATGACCAAAATACCCTTAGCCTAAAAAGTTATAAATAGTCATTCTAATCATATGTTTAGGTCCCCATGGTCATGGTTAGTCTCTAGGCTCAACAGTTCTAGAGTTTACCAGCTAACACATCAAAATTATAATTTACCAATTTTAAATAGTATTAAATTAATTAAAAAAATTCTCATAATTCATAAATCCTATTATTAAATAATAAACTTTTACAAAAGTTTAAAATTACCCTCATTTGAAAAACTGGGTGTTACACTCGCCCCTGCTGGCCTTTCCTAGCCTGCTGTACTCTGTCCTGGCCTGCCTGTCTGGCTGCACGAACAGAACAGTTCTTTATCTGGTGATCTGAAGCTCTACAGGATAAACAAACTCCCAGCCTTATCCTGTAAACCTTTCGGGTGTGCCCCGGCTTCTCGCATAAAGCACACTGCATGGCCTACCTCGGGCCCTGACCCTACTGCTGGTGGGCACGTGCTGGTGCCTGCTGAAGCAGTAACTGAGGCTGCATCTGCTGAAACTGTCTCTGCTGAAAGTGAGGGCGCTTGGTCGGCCCCGCACTAGAACTCGCTACATGAACGTCACTGCCCCTCTTCGGCTTGAGGCTGAAGTCCTCCTCAGCTATCTGTGCCTCCATCAGTATCTGCTCGAAGGTCGCATCGCGTCGTCCAGAAGTACGAGTGCGAACCGAATGAATAAGGCCTCTCCTGAACTTACGGGCCTTATACCCCTCATTCTGGATCAGGTCTGGAGCAAACCTACTCAAATGGAAGAACTCCGCTGCATACTCGTCTACCAACGAGTTCTCCTGCACTAATCCGACGAACTGGACCTCCAGAGCTGTAAGAGCCACGTCGGGATAGAACTTCTTCTTGAAGAGCCGTCTGAAGTTCTCCCATGATATACCCCTCACTGACACCTGAGGGTCTATCCGGAACCACGTCAAAGCAATGTCGAAGAACTAGCTAGCCGCTGACGTCACCCATAGTCCCTTCGGAACCTCTGCTAACTCCAGGCTCCTCTGAACGTCCTCCAACCAGTCATCAGCATACAGTATACCCTCGGTACCCTTGAAGTCCCTCGGGTTCATCTTCCTAAAATCCAGACATGTGTCAGGCCTCCCCTGACTCTACTGCTGAACTGGGGTACCCTGAACTGTACCCGAGTCTATCCTCTCAACTGCTGCCATCGCCAGCTAGTGAGAGTTCTCCATACTCTATTGTAGCACCTCTGTCTGGCGGTGGGATGCGTCAGCCTGATGCTGTTGTGCCTTTGTTTGGGACCTCTGGGTCTGCATCATCTGCTGTAGAAGGGCCATCATCTGCTGTGTATCTATCGGTAGCGGGGGTGGCGGGTAGAAGAATCTCAAGAATGACTATGGACGGTCCTGCAGCTGGAGGTGGAAGACCTCCTGGAATAGTCGCTGCTACTCCTGCTTGAAGGGCAGGAACTGAGGTGGCAGATCCCTCGACTGCTACTCCCGTAGCCGGAGGTGGAGGTCCTACTGGATCGGACCTCTCTAGAACAGCACTAGGTCCTGCTGCCTGAGAGCGAGTAATCATCATCCTGAGGACAGATTGAAATAAGGAGATCAATATGGCACATGATAAGGAAAATCAAGGAAGGACAGTTGAATTCAAATGCAAGAAGAGTTGTCATGGTAATCAAAAGATCAGAATTTTCCTAAAATGTGATTGAGTAACTCCTATCATATCCTAGATCCTATGTCCTAGTCGTAGGCTCGTAATTAGTACTCTAAGTCGAGCACCATTACGAGATCGCAATAATTGCGACATCGACCTGCATGGGCCACCATAAAAACGTGTCACGACCCGCACCCTGAGGAAGGGCACGAGAACGTGGGTACGTCCAGCCTACGCCACAGAATCGGCGGTAGAACGCTGTAGGTCGTCTATAAAAACTATAACTAGATAATATATAAGGGTACCTATCATCTTCGCACGGACAAACTAGGATAGATAGCAGGAAATGGAAATATAATAGAAGGGAAAACTGGAAAAAGAGTTCCAGATCCAACAAAGCTCAGAGATATAAACAATATCACAGAAACTCAAAACATAATATAGTATACTAAGTGTAAACGCACTAGCTGGATCGCAGTCTAGGCAAGCCTAACTAAGCTATACTAGTCAAGGGGTGCAACATCTAGTGGCTCAGCTGCCAGGTCAAAGCCCTGGTCTAGGTCTCCATCTGCCCCGGACCCATAGTAGGTCGAACAGTCAACCTCTGAATCATCTGTAATATATCAACGTATCCTGTCAGAAAAAATAAGCAAATATAAATACGAACAGCAGTTCTAATGATTTGACATATTCCATAAGAGACAATTATAATGAAATATAAGACAAATATCAAAGCAGGAAATATAACTGGGTATATGAAATAGGATATCATGTCATGGTGATAATACAGAAAGATAGAACAGGACATGATATATGATGTATAAAAGTAAACATAAAAGGTGCCATGAATTATTAGTGCGTTATGTGATCGATTTAGGTCCAGATCAGGATGTTCCATCTGACCGGCTATGAACAGGTGTACAAAAGAGCAAGATCAGGTCGGCCACCATGGAAAGCTATGAACAAGTAGGGTGTAGCACCCAGTTTCCCAAATGAGGGTAATTTTGAAATTTTGTGTTTATAATTATTTTAATAATAATATTTAATTCATGATATAATTTTTGGTGATTTTAAATTATTTTAAAATTATTTAAATCAATGACTTGTGGTTTTGACGTTTTGCTAGTGAAACCCTAGAGACTGTTTGACCTAGAGCCTAACCATGTGATTATGATATTTTAATATCATTTTGGCCTAAGGATATTTTTGCATTTGACCTCTTTGAATTATTTTGATATAATTTTATTATTTATGATATTGTTTTGGGGTTATTTGAGTCGGGTTCGAATTTCAACTCAATCCGACTTGTATCGGGGACCCGGGGTAGATTGACTCTAGTGGGACCCACACACTAGTTAGGCATGGCCCACATGATATTAATTTTAGTCCACATGATATTAATTTTAGTTAGTGACTAGACTATTTATTTTGGTTAGTATTAATATGGATTAGTGTTTTAGGATTGACCAAACTATCCCCGACTTAACCCCTTACCAATGTATTAGTAAATAGACTAGAAAAGGGGCTTTTGGACTTTTCCTAATAGGACAAAACCACCTTTATGGCCAGCCACAATAAGGATAGGGTTGAGCCTCCCATTTGTCATTATCCATCTATTTTTCTCTCTCTTGTTCTTCCCCAAATTCCTAGAGAGCAATCCCTAGCAATTTCTCCACCAAATCATTCCATTTCACCACCAAATCTTCTTTCCTTCTCCATTCTAGCCAAGGAGGAAGCTACCCAAGTTTGGGAGGATTCGGAGCTCGTTCGTGTCCTTTTAGAATCTCTACGTGTCGGTGTCGCTCTGGGAAGGCTTTTCTTCGATTCGATCTACCGGGAGGTATAAATCCCTTCTCCTTTTCATTTCCTCATGCATATAGGTCTATTTTGAACCCATAGGAATGACCCCCATGGTTGTATCTCCATTTGTGTCCATTTTGTGTCCATTTGGAGGTTATAAGAGTGTCCTTTGTGTTGTGGATGTGTTCATGTTACATATATAGATTTATATATATATATTGTAATGAGAGTGTATCTATATTTATATATGTAATAAATGGTTCATGATGATTATATAATCAAGTTTGTGAGTGTGGTTCCTCATATTATTATTGCTATTATTGTTGTGGATAATTAGGATATATATTGTGTATTCTTTTGGCTCAAACTACCCAAATCCGTCATAATTTTTATCCACGTTTTTAATTTCAGCCCTAACTTAGAAATGTCATAACTTCTAGCTCATAGCTCGGTTTAATCTCCTGTTTTTTTATAAGAAGCGTATTGAAGTTAGCTTTCCAAAAACATGTATTAATAGGCCTAATTCTTTCTGTAACTTTCTGGAGATTTATTTGAGTGTCAGCTGTACGAAAGACAAACGCGTTCTCGGTGTTTTCGTGACTCTGGGAGTTTTCGGAAACAAAAATACGATCCGTTTAAAGTTTCGGAAAGCTAACACATAGATCTATAAAATACTTTAATCCTAAATTTTAGTTCATGCTGAGATGGTACAGTATTGATTATTAGTAGGAGTTACTATTCGGCATATGCATTTTGTGCACCCTTGTGTGTAATATAATGTTCTATTTGATTTTAACCCATGTTAATGTATATACATTATATAATTAAATAGAGAATACAAGCATGAGTAAATAGTTAAATAAATGATGTATGAGGTGTAAGTATCCTATCTAATGTAAGCATGTATAAGTATGGCTTGTAATAAATATGTAAGTTCTATAGTATGTAATGTATGGTGCATATAGTGGTGCAAGAGAATAATGAATGATGAATGAATGCAAGCATGAATGTAATGTAATAATAGATGTAATGTATGCAATATACAAGTTAATGAGATGTAATGTTCTATGTTAACACAAATCCTATATTACCTCATGTATCCCCTTACACTATGTTGACACTATCACACTTGACACATTGTTCACTTACACTTTGACACTCTTTGATATGTATACACTATGTATGCCCATTTAACCCTTACTTGCCCCTTTGTCATGTTCACATACACACACATAGCCTCTTAAATAAGTATTTATGAATACAGTTAACTTAGCTATGTATGTATATTATATATATGTTAGCATATTGTGTTGTAATATATAAGTGTATATAACTATTTGAAATGCCATGATTATAGACCTAAAGTTGAATACCAATATATGTATGTGTATATATGTGTAGACATATATATCTTAAAGTAGTAGATTACCTAGTGTATATCCAATGTGAATTCTTGCCTATTTGAGTATTGAATAATTGTATGCTATATAGAGTTGGGTGTATGTTGGCTTGTATAGCCTTGTATTGATGTGTGCTTGCTAGGATAGTCTTGGTTAGGCCTAGTAAGACTTACTGGGTTAGGACATGACCTAGTTTGACCTAGTTTGACTAGTGCAGTTGACCAAGGGTTGACTTTGGCCTAGTTTGACCTAGATTCATGTAGAATGCATTGTAGTACTTTATATTACCCTTCTGGACATGTTGTGACTTGTGATGTTCTAATTAGGAGCCATACACCTTATAACCTGTGTTGCTTTAAATAGGACTCTGTGGCTTCAGTTGGACCCCCTATACTTATCAGCTGTTCAGGTTATCAAGCGAGTACATTCTCTGATAGTTCTCTCATTTATTTGTCAATTACTGTATTTCAGTTCTAGTTAGTTATATGCAATTCTCTGTTACAACACGTGTAGATATTACTGGATTCATGTATACGACATATATTTATTTTCTGGCCTCTATTACTGGTATCATCATTTTCGGCTTCTATTACTGGAATCACCTGCTGGAATTATTTACTGAAATCATTTACTGGTATCATTATATTTTGGCTGGACTCATCTTGAATCATTGTGTCGAAATTCTGGATTCACTTGCTGGAAGGGGAAATACTAGAGTAAGACATGTAGACATACCCCATTACTGGAATCACCCCTACTGGAATCTACTGGAATGATAGCCATCTCTCGCCTGATCAGTGAGAGGTGTGCCGGATTACCCACAGCCGTTTATATGTCGATCTCGGTATTTTAAAACACACTGCTAGAGTATAGGCTGGACTCACCCTGGAATCATTGATCACTATAACTGGAATCGTCCCTTACTGGATTCATCTTGTATTAGATTCATCTTGTACTGGACTTACATTGGAGTTACACTGGTCTACATTGTTGTCTGGACTTCATATCATATTATCCTGGTTCAGCTAGTTCTATTTTTACAGACTTCATTGCTATAATTCTTCTCTTGTTTAGTTATTTACTTTTCTTGCACCTTATCTGTCTTTCTTACCATCACCTGAATATAAACTGCCATTTTTATCAATACAACTGCCTATAACTGCTTTATAGTTCTCTGTCATTTACTTGGGTTTTCTAGATGAGATGTGCTCGTTCCTGTCCTGACTGGACCTGTTGATAAATTTTACAGATAGCTTGGAGGTTGCCTGCTAGCCTAGAGGAGACACCTTAGAGGTTGTTTAGATAGTTATTTTATTTGTCTGGAGTTGTATTTACTTTATGGATTATTGTATTTGAGTTGAGGTGTATTTCTGGATTTTTGTATCTTAGACACTTAGACTTCTATCTCATGTATCTCTTTGGATTTTATGTTTATTTATCTTTATCATGCTCTACCTTAGATGTGATTGAGACTGTATTTGCTTAGCATTATATTGTTAGATGATGTGACCTAGGACAGCGTTCTACCGCCGACACTGCGGCGTAGGCTGGGCATTGTTACGTTCTCGTACCCAAACAGTGGGTGCGGGTCGTGACACGTTTTTAGTGGTGGCCCATGCAGGTCGAGTTTATGTAGTGGTATTCGAACTTGAGTACCACTACAGCCTGCAGTAGGAATAGAATATATCTTGAAGGTACTCAATCACAGTTAGGAACCCTTGAGAGATTCCCGGAACGACTCTTGAGAATCTTATTTTAACTTCGATTTGAGAACTCTTTTTTCCCTTAATTTGATTTATTTTACTTACTGTTGTTAAATTTGATTTTGATGGATTATGGTTGAATTTGAGTTGTATTCATCGATTTTGATGAATGATTGTCGAATTTTGAATCTTGATGATAGCTGTTGCATCCGAGTTGTATTTTGATGGATTTTGTTCATTTTGAATTTTAAAGTTCGTTGATAAATTTGATTTTATTTATGGGTATTCATTGTTGATTTAATTTAATTTTTTTGACAAGATGAAATTATATGGGCTAGGTCATCTATGTTATGGAATCTAGTCTTCTATAGTCACATTAGCCAGCATGGACTCTGGATATATTTTTCGGGTGTGGGAATTTAAGGTTTTCGCAGCCAAGCTAGCGGCACCGCGAAAATGTTAAATACCACGATTCTAGAGGTATGTGCATAAGTCAAGGACTCTGTGATTATCGTAGCCTTGCTTACTAGTATGACGGAGATTTAGAGTACCATGATTTTGGATAGACGCATATGATTATCAGATTGTACCTTAAATATTTTCAAGCATGTTTTCTCTACTTTGATGCAGTCCTTCAAAAAGAATTATTATTTGTTTTGCTTTGTTTTGCTTCTAATTATTTAACTTAGGAGTAGCTTGTGTAACTTCTTGCTATGAGTTTCTTCTTAAAACAATGAATCGATGATTTTGCTAGACTTTATCTTGGATTTGATATTTAGCTCTGGTTTCAAAATGGTTCCTTCTTTTAGGCAAATAAGCAAACAGCTTTTATCGTTATTTCCTTCTTGCTATTATTCTAGTATTGAATAATAATAATAAAACTGTCTTGATTTCGTCAATCACCTATTTTGCGATCTTGGTAGGAATCTAAATGTTGGTCTTAATGTAGAATTAATTTTTTTGGGACATGAGAATATATGAGTATATTTACATAGTGGACACTTGCCTGATACGTATGCATGCTACACTTGATTTTCCACCTATCTAAATACATATTAATATGTTGTTAATATTAAAATTTTCAAAACCCCAATATTTCTGGTTTTCTACTTTTCCAGTTTAAATTCGTAATTTAAATATAAATTTCATGTTATTAGTTTTGTCTACATAACTGCACATGTATGATATCTGCAGAGTTTCAATTTTTAGAGAAATTGGTTAAGTTATGTTAAATTTGTAAAATCTGAGACTACATTATGTTAATATTATACTGGTTTAAATGTTAGCTTATTTTCAGATTTTGTATGTAAATGCTGAACTAAAACTGGGTTTAACCTTTCAATACTAAGCTATAACCCTGTACAAGGACACACACACACCCTAACTTAGTATACGCTGTCATGTAACCTAACCTTTCCTCTCTATGTTATGATCACATACTTGTATAGATATATAGAGCTTAGGCATACATGTTATAATATATGTATATACATAACTAAATCTCTACCTCTTATAGATGTTTATGGTTAGCCATGCATGTTATGATTAAATAGGTTGTGTATTGTAGGTTGTTAACCCATATGCCATGAGTAGTGTAACAGGATAGCTCATATACAATTTCATGTATATTTCACATACCCCCATACACACATGCTAGTTTTTCCTCTCTAACGCTCTCTCTGTATATATATATATTGTGATTTGGATTTCAATGCAAGTGATTTTCAATTCCTTAATTTTGAATTTGATTGTCTGTACCCTTTTTCAGATAATTGGTAGTTGCCTTTATTTTATTTTGATAAGTACCAGTTTCATATAGGATGGTAGACCGCCTTACAGTTTTGATGGTTTGTTGTTTCTGTAACTTCTCTAGTTTAGCACCCTAAATTGCTTGTATGTTTTGATACCCTATGACCGTTTCGGTTAGCATGACTAGTATACCTAGATGAGACTTTCACTACCACCGTATGCCATGACCCTGTATGTCGTCCTTATGATCACATGATTTATTTTAATCTGGGACTTTGATTGTGGGGGTTTGACCTAGAGAGAGTATGGACATTTTAATTTCGAGGACGAAATTTTTCTAAGGTGGGTAGAGTTGTAGCACCCAGTTTTCCAAATGAGGGTAATTTTGAAATTTCGTGTTTATAATTATTTTAATAATAATATTTAATTAATGATATGATTTTTGGTAATTTTAAATTATTTTAAAATTATTTAAATCAATGACTTATGGTTTTGACGTTTTGCTAGTGAAACCCTAGAGACTGTTTGACCTAGAGCCTAACCATGTGATTATGATATTTTAATATCATTTTTGGCCTAAGGATATTTTTGCATTTGACCTCTTTGAATTATTTTGATATTATTTTATTATTTATGATATTGTTTTGGGGTTATTTGAGTCGGGTTCGAATTTCAACTCAATCCGACTTGTATCGGGGACCCGGGGTGGGACCCACACACTAGTTAGGCATGGCCCACATGATATTAATTTTAGTCCATATGATATTAATTTTAGTTAGTGACTAGACTATTTATTTTGGTTAGTATTAATATGGATTAGTGTTTTAGGATTGACCAAACTATCCCCGACTTAACCCCTTACCAATGTATTAGTAAATAGACTAGAAAAGGGGCTTTTGGACTTTTCCTAATAGGACAAAACCACCTTTATGGCCAGCCACAATAAGGATAGGGTTGAGCCTCCCATTTGTCATTATCCATCTATTTTTCTCTCTCTTGTTCTTCCCCAAATTCCTAGAGAGCAATCCCTAGCAATTTCTCCACCAAATCATTCCATTTCACCACCAAATCTTTTTCTTTCCTTCTCCATTCTAGCCAAGGAGGAAGCTACCCAAGTTTGGGAGGATTCGGAGCTCGTTCGTGTCCTTTTGGAATCTCTACGTATCGGTGTCGCTCCGGGAAGGCTTTTCTTCGATTCGATCTACCGGGAGGTATAAATCCCTTCTCTTTTTCATTTCTTCATGCATATAGGTCTATTTTGAACCCATAGGAATGACCCCCATGGTTGTATCTCCATTTGTGTCCATTTTGTGTCCATTTGGAGGTCATAGGAGTGTCCTTTGTGTTGTGGATGTGTTCATGTTACATATATAGATTTATATATATATTGTAATGAGAGTGTATCTATATTTATATATGTAATAAATGGTTCATGATGATTATATAATCAAGTTTGTGAGTGTGGTTCCTCATATTATTATTGCTATTATTGTTGTGGATAATTAGGATATATATTGTGTATTCTTTTGGCTCAAACTACCCAAATCCGTCATGATTTTTATCCACGTTTTTAATTTCAGCCCTAACTTAGAAATGTCATAACTTCTAGCTCAAAGCTCGGTTTAATCTCCTATTTTTTTAAAGAAGCGTATTGAAGTTAACTTTCCAAAAACATGTATTAATAGGCCTAATTCTTTCTGTAACTTTCTGGAGATTTATTTGAGTGTCAGCTGTACGAAAGACAAACGCGTTCTCGGTGTTTTCGCGATTCCGGGAGTTTCCGGAAACAAAAACGCGATCCGTTTAAAGTTTCGGAAAGCTAACACATAGATCTATAACATACTTTAATCCTAAATTTTAATTCATGCTGAGATGGTACAGTATTGATTATTAGTAGGAGTTACTATTCGGCATATGCATTTTGTGCACCCTTGTGTGTAATATAATGTTCTATTTGATTTTAACCCATGTTAATGTATATACATTATATAATTAAATAGAGAATACAAGCATGAGTAAATGGTTAAATGAATGATGTATGAGGTGTAAGTATCCTATCTAATGTAAGCATATATAAGTATGGCTTGTAATGAATATGTAAGTTCCATAGTATGTAATGTATGGTGCATATAGTGGTGCAAGAGAATAATGAATGATGAATGAATGCAAACATGAATGTAATGTAATAATAGATGTAATGTATGCAATATACAAGTTAATGAGATGTAATGTTCTATGTTAACACAAATCCTATATTACCTCATGTATCCCCTTACACTATGTTGACACTATCACACTTGACACATTGTTCACTTACACTTTGACACTCTTTGATATGTATACACTATGTATGCCCATTTAACCCTTACTTGCCCCTTTGCCATGTTCACATACACACACATAGCCTCTTAAATAAGTATTTATGAATACAGTTAACTTAGCTATGTATGTATATTATATATATGTTAGCATATTGTGTTGTAATATATAAGTGTATATAACTATTTGAAATGCCATGATTATAGACCTAAAGTTGAATACCAATATATGTATGTGTATATATGTGTAGACATATATAGCTTAAAGTAGTAGATTACCTAGTGTATATCCAATGTGAATTCTTGCCTATTTGAGTATTGAATAATTGCATGCTATATAGAGTTGGGTGTATGTTGGCTTGTATAGCCTTGTATTGATGTGTGCTTGCTAGGATAGTCTTGGTTAGGCCTAGTAAGACTTACTGGGTTAGGACATGACCTAGTTTGACCTAGTTTGACTAGTGCAGTTGACCAGAGTTGACCAAGGGTTGACTTTGGCCTAGTTTGACCTAGATTCATGTAGAATGCATTGTAGTGCTTTATATTACCCTTCTGGACATGTTGTGACTTGTGCTGTTCTAATTAGGAGCCATACACCTTGTAACCTGTGTTGCTTTAAATAGGACTCTGTGGCTTCAGTTGGACCCCCTATACTTATCAGCTGTTCAGGTTATCAGGCGAGTACATTCTCTGATAGTTCTCTCATTTATTTGTCAATTACTGTATTTCAGTTCTAGTTAGTTGTATGCGATTCTCTGTTACAACACGTGTAGATATTACTGGATTCATGTATACGACACATATTTATTTTCTGGCCTCTATTACTGGTATCATCATTTCCGGCTTCTATTACTGGAATCACATGCTGGAATCATTTACTGGAATCATTTACTGGTATCATTATATTTTGGCTGGACTCATCTTGAATCATTGTGTCGAAATTCTGGATTCACTTGCTGGGAGGGAAAATACTAGAGTAAGACATGTAGACATACCCCATTACTGGAATCATCCCTACTGGAATCTACTGGAATGATAGCCATCTCTCGCCTGATCAGTGAGAGGTGTGCCGGATTACCCACAGCCGTTTACATGTTGATCTCGGTATTTTAAAACACACTGCTAGAGTATAGGCTGGACTCACCCTGGAATCATTGATCACTATAACTGGAATCGTCCCTTACTGGATTCATCTTGTATTAGATTCATCTTGTACTGGACTTACATTGGAGTTACACTGGTCTACATTGTTGTCTGGACTTCATATCATATTACCCTGGTTCAGCTAGTTCTATTTTTACAGACTTCATTGCTATGATTCTTCTCTTGTTTAGTTATTTACTTTTCTTGCACCTTATCTGTCTTTCTTACCATCACCTGAATATAAACTGCCATTTTCATCAATACAACTGCCTATAACTGCTTTATAGTTCTCTGTCATTTACTTGGGTTTTCTAGATGAGATGTGCTCGTTCCTGTCCTGACTGGACCTATTGATAAATTTTACAGATAGCTTGGAGGTTGCCTGCTAGCCTAGAGGAGACACCTTAGAGGTTGTTTAGATAGTTATTTTATTTGTCTGGAGTTGTATTTACTTTGTGGATTATTGTATTTGAGTTGAGGTGTATTTCTGGGTTTTTGTATCTTGGACACTTAGACTTCTATCTCCTGTATCTCTTTGGATTTTATGTTTATTTATCTTTATCATGCTCTACCTTAGTTGTGATTGAGACTGTATTTGCTTAGCATTATATTGTTAGATGATGTGACCTAGGACAGCGTTCTACCGCCGACACTGCGGCGTAGGCTGGGCGTTGTTACGTTCTCGTACCCAAACAGTGGGTGCGGGTCGTGACATAGGGTCAGGCTTTACCCGTCGTGAGGCGAGGGTATAGCTATAAACAAGTAATAGGTACGAGTATGACGAACAAGTAGGGATTTGATCACACAACCACTAATAACTCTCCATCTCCGAATAGTATAATAGATCCGGACATGACACGTCCTGACACAAGACTCAAAAGCAGGTGGCCAGCCCACTCCCAAGTCAATGTCTATACAAGTACAGGTAACAAGTCGAGCAATGTACCAATATACCAAATAAATCCAGGAATAATATCTCATGACAGGATCCAACGTATACTAGTCCGTGAAATCAACATATTAGGAATCAAGTAAGACACTACAACTAAATCGGATATAGAAGCATCAACACATCGAACTACTATCAGAGAATGTACTCGTCTGTGGTCCTGAACTGATACGGTGAACAGATGCTCAGAGTAATCATAGACCTAAAGATGAGATACCATAAGTCAAAATAGGGTTTAATAATGAAAGAAAAGCAAATCAAGTCATGATATGCAAGCCTAAGCCAAACTAGGTCAAACTAGGTCATATCAAGCCAAACTAGGTCATACTAGGTCATACTGAGCCAAACTAGGTCACACAGAGACACACTAGAACAACAAGGTCACAGGAAGTCAATCCAAGTCAAACTAGATCAATCTGGGTCAATGGTTGACTTATAGTTAACTTTTGGTCAAAAAAGTCAACTCTGGTCAACTATAGGTCAAACTAGTCAAATGTTGACTAACAGTTGACTTTCAGTCAACTGGTCAACTCTGATTTGGTTTTGGATCAATTCTAGGTAAAGTGTTGACTCGTAGTTGACTTTGGTCAAAAAATCAACTGTTGGTCAACATGGGTCAAACTAGACTAAACTACCCTTATCTAACCATTACCTACCAAGACAACCTATTTCTAACCCCATCTTAACAATCAAACCCAAATCTTAGACTTACCCCAATACCTTACCTTTACCCTTTACAAGGTATTCCCAATACCTTGCCCCGGTACAAAGGTAACCCATCTATACCTTGGAATACTAACATGGGCTTCTTAGGGTAGCTAGACACTAACCTATCTAGCCATTACCAACCACTAACTCACACAAACTAGCCCATCCAGTCCATCTTATCACACATCTTAGCTGGCCTACAATACCCTCAACATTACCTCAAGGTAATCTTGGTATCTTGAGATACCAAGATACCAATACCACCACTAAACTTAAACCACTACCACTACCACTCAAAAACCAACATCTATCTAACTTCCATCTATCTAGAATACTACTTTTAGAATAACTCTCAAAACCAACTCAAAACATCTACCACTTACCCTCAAGATAACATAACATGGTATACATCCTAACATTGACAATCTTATTTTCTACCACTATAAACACTACCCCACTAACACCTAACACACTACAAACACTCTCTAACTTAGGGGTTTCATAGTAGAATATTTGGTGGACAAGTGGGGGTCACTATTGGGGCAAAAAGGGGGCCAAAAAGGGGTGCATTAGTGGCTACAAAAGCCCCCAAACTGTTGTTGCTACTGCTAATGCAGTCCCCTTTGGGGGACTGCTGCTGCTGTCGTGACAGCAGTCCAAGACTGCTGGTGCTGCTGCCATTCCCCCCCCCCCCCCCCCCCCCCCGCTCACTCATCTATACTTCTATACATCCCTCCCCTCTAATACTCCACAAACTCTACCACAAAACCTCCCAAGAACTCTCACAACCCCCTCTACAAACAACACAAATAGAACACAACAACAACATATAAATATAAACTTACACAAACACAATATATATACATCAAGAAACTCACACACCCATAAATATATATATAAAACAAACACAATATGTATATATAACCACTCTCACATCTATTATATATATAAAGACACACACAACATAATATATAAAGACACACACACACACATGAAAACATACATAGAGACACAAGAATAATATATATAGGGACACACAAGAACAACATCTCTAACACATAAATCTGAGATTAAAACATGAAATAAATTATTCAAACATAAAGACAAACACAAGGTGTGTCCAAATTTAGGGGTTTCCCACATAGACAAGGCACATCAAGGACACTCCTAAATGTCTCCAAATGGACATAAAATATACACAAATGGAGACACAACCATGGGGGTGATTCCTATGGGTTCAAAACATTCCTAAATGCATGAGAGTTGATTTAGAGGATAGATTTTACCTTCCGGGAGACGAAATCTCAAAGAACTCCTTCCGATACGGAACCGACACGAAGGAATCTCTAAAAGGACACGAACCAATGCAAACTCCTTCCAAACTTGGCTAGCACATTCTCTTGCTAGAGTAGAGAAGACATGAAAAAGATTGGATGGAGGAATAGATTGATTTGGGGGTAAAATCAATGGAGGCTCTTCTCAAATTTGGGGAAGAACTCAAAGAGATAAAAATGGAGGCTATGAATGAAAAGGTTATGACTCATCCCCCTCCCTCTTGTGGCCGGCTATATAGGGCTAGTCATGGCATTTTGGCAAAGTCCAAAATGCCCCCTCTTGTCTCCATTTGGTTCAACTTAAGTTAGGTTTTGGTTTGGGGCTAAAATAGACTAGTTTGAGTCTCAAATCAACCCAACCTTGTCATGAGAATTTAGCCTAACCATAGTAACTTAAATATTGTCATATATGGGCCATGTCTAGCTAATGAGTGGTTCTAACTAGAGTCGAAGCTACCCCGGGTCTCCGATACAAGTCGGATTGAGTTAAAATTCGAACCCGACTCAAATAACCCCAAAATAATATCATAAATAATAAAATAAATCCAAAAAATATTTTAAAATGAAAAATGACCAAAATACCCCTATTTTTGAAAATTGGGGGTGACAAATTCGGTTCGAGAACATTAAGAGCTATAGAACATTAAGATACTTAATGTTCTATGTTAGATCATATAGTTCACCTTGCAATGGTATTCTACTTCGCAAGAGAAGTATATATATATATATATATATATATATATATATATATATATATATATATATATATATATATATATATATATATATATATATATATATACACTAAGGGATTTAAGTCCAAAGTTTATATATACTAAGAGATTCGGTTCGGTTTTAAAAAAAATTCATTTCGGTGTGTGTGTGTGTGTGTGTGTGTGTGTGTGTGTGTGTCTGTGTGTGTCTGTGTGTGTCTGTGTGTGTGTGTGTGTGTGTGTGTGTGTTATTACCGCCAACCCCCAACTCTCCATTCCGACCACCGCTGATCCCCACCCCCGGCTAGCCATCGCCCCCACCCCCGCCCCAGCTGCCCTCTCCCCCCCCGTCGGCCCCCCTCCGCTGCCCTACATCCCCTCCGACCCACACCCTCACCACCGCCGACCACCACCACCCCCACCCCCGGCCCCCTACGCTGTCCTACCCCCCCCCACCGTCGACCCCCGTCCAACACCCCCACCCCGAATTCGAAACCCCCCTTCGATGCCCAACACCCCGCTGCCCTACCCCCTCCCCCCCCTCCCCGCGACCCCTACCTCCACTACCCCACCCCGAATTCAAAACCCCCCTCCGCTACCCTACCCCCTCCCACCCCCCCTTCGCGACCCCCACCTCCACCACCCCACCCCGAAATGGCCCCTCCGCTTCCCTACCCTACCCTCCAGCAACCCCTACCACACCACCGCCGGCCCCCGCCGCCCCGACCACCGAGAGAGAGAGAGGGGATTACCTGAAGAGAGAGAGAGAGATAGAGAGAAAATTTGGGGAGGAATGAAAAGTTTCCCCCCCTCCCGTAGGTTAAATTTAAGTTGGGGCTGACATATAGCGACGGATATAGCCGTCGCTAGTCCGTCGCTATATCCCCTTAGATGGCGGACGGAATATCCGTCGCTATGTAGTCGCAAAATTTTGCAAATTTTTTTCAATATTTCCTGCCAATTTTGACAACTAAGTGACGGCATAGCGACGGCTTCATGATCCATCGCTATATCTCCGACGACTTACCGACGGACGGGTGACCTTTGCTCGTCCTTAAAAAAATTATCAGCTTTTCGACGGCAATCAGTCTGTACTTAGTCGGTAGTCCGTCGCTATTAGCGACAACCTTTATCCGTTGCTAATGGTCCGTTGCCAAATGGCTGTATTTTGGTAGTGACATGGAGTACCGGTCAGCATTGTGTTGGATCGAGATTCCAGATTTACTTCACATTTTTGGAGGAGTATACAGAGTTTGGGGACTCGTCTCAAATTCAGCACAGCTTATCATCTGCAGACTGACGGGCAGTCAGAGCGCACAATCCAAACACTTAAGGATATGCTGAGAGCATGTATGTTAGACTTTGGAGGATCTTGGAAGGATCACCTACATTTGGTTGAGTTCTCATATAACAACAGTTACCAGGCGAGCATATAGATGGCACCGTTCGAGGCACTATACGACAGAAAGTACAGGTCTCCAGTTTGTTAGAGTGACATCGGAGAGCGTCAGATACTTGGTCTAGAGCTGGTGACGCAGACAGTAGAGAAGGTGAAGCAGATTCAGAGTCACCTCAGAGCGGCACAAGATAGGCAGAAGCACTGGGCTGATGCGCATCGCCAACCTTTAGAGTTCAAGGAAGACGACCACGTGGTCTTGAGGATATCGTTGACTCGGGGAACTATCAGATACGGGAACAGAGGCAAGTTGAGTCTGAGGTACATTGGACCCTTCGACATTTTGGAGCAAGTTTGTGAGGTGGCGTATCATCTTTCATTACCCCCGTCACTTGAGGGTGTGCATGACGGTTTCCATGTATCGCAGTTGAGGAGATACGTAGCAGACCCTAGTCATGTGCTAGATCATTCCGAGATTATAGTTGGACCGAGCCTGTCATATGTGGAGCAGCCTGTTGCGATTCTCGATCGCAACAAGAAGGTTTTGAGAGGACAGACGATTCGACTCATTCAAGTTGCGTAGAAGCATCATTTTTCGGACAAGTCCACTTGGGAGCGATGACTCTATTCGGAAGCATTTTTCTCACTTATTCGAGGATCGAGGTACGAATTTATGTACAGCTTTTCATACATCGTAATATTCCATTAAATCTCATTTTCCTAATCATTCCATCATTTTTGGGGACAAAATTTTCTAAGGGGAAAAGGATGTGAGTCCCATATTCTTAATTTTAATCTTATAGATATTTGACTTGTTATTGCCAGGGCACAATTTTTCGATGGAAAACTGAAAATATGAAACAATTATAAAAATAATGTTTCAACGCAACACTTCTAGGAAGGTTGTGCAAGTATAACGAAGATCTAAAAAGATATCGTTATGATATTACGAGAATCTAAAAAGATTTCGTAATCACAGCAATCAGATCGTAGTACTTCTAAAAAAAAGATACAATCAAAGTTACTGGCAGCAACGAAGAAGGTGACTGGCGAAAGATGGAAGAACTCCTGCTGGGGTGAATGATCACCGTTGCTCAAAGCTTTATTCGTCTTACACGAACAGCTTCCAGGAACCAGCAAGTTCGTCGAAGAACTTGAAACACTCCTGCTCTTCTGACTCCTTGGATGGACACGAACTTCTGTGCAAAAGCAACGCTGGTGCGGCACCTTTTCTCTCTCTCTCGAAGGCTGCAGATCAGAACTGTGATAAAGAACACGTCTGAATTCTCAGTTTACTTGTGCTAAAGAACACTTCGTAAACTTTCTGGTGGCTTCTCTTTCTATTCTGTAATAAGCCTTGAGAGAGAGGATGCCTTATATAGGCCCTGCAGCAACTGGTCGATTGCCACAAAGTTAGGGACGTGGTAATAACCACCCCGAACATGTAGCAACCGCCCAGAACATGCAAACGCACGTTCTGCTGCCAACTGCGTACATCCAGCGCTCCTTGCACTTTGTGCGACCGAGCGCGTACTGAACTGCGCAGTGAGCGCAACCCTGCGCAACCTGAGCGCAACTTTGCTAAAGCGCCTAGTGACGATGCTGACGTGCTAAGTGCAAAGTACGTCAACAAAATGCCACATTACGCCTCATGAGCCCGAGTTCAAGTCCGAGTCCGAGTCCGAGTCGCTAAGCCCCTACGGGGCTTAGCTCCCATGGAAATGAATTTTCCAAGAGCAAAAAGCATGAATGCCTTTATTGTTGATTTAGCCCTTTTTCCATTAGAAAAATAACCCCACATGGCACACCCATGTGCACCTCCACACCACATGTGCATCTCTAAAATAGGAAAGCTATTATATAGAGATACAACTCCTTTGGTCTAGCCGATGTGGGACTAAAATTTACTTAGAGAAAGACCAAACTCCAACATGACTAACTTAGGTCTTTGACCAATTTATTTTGGTTATGGATAACCATTATTTATTATGAGCATATGATAATGTAATATTATCACTGTTATATTGTATTAATAATATGCGTATCTATTTTATATACTGAATATCATGTATATATATATTCTCCTTTCTCTTCTCATTCCCTAACTAGAGCAGCCGCCACCCCAAACCATAAACCAGCTCTCCGTCACCGACACCTTGTAGCCACGTCCCAGCCTTCGTTCGTCACCAACGTGGCGACCTCGCTGCATCTAGGCCAAGGACGACCCCCTCCTCGGTGACCTTCAGCACCAGCTAGGCGAAGCTGCAGCGGAGTCGATTCGAAGACTAATGCTCGGCTTCCCAACACCACCTTTCCTCTGGTACTTCGTGAACCCCCTCTCCCCCTTATGTTATCGCAAGTACTAGGTTGTGATCTCCCTTCTCATGCAATAGTATAGATGTGTGAGAGTAGTTTATTTTTGTAGCTATTGTTCCCTGTGTATGTGTTCATGCAACATGGGGAATAGATAAATTCTAAATGGAGTGTAGTTGATGTTCTGTGGACGATATGGCATTTAGAGGTAGCTGGTAGTATATATGTTGAACTCACCATGTTTCCCTTCTCCCCCTTAACTGCAAATATTAGAAAATTGATAGCATGTTGTGTAAGCCTTAGAGGCCATGAGAAAGTAAGAAACCTAGGTTATACATCTTGATGAACAAGTGTGACTTGAGCCCTGGAATGTCCCTACTTCTACTGAGATCGGATTATGAGTGTTCTTGCTTGTCGAAAGATCACGCGAAGGAAATAACAAGCATTTCCTTGTTGTTGTTCTTACAGGTGTGTATAGATTTTGGGCATTGTTAATGTGTCCCCCTACTGCTGTAGTATGTAGGGGTGAGCATTATTCGGTTTTAAACTGAAAACCGAACCGAATCGAACCGAATAAGAGATTCGGTTCGGTTTCGATTTGAAAATACTAAAAAAAATTATTCGGTTTTGATTTTTGATTTCGGTTTCGGTCCAAAACCGAAAACCGATATATATATATATATATATATATATATATATATATATATATATATATATATATATATATATATATATACACACACACTACCAGAATAAGTCGTTTTAGCGACGCATAAAGACGTCGCTAAAACGACAAATTTCGTCGCTAAAGATATTTAGCGACGGAATTACCGACGTTTCGTGATAGTCGCTGAAATGTAAGTCGCTAATCTTCTAAACGTCGCCTAACGTCGCAATTATCGACGTTTGCCGATGTATATATACATCGGTATATTACCGACGTCTACCGTCGTGACGTCGGTGGATTAGCGACGTATTGATGCGTATCGCTATGCGTCGGTCAATTACCGATGTATTACCGACGAATCGTCGATGATTTAGTGACATGTACGAAGTCGCAAAGCGTCAGTAAATCCTGGAAATTCCTGGGGATAATTACCGACGTTCACCAACGTTTACCGACGTCCTCCGACATATATTGACATCGCTAAACGTCGGTAGCCTAGATAATATTAATTATCTACCGACGCTTACCGACGCAAAATTACGTCGGAAGGCGTCGGTAAACGTCGCTAAATCTGCAAAAAAAAATAAAAAAAAATACAGAATGTCCATTTCTTCCTGCAGTTTAAAAGCCCATTTCTCACTGTATAATAGGATCCAAACAATCACATAATGTCCATTTCTCACTGTACACAGGTTTCAGTCCCTATAACCAAGTCTACAACAATACACAATGTCCAATTCTCAGAATGGCTCAGAACACAACCCAAAATTCACACAATGTCCAAGTCAACAACAATCATTCTAGCAATGTCCAAATCTGTATCGTAAGACAAACTAAACATAATCAGTTCTATTTCACATGCTTAATTGCCAAGTATAGGAACGAATGGCTCAGAACACAATCCAAAATTTATTCTAGCATACATTAGTATGAATCATCTATCTTCTGTACATATGGTGTAGTATATGTTCTTATCGTATCTAGTATCTGAAGGATATAACAGAATCAAGATGAACTCACATAATGTAATACTAAGACATCATCTACTACTATATAAGATATAGTGATAGGTTGTCGTATCATCATTGCCGAGGGATGAGGGTCGGAGGACAGTCAACTTTATCTACGGATACATAGTTTCTGACTCGCCAGTCGAATGGCTTAATTGCCAAGTATAGGAACGAATGGCTCAGAACACAGCCCAAAATTCATTTTAGCATACATTAGTGTAAATCATCTATGTTCTGTACATATGGTGTAGTATATGTTCTTATCGTATCTAGTATCTGAAGGATATAACAGAATCAAGATGAACTCACATAATGTAATACTAAGACATTATCATACTACTATATAAGATATAGTGATAGGTTATCGTATCATCATTGCCGAGGGATGAGAGTCGGAGGACAGTCAACTTTATCTAAGGATACATAGTTTCTGTCTCGCCAGTCGAATAGCTTAATTGCCAAGTATGGGAACGAATGGCTCAGAACACAATCCAAAATTCATTCTAGCATACATTAGTGTGAATCATCTATGTTCTGTATATATGGTGTAGTATATGTTCTTATCGTATATAGTATCTGAAGAATGTAACAGAATCAAGATGAACTCACATAATGTAATACTTGTAGGCCTTTAAAAATGACAGTCACGCTGAGTTGATCAGGACAGAGTCAAAAGTCACGCTCAGTTGATCCAGACAATATTTACAAATCACGCTGGGAAGATAGCTCATCATTTGTCAGAGAGTAATTATGACTGACAGCACAACAGTCGAAGAATGTCTCTTCGTATGCCACGTATGCACAGAAGTCGAGAGATCACAGCCGTCTATTGTGTGATTTTCGAAATCTTCTTCAGCAAGACTCAACCTTCGTCAAGTTGGCGTACCAAAAGAGCTTCTTGTCATTTAATGTGACTGACAAAAGCAATCACTACCAGAGATTTTGTGTCAGTCGAGGCACGCTGAATCAAGACAGCTGGCAGTTCTATCCCAAATCTGCGTGTATTCTAAAGTTTTCTTCCTCAAATCTGCGTAGATTCTAAAGTTTTCTTCATCAAAGTCTGCGTAGATTCTGAAGCTTCTTGCCCCAAGTTTGCGTGGATTTTGAAGCTTTCTACCCCGAGTCTGCGTGGATTTCGTCTTCAACAAATCTGCGTGGATTCTGAAGCTTCTTGTCCCAAGTTTGCGTGGATTTTGAAGCTTTCTACCCCGAGTCTGCGTGGATTTCGTCTTCAACAAGTCTGCGTGGATTCTGAAGCTTCTTGCCCCAAGTTTGCATGGATTTTGAAGCTTTCTACCCCGAGTCTGCGTGGATTTCGTCTTCAACAAATCTACGTGGATTCCGAAGCTTCTTGCCCCAAGTTTACGTGGATTTTGAAGCTTTCTACCCCGAGTCTGCGTGGATTTCGTCTTCAACAAGTCTGCGTGGATTCTGAAGCTTCTTGCCCCAAGTTTGCGTAGATTTTGAAGCTTTCTACCCCGAGTCTGCATGGATTTTGTCTTCAACAAGTCTGCGTGGATTTCATCAAATTGGAGTACGTGGCAGCCATGCCACTGATCTTTCGCCTGCGTGTCCTATAACTTGTACATGACTCATGCATGATTGCCATGTGTCCAACAGTTACAGGCCACGTCCAGTAACTGCTCACAACCTTGCGTATGTTAAATCCTGCGTGATTTTCAACTAAGCACAGGCTGTGAAGACAGTTATCTTTTCAGTTATTATTTTTGACTCTATAAATAGAGTTCTTTTTTTCATTCATTGGACGGATACATAGTTATCTACTGTCAAAATTTTGAGAGCTTTTCTTCTTCGCATAGTCCAAGGGATAAAGTGATCGTCTTCTAGATCAGATTCCCACAGTTGTAATTTTCCCAGATACACAATAAATAAAGGAATTTATTTATAGAAAATAAATTGACGACTCTGCTGGGGAAAACCATCTCCTCTTCTGAGATGGCAACAACTCAATGCGATACTTCGTCAATCGGCTCGACGAAGAAGGTGATGACGATCCAATTCGATCAACTCGCCTATGAAGAAATACAGCGGGCTAAGAGTGGTAAGCCCACTACAGCCTCCATCATCACTGCCAAGTCGAAGGGACACTCTATCTATGTCCCTAAGAATCAGTTGGCAGCCAATGGTGAAGTCTCTGCCACAGTGTCTGCTCCTAACACTGGCAAGAACTCTACTGCAAGCACGCACACTCTTGTGCGCTCGAAGATGACAGCAATCAAAGATCACGCTAACAGTACTGGCTCCTTAGCCAAATCTGTTCCAGTGTGTGTCTCCAAAGTTGAAAGTCACGCTGACAGTACTGGCTCCTTAGCCAAATCTGTTCCAGCGTGCAATTTCAACCTCAAAAGTCACGCTGACAACACTGGTTCCTTAGCCAAGTCTGTTCCAGCGTACAAATTTCAACCTCAAAAGTCACGCTGACAACACTGGTTCCTTAGCCAAATCTATTCCAGCGTGTATTTCCAAAGTCAAAAGTCACGCCAACAGCACTGGTTCTTTAACCAAGCCTGTTTCAGCATGTATTTCATCTAAGAAGAATAGCTCTTTAGCTATCTCTTCCTCTTTGCCAAGTTCTACCAGAACTGGGGGTGGTCTTCCACACAAAGTCCCTTCGAAGAGAAATAACTCTTTAGTTGTTTCTTCTGCTCCTGTAGTTTTTACTTCAGGAACAGCTTTGACTGACAATTTTGTTAGTCAAAGAAAAGGAGATGGTTTTTTGACTACTCTTCCTTCTGGACATTTTATGTCTCAAAACTTGAATGAGTCTAAGAAGAAACATTCCTTAATGTTTTTTTCTATGACTTCTTCGAATTGGGCACAGAATTTGTCTAGAAAAGGTCTGTTACCAACCCCTAATCAAGGGGATGGTTCAACTCTTCCTTCTCTGCAAATATCCAGATCAATGGAAGGAAAACTCCATGTGTCCAAAACCAATGTGTTACCTCCAACTGATCTAAGAACAAAAATTAACACTTCTGGTGTTAAGAAACCATACCAGTTGGAAACAAGGATAAGAGATCCAGACGCAGAGTATGCAAGAAACTATGTGGCTCATATTAATCATTCTCTATATAATCAAGAGCCATCAAGACCCAAGAACAGGAAATATATTCCTCAATCTTCACAAACAGATTTACGAGAATATCTTCAACAGAAGAGAAGAAGTGATTCTGTGTCAAAGGACCATGCTGAATGTGACTTCTATCCAAGAGTCATAATTCAATACAGATGTCAATCAATAGCTCATGATCATGTTGATCATGAATGTGACTTCCAGCCAAGAGTCACAATGCAATGCAGATGTCAAACAAAACGACAATCTGTCTTCAATCGGATTCAGTGTGAACCTATGCCTGATGAAGATGAGTCTTTGTTTGCTTCTGCCAATATGACCTCTCGGGATGCTGGGGGTAGAGTTGATAGTCCAGATGGAGTATATAGAAATACCAGAGCAAGAGTCCTGGCCTCTAGTCAAAGAAATTTGATCTCTGAAGATGATTCTGAATTCCTTGGAGAAATCTAACTTCCCACCTCTTCCTACTGGGGGTAGTTCTCCTATAATTGACTTTGATGCACAAAGCAATGATTCAGAACAAACAACATCTACCAGTTCATCAATAATTCCTCGTACAGTCACGACTTATATGGTTGATGGGAATACTGATGAACCTTCTTCTTCCTTGACTCCTCAAGATCAAAGAATTGCTTCTTTGGAACAACAAATGAAGTCTATGGCTGATACTATGAAGTCGATGTATGAACTCATGGCAACACAGATGCAAAATCGACAGACTGTACCAGATGCCATACCAACTGACACTGATATGAGTCCAGTACAAGTTCCTCCAGCAGTACAATCTAATACTCCTGGACCAGCTCAACCAAACCCTAGTCTCTCTGAAGCTGGGGGTAGTGCTTACAATGCTGTTCCTCTTCCCAACTATTCTCTACAAGTTACAACTCCACAATCTTCTGGAATTGTTAATGAAGAATTGAGGAATCTCAAAACTCAATTCGAGGCATTCAAACAGAAAGATGGTTTACAAAGGTTAGGCATCAAACAACCTTATCCGATAGAATGGAAGCAAGTATCGTATCCTCCTAAATACAAGCCTCCCACTATCTCATTCTATGATGAAACCACTTCTCTAAGTCAGTTCATTAATCACTTTGCAGTGATGACTGATCAGCTGCAACCAAGCGACGCCCTCCTTACTCGGGTGTTTGTTGGATGTCTCAAGGGAATGGCTTATGAATGGTATAGAAGTCTCCCAGATGGGAGCATTACCTCATTTTTCGATTTCAAACAGATATTTCTTGAACGATTCTATGAAGGGCTCAATGACATGACTATGTCTGCTCTTATTAGAATCAAGCAGAAAAATAATGAAACTACAGAAGAGTACATTGAACGGTTTCGAAGAGAAGCTCTGAAGATGCCTCTTGAAACTCCTGATGCTGTCACCATCGACACATGCAAATCAAACTTGTTGCCAATCATTAGCATGTGGACAGGATCCACTCAATTCCAAGACTGGCCTTCTTTCATAGTTAGTGCTAAGGCCGCAGAAATTAGTGCTGAAACTTTCAAAGGTTTAGGAGTACAGATGACTCCTAAAGAAACAGGTCAAGGTACTAACAATAAAAACAATGCTCGCAAGGGAAAAGAAACTCTTGAAGTTAATTTTCAGAGCAAAGATGCATCAACTGTTCAAACCTCTCCTACAACTCAACAACCAAGAACACCTCGCCCCAAAGAAGAATATTCTTTCGATGACGACGATGTCCTTGGTATCTTTGAATGTCTGCTGAAAGGTAATAAGATACAATTACCTGAGATCAAGAAACCTGATGAAGCTGGTAAAACAGATCATCCCAAATACTGCCCATATCACAGAATGCTGGGTCATACAATTCGTACATGTTATGTACTGAAAGGAAAGATCCAAGAAATGATTAAATCTGGAGCTATCTCTCTTACTCCAAAAGAGAAGACCGTCACCTCCAACGTCGTCTCTATGCAATTCGGAGATTTCCCTCCTCAACTCCTTGAAAGTGGGATCGTTCCTATTCCCAAGGCAACTCTTGACATAGTGAATCTTCCTCCTCCACGGTCTGAAGGATTAGTGCCAATCACTTTGGAAACTGGAGAAATCATGTGGATCCATCCTGATCTAGTGGCAGATTTTGAATCGCCTTCTCCTCAAAAGACTACTTCTCGAAAGTCCAAGAAGGCTGGAAAGATTAAATCATGTCATATGACTTCTCTTGGATCTATTCCTGACACAGAGCCAAAAGAGAAAGAAGAAGCACTTGTTAGTGCTACTCGAACGGGGAAACCTTATCTAAAGGATTATTCCAAAAATCCTGAGGATCCTCTTGATATCCCTCCAGCTGATAAAGATGCTTCTAATGTTCCTCCTGAAGAAGAATTATCCACTGAACCTGTTCCTCCCAAGCCTACAGCTCTGGAGAAAGGCAAACAACAGGCTCGGTTTGATAAGCCAATCAAGAAGTCCTCTCCTCTTGGACTTCAGAAGCCTTATAATTTCGACATTTTAGCTCAGCTTGCTAATACTCCAGCTAGAATGTCCCTCTTTGAACTTCTACGTCTTTCCAAAGAGACTCGGGAGACATTAAGTGAAGTACTTCTACAAGCTGACTCTTGTCTTGCACAATTGAAGAAGCCAGATGCAGAACCTGCCACTTGCTTACATTGCAACAGTGTATTGGAAATTATCCCAAATATCACCTTTACACAAGATGACATGCTATTGGAGGATAATCGACATGATCGGCCTCTCTACTACACCGGTTATATCGATACAATGAAGATAGATCGTATCCTCATTGATCCAGGGTCTGCTATAAGCATAATGCCAAAGAGTCTGTTGGATGAACTAAAAATCCCTCTTCACAAGCTCTCTAAGACGGTTACTACTATCCTGGGATTCAATCAAAGCCGAAGCGAGCCTTTGGGAAAGATTCATCTGAAGCTTCAGATAGGTGATTTCAGATCTAAAGTCACTTTCTATGTGATTGAGATCGTAGGATCCTATAATCTTCTTCTGGGGAGGCCCTTTCTTCATAAAAATAATGTGGTGCCTTCTACTCTTCATCAGTATTTTAAGTACATTGATAGCAATGGAAGAGTACAAAAAGAAGTTGCTGATATAAATCCCTTCCATGGGGTTGAAGCTTATTTCAATGATTCCCGGATGTACAAAGAAGAGTATACAAGGATCATACAAGCCATGGAGAAAGAGGATTCACAAAGTGAGACCTTAATAATCCTTGTTAAAGGTCGAACTACTCAACAACAATCTCCCAAACTCTCTGGAGAAGGTTCTTTAATCATTCCAGTGAGTGGACGGATCTCTCCACTATCTCAGTCATCTACTCAAGATACTCTGATCATTCCTGTTGGAGGACGGACTACTCTTCCATCTCAAGTTTCAAGGGAGCTCACCTCTTCTGAGCCATTTGTTATCGATCTTAATCGAAACAAAGCTTCTTCTTCTTCTTCTTCTCCCTCTTTAGTCATTGATTTGGCTAAAATCTCTAAGGCCCAGCCTTCTCCCAATGTAAATACTGCTGCTTTTACATTTAATGAAAAGTCTCCACCTTTGCAGTACGCTGATGTATGCAATTATGTTCATAGTTATTTACATCTGTTAGATGACTTGAGCACAATAACCATTGGAGTTGTACAGACTGTTCATACAGATGTATCCCTAGAACCTGTACAATCTTCATACTTTCTAGTTCCCAGCAGAAAGCCAGGAGATATTCTAATATTCTTCTACAAAGGGCCCCAAAATCCTTCTAATTTAGAAGATGATGACAGAAATGATGATACTGGAAAATTACAACTACGCCGTTATAGTCAGCAATCTAAAGACATCATCAAAAATATGGGCTATGACTTCAGGACTGGCCTCAATGATGGAAAAGGAAGAAAAATGCCTGTTCGTATTCCTCCTCTGAAATATGGAAGGGCAAAATGCGGATTGGGCTATATTGCTCCTACTCCTTTTATCAATATTATCCATGAAGATCCTGAGTCTGACGAAGATAAAAGATCTGATTCTTCTAGTACCACTTCTTGGGATTCCGATACAAGTATCGGGGACTTCTACTACAACATTATGTCTTCCAACATGGTTTTTATTGACCATTCTGAAGAAAGTGATGAAGACGAAGAAGAGTTTGAAATCTTACCTGAATCGGAATAATGGGCCCAAAGATTAGATAATCAGTGGGAGTTCCGTTTCGAGCAAAAAGAACCTCCGACTGAAGACAAACTTGTTCAAATAGATGTTGGTGAAGAGGGATCTCCCAAACCAATATTTATTAGTGAAAGTCTTTCTGAACCTGATAAGCAAGACATGATCAAACTCATTCGTGACTACATCGACATCTTCGCTTGGAGTTATGAAGATATGCCAGGACTTGATCCACAAATTGCAACTCACAAGCTCAATATCTTGCCGAATGCCAAACCGGTCAAACAACAACAGCGACGATTTCGTCCAGATATTATGGATGCAATTGAAGTTGAAGTCAATAAACTCATAACCTTCGGGTTTATTAGAGAGGAACAACATCCCGATTGGGTGGCTAACATAGTTTCTGTCCTTAAAAAGACTGGCAAGGTCAGAGTATGCATAGACTTCCGCGATCTCAATGCGGCATACCCTAAAGACGAATTCCCTCTACCAATTACTGATGTCATGATTGATAATACCTGTGGATTTGAGCAGATGTCATTCATGGACGGGTATTCTGGATACAATCAGATTAAAATGTTTCCAGATGACGAGAAGCACACTTCTTTCAGAACGCCGATCGGTACATACTGTTATACAGTTATGCCATTCGGTCTCAAGAATGCAGGAGCAACTTATCAACGAGCTATGAGCACTATATTCCGTGAACATTTGTGGAAAACAGTCGAATGCTATGTTGATGATATTGCAGTCAAAAGTCGACAAAAGGAGGATCATATCCAAGATTTGAAGACTATGTTTGATCTAATGCGTAAGCATCAATTAAAGATGAACCCTACTAAGTCCTTCTTAGGCGTCTCTAGTGGTAAATTTCTCGGCTTCGTCATTACCTCTAAAGGTATACACGTGGATCCCGAGAAGATCAAAGCCATCCAAGAGATGCATCCTCCACGCACCTTAAAAGAGCTACGAGGATTTCAAGGAAGGATCGCTTATATCAGGAGATTCATCTCTAATTTATCAGGACGCTGCAGACCATTCAACAAACTTATGAAGAAAGGAGTTTCTTTTGTCTGGAATGATGAATGTCAGAAAGCATTCGATGATATAAAACAATATCTGATGAGCCCTCCAGTATTGGTATCTCCCGTTTCAGGAATTCCATTTCTCCTATATACTCGAGCAATGAGTCATTCATTGGGTGCATTACTCGCTCAAAAGAATCAAAATGGTCATGAACAAGCCATCTACTATCTCAGTCGTACTATGACCGGAGCTGAACCTCGATATTCACCGGTCGAAAAAGAATGTCTAGCCTTAATGTTCGCTGTTCAAAAGACACGACATTATATCATTGGCCAGACTATTCATGTCATCTCCAGGATCAATTCTATACGGATCATGATGAAGAAACCCAGTATTTTGAATTCTCGATTAGCTAACTGGGGAATCCTACTTGCACAGTATGACATGCATTATATTCCTCAGAAGTCAGTCAGAAGTTTACTCGATTCTGTGACGATCACCGGATCAACAATGTGGCTTCTACCGCATATAATCCGGCAGCTAACGGATTAGCAGAAGCTTTCAACAAGACCATCATCAAACTCCTAAAGAAGTTTGTCTCTACTAACAAACGTAATTGGAGTGAGAAGCTCGGTGAATGTTTGTGGGCTTATCGCACTACAGTTCGTAATGCTACTAAATGTACACCCTTCTCTCTGGTGTATGGTTGCGAAGCTGTTCTTCCATTAGAGATTCAAATTCCTTCTTTAAGGATAGCAATCGCTAATGAACTCACTGCAGAAAATAATGATCGTCTTCGACTTCAAGAATTAGAAGCTCTGGATGAAAAGCGATTATCTGCTCAACAGAATATTGAATTCTATCAAGCTAGAATTTCAAGAGCTTTTAATAAGAAAGTCAGAATTCGGGCGTATCAAAAAGGAGAACTTGTTCTAACTGTCAGACGTCCTATGACTATGACTCATATGAGCAAGGGCAAATTTGACGCAAAGTGGGAAGGACCCTATATTGTGAGCAAAGTTTTCTCAAATGGAGCTTATCAACTCTCAGAATTGGATGGTCGAAAAGTTTTGATGCCTATTAATGGCAAATTCCTTAAAAAGTACTATGTATAAATGTAAATGCTTGTAATCATCAGACAGTTTCATGTTTAGAAATAAAATTTTTATTTTATTTTTATCATGAATGATGATACATGATATTAAAGAAGATCACTATCATCCTTTTCTACATTTGGATGTGGGCCACTGCCGTCCTTCTCGAAGACGTGATCAGCAAAAGAGTCGAGAACCTCCTTGCTAGAACCCACGAGGAACTTGCAAACGGCCATCCTCATGGCTTCTTCTTCTTCAGTCTTTCCTGGTTCGAGCAGGAAATCCAGAATGTCCCTTGGTGGCTTGGGTGCAGACGAACCTTCGCATGCTTCCGTCTTCTTCGATTGAACTGGATCAGCAGGGTGTTCTTCAGTGCCTTTCTGAACTTTTGAGGCAATTCCAGTTTTCTTGAATGCTTCTTCAGACGACATTTTTATGTTTGAAAGAAGAAGTGTTCGTTCTTGTCAAATTTCTGCTATATTTATAGGCAGAAGTTCTACAAATAATGAAACGTCACGTTCATCCGACAGTTCATCCATCCATTAATTGCGTTCATCCGACGATTCATCCGTTCATTTATTCGTCCGTTCATGATCTTCTATCAATTTATTAAAGTGGGGATTCGTTATTGATCATGTTTTCATAACCTCTGAATCAATTCCGAATCTACTTGCTCATTTGTCATTTTTGACCTCTGCATAGAAATCAATCTATTTTCTTTTGAGTTCCTACATATTATCACGTCCATAATACCTCTGATAATATCATATACTCTAAAACAGAATAGAAGATTTCATTATCTATCATGTCCACAATTCATCCACAAATACAAATCTTTGAGCATAGAAGAATTATCATTTCCATTTTCATTTCACCACAAAAAGTCTATTACATTTTCTTAGACTTTCTTATAAATCATAATGGAAATCTATTACAAATCTTGGATTTTCATTCTACACCACAACAATAACCTAATAGAGATCTATCTTCTTCTTTGGATCTTCTCCGTCGGACCTTCTCCGTCAGGTTCGTTGTTGGTGGCAGTTCCTGACTGTCTGGGTCCCAGTCACGACCAGATCAGCAGGAATCAAACTCTAGTCTTCTCTCTCAGATGAGAGGAGAACCACAGAGTATGGCAGCCCGAAGTCGTGGTGCTGCCAATACAACTGGTGGATTGGGGGTAACCTCTCAAGGAAGACAGGAATGTATCCAAACCTTGGGATACAATTTCTAGTTCTCCCGTGAAAGGAACTCTACTACCCGATTTCTCGGGGTAGAGTTGACTCCACCATCCAACTCTCGTGTATAAAGGCTCTTCCTACCATCTGAGGAAGACCCTTCTATCCCACGAAGAGTTCTGAGTTGTCTGATTTACGCGTCAAAAGCGTATGAGCTCCCTGATGTAGATGTCAGCTGGATATTCTCCACAACATCCACATCCCCAATGCCAGTTCTGAAGAAAATTTTCAGCCAAGTTTCTGCAGAAAGTATCAACAGAAATCATTCAGTGTGCATTTATCAAACAGAAACAGGCGTGTATTGTTCAAATCAGAAACAAGAAACAGAAAGCCTATCTTCAACAGCAAAAATAATACATGTATTACACTGACTTACCTTCAAGTTTGGTGCTAAGGATTGGCAAACTCATGTTTGATACAGTGCGTAGAAGTCGAACATTAGAAAACATTGTTTTCCTGTTTGAGAGTGAAATCTCCCAAAAATTTCATTCTCAGAGAAGAAGAAGAGGAATGGGAGATGAGTATCTGTGAAACTCGTCTATCTATTTAAAGGGCAAAGTACAAGTCTATTCTTGGAAAAGATCCGCATAAATAGCGCTCGTAAACCGTGGAATGAGTGTTACGTGTGCTTTGGAAGACAGAGCAACATTGGAAATAGTCAAAGGGTGCTAATTAATATTCTTCATTAATGCACGCAGATTAAACACAGAAGTTGTACTTCATTCTTCAAGACAGGCACTGATAGCCTTACAAAAGATAACAAAAAGAGTGCAACAAAAGCACAAAAGACACGCTCTATTTTCCAGAGTGACTGAGCTTAATGCCTAGTTCTTCTACGCTTTTGACCCCCATGCGGTGTAACAGAGCCTTCAACATTTCACGATGCTCTATGAGGCTGCGCCCATCAGAAGAGAACGAGCCATCTAAGCCAAAATAGCTCAAGAAATTCTTGGCTAGTTGTAAGGGATCATCTTTGAGTTCGAAGACAAGGGGCTCTGGCTCTTCACCCCCAAAAGTGGGGTCACCATGGGAACAAAAGCCCAACTTGCGTGCTTCTTCCTCAGCTTTCTCTTTTGGTGTCATGTTGATATAAGATGAAGATTAAATGAATCCTCTCCCTGTTTATATAACAGAGCTCGCCGGCGGTTCATATTCCACCATAAACTGGATGTAATCAGTCTCGGAAAATGAAGAGTCATCATGACATTTAATAAGTTCATTTGGATATTCTCAAAGAACTTCGAAGTCTTTCCGACTTCCAAAAATTTGAAGTCATCTCAGCGTGACTGATTTCATTTTATCATCTTATTTTCAAAGTATTTCGAAAATTTTGAAGTCTTTTCAATTTTTCGAAAACTTTGAAGGGGGTCTTGTAGGCCTTTAAAAATGACAGTCACGCTGAGTTGATCAGGACAGAGTCAAAAGTCACGCTCAGTTGATCCAGACAATATTTACAAATCACGCTGGGGAGACAGCTCATCATTTGTCAGAGAGTAATTATGACTGACAGCACAACAGTCGAAGAATATCTCTTCGTATGCCACGTATACACAGAATTCGAGAGATCACAGCCGTCTATTGCGTGATTTTCGAAATCTTCTTCAGCAAGACTCAACCTTCGTCAAGTTGGCGTACCAAAAGAGCTTCTTGTCATTTAATGTGACTGACAAAAGAAATCACTACCAGAGATTTTGTGTCAGTCGAGGCACGCTGAATCAAGACAGCTGGCAGTTCTATCCCAAATCTGCATGTATTCTGAAGTTTTCTTCCTCAAGTCTGCGTAGATTCTGAAGTTTTCTTCATCAAAGTCTGCGTAGATTCTGAAGCTTCTTGCCCCAAGTTTGCGTGGATTTTGAAGCTTTCTACCCCGAGTCTGCGTGGATTTCGTCTTCAACAAATCTGCGTGGATTCTGAAGCTTCTTGTCCCAAGTTTGCGTGGATTTTGAAGCTTTCTACCCCGAGTCTACGTGGATTTCGTCTTCAATAAGTCTGCGTGGATTCTGAAGCTTCTTGTCCCAAGTTTGCGTGAATTTTGAAGCTTTTTACCCCGAGTCTGCGTGGATTTCGTCTTCAACAAATCTGCGTGGATTCTGAAGCTTCTTGCCCCAAGTTTGCGTGAATTTTGAAGCTTTCTACCCGAGTCTGCGTGGATTTCGTCTTCAACAAGTCTGCGTGAATTCTGAAGCTTCTTGCCCCAAGTTTGCGTGGATTTTGAAGCTTTCTACCCCGAGTCTGCGTAGATTTCGTCTTCAACAAGTCTGTATGGATTTCATCAAATTGGAGTACGTGGCAGCCATGCCACTGATCTCTCGCCTGCGTGTCCTGTAACTTGCACATGACTCATGCATGATTGCTATGTGTCCAACAGTTACAGGCCACGTCCAGTAACTGCTCACAACCTTGCGTATGTTAAATCCTGCGTGATTTTCAACTAAGCACAGGCTGTGAAGACAGTTATCTTTTCAGTTATTATTTTTGACTCTATAAATAGAGTTCTTTTTTTCATTCATTGGACGGATACATAGTTATCTACTGTCAAAATTTTGAGAGGTTTTCTTCTTCGCATAGTCCAAGGGATAAAGTGATCGTCTTCTAGATCAGATTCCCACAGTTGTAATTTTTCCAGATACACAATAAATAAAGGAATTTATTTATGGAAAACAATACTAAGACATCATCTACTACTATATAAGATATAGTGATAGGTGCTCGCCGGAGGGAGGAGAAGGGGCTCGCGGTGGAGGAGGAGGATGAGCGGCGCCGGAGGGAAGGGGGTCGGGCTGTCGTCGAGTTCGGGGAAGAGGGCCGGGAACAAAAAAATTGGGGAGAGGGAGAAATGAAAAGTCGAACCGAGGAAACCCTTTTTATCAGAAATTAGCGACGTCCGTAAATACGTCGCAAAGCGTCGGTATTTGTTTAATATTCGGCGACGTAATAATCTTTGCGACGCTAAACGTCGCTGAACTAATAAAACTAGCGACATTTTCCGACAAATCAACGACGTTGGTTTTTATTACACTAAAGGTAGTCGCAATATGTCGCTGTTTGTCGCTATCAGCGACGTATTGTGACGCATACTTTCGGAGTCACTATCAACGAATGGCTCAGAACACAACCCAAAATTTATTCTAGCATACATTAGTGTGAATCATCTATGTTCTGTACATATGGTGTAGTATATGTTCTTATCGTATCTAGTATCTGAAGAATGTAACAGAATTAAGATGAACTCACATAATGTAATACTAAGACATCATCTACTACTATATAAGATATAGTGATAGGTTGTCGTATCATCATTGCCGAAGGATGAGGGTCGGAGGACGTCGGTAAACGTCGGTAAACGTCGCTAAATCTGCAAAAAAATAAAAAAAATAAAATACAGAATATCTATTTCTCCCTGCAGTTTAAAAAGATAACCATTTCTCACTGTAGAATAGGATCCAAACAATCACAGAATGTCCATTTCTTGCTGTACACAGGTTTCAGTCCCTATAACCAAGTCTACAACAATCACACAAAATATGGGAACGAATGGCTCAGAACACAACCCAAAATTTATTCTAGCATACATTAGTGTGAATCATCTATGTTCTGTACATATGGTGTAGTATATGTTCTTATCGTATCTAGTATCTGAAAAATGTAACAGAATTAAGATGAACTCACATAATGTAATACTAAGACATCATCATACTATTATATAAGATATAGTGATAGGTTGTCGTATCATCATTGCCGAGGGATGAGAGTCGGAGGACAGTCAACTTTATCTACGGCTACATAGTTTCTGCCTCGCCAGTCGAATGGCTGCAGAGACTATGTCCCGATCACCATGTCGTATGGAGCTATAGCCAAAATACAGAAACCAAAATATGATATCCACCTCAAGTGTAGAGTCGGGGGAGAAGATCTTTTCCACCCTCTCTCTCTCTCACGCTATCAACGTCACAACTTTTCCACCTCAAGTTCTGATCAAGCATTTTTCCTTCTCCTCTCCTCCACCATGGCTCTGAACCTATCTGCTCCTTCCTACTTTCCTTCTTCTTATTTGACTCTCTCAGCCACATATGATATCCAGCTTAAATGTAGAGTCGGGGGAGAAGAAGTGGACATGAAGAGGAGGGGGAAACAGTACAGCCGGCGGCATGATCCGGAGGAAGTACAGAGGTTTTTTTCAACATACGTAGGAGAACTATAAGGATATATCTTTTCACAACTTATCACCTTGTCAAAGACCCTTAATGTGACAACCATGTTACCGCGGTGTCGGAAGACTAACATGTCATAATTTTATAAGCCATGTGTTTTGACATAATCCTCCAACCGGATTTCAGTTCTATATAATAATGCAAGATTACGACATAGGAGGAAAGAGTTGGAAGAATTATGTCAAAACACACGGCTTAGAAAATTATGACATGTTAGTCTTCCGACACCGCGGTAACATGGTTGTCACATTAAGGGTCTTTGACAAGATGACATATTGTGAAAAGATATATCCTTATAGTTCTCCTACGTATGTTGAAGAAAACCTCTGTACTTCTTCCGGGTCATGCCGCCGGCTGTGCTGCTTCCTCCTCCTCTTCCGGTCCACTTCTTCTCCCCCGACTCTACACTTGAGCTGGATATCATGTGCCTGAGAGAGTCAAATAAGAAGAATGGAAGTAGGGAGGAGCAGATGGGTCCATAGCCATGGTGGAGGAGAGGAGAAGGCAAAACTGAATCAACATTGTCTTTCGGATCGTCCTCATCAAGGCATAACGGGCTGCTCAGCATGCCCAGCTTCTTCAACTTCTCGCTGGCTGCAGAGTCGAAATGGGAACGGGTCCTCTTTGCCGGCCCGGAGCTCTGACTCGCACTCGTCGCCGCGCTACCGATTTTCTCTCCTCCTCTGACGCGGGTCATAAGAAAAGAAATTTCGTACCTCTTCTTTACATAAACATCATTGCCGCCAATATAGGCACCGAAAAGTCGGATAGCGTCACAGACAAGGAGGCTCGAGTACAAGGCGGCAATGATGTTTATGTGAAGAAGAGGTACGAAATTTCTTTTCTTATGACCCACGTCAGAGGAGGAGAGGAAACCAGTAGCGCGGCGACGAGTGCGAGTCAGAGCTCCGGGCCGGCAAAGAGGACCCGTTCCTATTTCGACTCTACAGCCAGCAAAAAGTTGAAGAAGCTGGGCACGCTGAGCAGCCCGATATGCCTTGATGAGGACGATCCGGAAGACAATGCTGATTCAGTTTTGCCTTCCTTGGATGGTATTGATTCTGTAGATCCGTGTATAAAAGAGGAAGAGATTGGGAGTAGAGTGGACCCGGAGGGAAATGAGAGATTGGAAGCTGGGTCAATATCCAAGAAGCGAAAGAGAGTCGAGGATTCTGATAGGTTGTCGTATCATCATTGTCGAGGGATGAGGGTCGGAGGACAGTCAACTTTATCTACGGCTACATAGTTTCTGCCTCGCCAGTCGAATGGCTGCAGGGACTATGTCCTGATCACCATGTCGTACCGTAGATTAATACAAATGGAGCTGGAGCCAAAATACAGAAACCAAAATACAAAATACAGAATCCAAAATACAAAATACAAAATACAGAAACCAAAATACAAAATACAGAAACCAAAATACAAAATACATAAACCAAAATACAAAATACAGAAACCAAAATGCAAAATACAGAAACCAAAATACAAAGTACAGAAACCAAAATACAAAATATAGAATCCAAAATAGGACCCTCTGTGAGAACGGATGGCTCAGAACACAACCCAACCGGAGAGGATACTCTGAGAGATCCATCTGAGAGGGACGTATACTCTGAGAGATCACCTTTACAAGAATTATATCAGTAGTGGGATCGAGTGTTGGAGGAGATATTATCAAAGTATACGTCCTACTCAGATGGGTCTCTCACCGTTACTATTTTTCTTGACAGCATGGTGGATGTGCTCCGTCCACAGATTCTTGCTCGAGCCAAAACTTTGTCCCGGAGCTCAAGTGGACATCCTTGGTGTAGAGCTCGAGTGAGAGGTTCTTGACAGCATGGTGGTCTCCTTTGTTAAAGTATCCGTGCTCGTCCGACGAGCACGGATACTTTAACAAAGGAGACCACCATGCTGTCAAGAACCTCTCACTCGAGCTCTACACCAAGGATGTCCAACGAGCACGGATACTTTAACAAAGGAGACCACCATGCTGTCAAGAACCTCTCACTCGAGCTCTACACCAAGGATGTCCACTTGAGCTCCGGGACAAAGTTTTGGCTCGAGCAAGAATCTGTGGACGGAGCACATCCACCATGCTGTCAGAAAAAATAGTAACGGTGAGAGACCCATCTGAGTAGGACGTATACTTTGATAATATCTCCTCCAACACTCGATCCCACTACTGATATAATTCTTGTAAAGGTGATCTCTCAGAGTATACGTCCCTCTCAGATGGATCTCTCAGAGTATCCTCTCTGGTTGGGTTGTCGTATCATCATTGCCGAGGGATGAGGGTCGGAGGACAGTCGGTTTTATCTACGGATACATAGTTTCTGTCTCGCCAGTCGAATGGCTGCAGGGACTATGTCCTGATCACCATGTCGTAGTCCAATATAATCCAGAGATTGACACAGTTCTAATTCATATATGTAGTCCAATACAAATAGTCTAATACAAAAATAACCCAATATAAATAGTCCAATAAAAATAAGTACTAATAGCTAATGAGAACCACGCTGCTCACGCAAACGCTCAGTGATACGTTCACGCAACCACCTCGAAAAAGCGAGATTTTTGGCACGAGGAGAGAGGTCGTCCCTTGCAAGGACTGCATGAAGAGAACTCTCGGTCTCACTAGCTACCGGTGCTGGATGAATAGAACTCCCGGTCTCACTAGCAACCGGTGCCACTTTCTCCTCAACTGTAGGAGGAGCCACCTCAGCATTCACTGTTTTCTTCAAACGACGTGCCGCTCCTCGAGTCATGGGTGCCATCTGGTAAGATCGATAGTCACAAATAATATAATTGTAATACTAAGACATCATCTACTACTATATAAGATATAGTGATAGGTTGTCGTATCATCATTGCCGAGGGATGAGGGTCGGAGGATAGTCAACTTTATCTACGGCTACATAGTTTCTGCCTCGCCAGTCAAATGGCTGCAGGGACTATGTCCTTGAGACAGTGAACATATACACCATGAATCCAAATCCCATATTAACATTTATTAATCCAAATGGATGCAGGGACTATGTCCTTGCCTCTCCGGTTGGTTGTCATATCATCATTGCCGAGGGATGAGGGTCGGATGACAGTCAACTTTATCTACGACTACATAGTTTCTGCCTCGCCAGTCGAATGGCTGCATGGACTATAATAAGACACAATTCACCAAAGAGAACCATACTGTAACTCACACTTTAAGACAATAGATGAAGGAAGACTTGTATGGAGGATCGATAGGGTTGAGCGATGTCATTTTATTCTACAAAGAGAACCATACTGTAGAACTCATACTGTAGAACTCGCACTTTAACACAATTCTACAAAGAGTTGTCATAGGGTGTTAAGCGATGTCATTTTATTCTTTTCTTCTTCTTCTTCTTCTTCTTGGGATTTTTGAGTATTGGATCTTGAGAGACATATATAGCTAGAACTTACGAAGAATGGAGTACCATACTTCAACAAATAGATGTTGACTAATTGGTTCATATACTTGTTGTCTAAAATAAGTGTAGGAATGTTGCAAGGTGAAACAATGTATCAAACACTATATCAAAACCCAAACCCAATATGCAAATCCAAATTAATACGAAAATACACAAGTGTATGTAGGGGATTAAGTATACAGAGGTAAAATACATATATATGCAAGCTTGGGGGTGTCCACGTGTCCAACAAATGGACACAAAGTATCCAAAACCTCACGAACAAACTGTATCAGTGAACACATGGTCGTAACGTGTCTCCGTGTCCATTTTGGACACGAAAAACACCTCAATTAGGGTTAGGGTTTACCTTCAGTCTCCTCCCGGTGGCGGAAGAGGAGGATGAGGACAAGTTCGGTGGTGGAGGAGGAGGGGATTAAGTGTACAGATGTGAAATACATATATATGCATGCTTGCGGGTGTCCACGTGTCCAACAAATGGACACAAAGTGTCCAAAACCTCATGAACACACTGTATCAGTGAACACATGGTCGTAATGTGTCTCCGTGTCCATTTTGGACACGAAAAATACCTCAATTAGGGTTAGGGTTTAACTTCAGTCTCCTCGCGGTGGTGGAGGAGGATCTCGCGGTGGAGAAGGAGAAGGGGCTCGCGGTGGAGGAGGAGGAGGAGAACGGGCTTGCCGGAGGGAGGAGAAGGGGCTCGCGGTGGAGGAGGAGGATGAGCGGCGCCGGAGGGAAGGGGGTGGCTGTCGTCGAGGTCGGGGAAGAGGGGCGGGAACAAAAAATTTGGGGAGAGGGAGAAATAAAAAGTCGAACCGAGGAAACCCTTTTTATCATAAATTAGTGACGTCCGAAAATACGTCGCCAAGCGTCGGTAATCGTTTAATATTCGGCGACTTAATAATCGTTGCGATGCTAAACGTCGCTGAACTAATAAAACCAATGACGTTTTTCGACAAATCAACGACGTTGGTTTTTATTACACTAAATGTAGTCGCAATATGTCGTTGTTTGTCGCTACCAGCGACGTATTGTGACGCATATTTTAGGAGTCGCTAAATCCAAAAATATTAGCGACGTTTTAAGTTGGCGTCGCTAATTACGTTGCTGATATGACTTATTTTGGTATATATATATATATATATATATATATATATATATATATATATATATATATATATATAATAAATATATGTAGGTATATTTAGTTATTATATATATTAACAAAAAAAAACAAATAAATCCAAAAACCGGATAAACCGAAAACCGAATCGAATTAATTCGGTTCGGTTCGGTTATTGACCAATTCGGTTCGGTTTTGCTTATTCGGTTTCAATCCAATTCGATTTTCGGTTATTCGGTTCGGTTGGAACCGAATAAACCGAATACTCACCCCTAGTAGTATGCTAGGTTACTGCATAGTATATGTGCTTGGCGTGAACAAATGTGAGGTTGGATAGACGTGGGTAGGGTGAACGTGAATGTAGCTAACTGTTGAAAATGAATCACTAAGGAAAAATTTATATGCATGGGAAATGAAAGTAGTTGAGAATTTCATGAGCTGTTTACTTCACTATTGATTTTTGCATGAACAACTGTTATGAACATGTAAGGGATATTCACTGGTTGGTTGGAAGGAAAGGAATGTAGTAGAACCTATGGTAATGTAGAAAGAAGATATTGTTATATAGCTGCAGATCAAATTTTTCTTTGAAGAAGTTTATGAAGGGAATGGTGACTTGAGTGTGACAGTTGGGGTACTAGAGAGGCCTGTGAATGAACACATTGGGCCATGGGTGCAAATGAGATTTTTATAATTATGGGCTTAGTAAGTCAATAGGTAAACCAATAGGTATTATTATTTCCTTCTTTTATCAGAAAGAGCAATACTTGTATAGTTAGGTTTCTTAACTAAACAACATATTTTCTCGTATCATTTTGAGTTTAACAAATTCCTAATATCCTTTTCCTCCATAAGAGGCAATTTTAGTTAAATTAATTAGTTTCAAATATTCCATTAGATCATGTTGGCTTAACGGACTTGGACGTCGGACCAGCTCTTCCTCTTCAGCAATCGGAGCCAAGCAAGTGTACCTTGCCAATCTTATACTTCTGTTTAAAATATTTAGTTTTTTAAATATCTGGTTGGTTTTATTGTTGTAACAGTAACACCTAGGGCCGTGTATGGTACTTCGTGTCCAAATCACATTCGGGTGCCGATGGACTTTAGCGTCATCGGGTAACGATACTAGGTATCACTCTTGCGTTACCGCGACAACTCGTTGTGGGGTACGTACACTCAGACACTAGGATATGTTCATGTGATACTACATTATTGACGGATTCTCGTACTTAATTACATCTTGATTTACGAAATTTCGTGTCTGATTCTAGGACGATGACATTAATATACATGCACTGTTCTTTTTATTACGACTCGATGTCCTAGCTAGAGGTCTGACCGAGCGTCTCGTGGATACGATACGTGAAGTCACATGGACGGGAAGAACATACACCGTGCGCTTGGGCTACGTTCCTTCATGTTACCATTGCCTCTTACCCAGAGCCTCGGAGATTCATTAGTTAACATAGTTTCCTTATCAGAACTGCAGTGTTTTTATTAGTTATCAGAGTTCCGTATCAGATCTCTGGAGTACATCGTAACAATTCGCGTGTTCGAGTGATGTTAATTTCTTAAATTGTATTTCATTCTAGTTTGTTATGTTAGATTCACCATTTTTATTCAGTCTTACCTTACATATCTATTCATTCTTTACTATCGTACATTGGCTTGTATATTATGTACCTTGTTGCGTCCTGCTGAGGACCTAGTTTTTCTCCAAATTTAGACGAGAAGGACTATCCCGAGATCTACGGATCCGGACTTGATGCAAGAGTGGTATCAGATTCAGAGGTTAAGGTTTATCCAGCAGAGTAGCTTGTTTCATTGGTAGAGCTCTTCTTGATCTGACTTCATTATCTAGTTTAATCTGTTGTCAAATCTAGTTATTTTTTAGTTTTTCTTTCATTCAGTATTGTATTAGCGGGATTGTTTCCGCAAGCTCTTTCATTCATTATTTGATATATGACTACATTTTAGACTTATTCATTCAGCACATTGTGGTTTATTTCAGATTATTAACTATATATTCCTTGATCGTATTGTGGATGAGATTAGTTACTTATGTTTTCTTGGGCATTTACTTATATTTCTGCACTCTACAGCTTAAGTGCAACTCTAATGGTTCCATTAAATTGGAAAAATCATTGGAGTGGTACTCGCTGGCCTCACCACGTGGCTCGGTTCCATATTTTTTGAACTGGGACGTGACACAATTGTCTAGAGAGATCAAAAAAATTCTTCTCTTTTTAGGTGAATCAAAGATGGCAAAAGATCAACAGAATACTTGAAAAGTGATTTTTTTTTTTTCAACCTAGAGAGATCTAAAAATTTATTTTCTCTTCTTTTTCGTGCTGAGTTGATTACAAACGTTGTTAAACCGGCAATCTGAAACCTTAATAACTTGTTAAAAAAAGTAAAGAAGAGAAACTATTTTTAGCCTAAAAATAGATGTAAGACTTTAACTCCCACCATGACTGAAAGAAATAATCGGACGAATTGCTTAAAAAGTGATTTTTTTTTCTAATCGAGAGATTACTAAAATTTATTTTTTCTTCCTTTTCGTGCTGAGTTGCGTCGTTCTAGAACATTTAGCGCTAACAACGTGTTAGAAAAAATAACGAAGATGAACTATTTTGTCTGCAACATTAGTGCCGATGACTCCCACAAAAGCCTAGCTACCAGAGCCAGAAGATTTTGACATAATTATAATTTTTATGTATTCGGATAAGATCAACCACTTGTGATTATTTACAAATATTTCGTGTACAATATTAGAAGAAGAGAAATGCTATGGCCAAAGAGGCTTTTAAAATATTTTTGAATTTTTAAAAATGGGTTATCAATACTATCTTCAATTTATTAGAATTTAAAATTAATATTTATATTTTTTATAAATTAAAAATAATTTTGATAACTAATTGAAAAAATCGTGGATATTATAAAAGCTGCAATTATAGTTTCCTAAGGCCATCTCCAACATGATCCTCAAAAACCAAATTAAGGAAATTCTTTTAAAAACTATCTCCAACCCACCCTCATTTTCCTAAAAAATTTGAGGGAAGGATCTTTGATCCTCAAATTTGAGGGAAGAGAGAGATTCACTATTCATGACTATTTACCCTTCAAATTTTACTTAATTACTAATATATCCTGTATATGTTAAACATTAAACTTAATTAACTTACCATATTTTTTACTTTATAAATATAAATAATATAATAATTATATCATTAAAAAATTATTGTTGACATCACAAATTGAATCTAATATTGAATATATTTATATTAGTATTTTTTCGTTTATTAGATTCATCTGATTATGATATTTAAATAATTTGGCCAAAATTAATAGAATAATATCAATATATATAATATAATATTATAAATATATAAAAATAATATTGATATATTACATTTATGTATAAGTATTATAAAATAATATTAATAATCTAGTATTAATTTAAAAATATTATAATATTATAAAAATATTATCTCGATAAATATAGAATAATTGTAATAATATTATCCTGGGAAATAATATTAATAATATAATATTAATATACATAATTATATTAAATAATTGTAAAATAATGAATTTATGATAAAAATAAGTAATAGTAGTTAATTATTTGAGGATTGCTGGGTTGAAGTCTGTGAAATTTGGAGGATAGCATTGTATTCCTAAAGGAATCCTAAATCAAAAGGCAAAAGAGTTCCAACTGCTGCTGCTGCTGCTGCCATGGACCCGAGCTGGCTGCCGACCGTCCCCTTGACCGGCTCCGGCCGGCCGGTCCTCCTCCCGGCCGAGGTCGAGCGATCCCTCCTCCCCTCCGTCGACCTCCTCCCCGAACCAAACCCTAACCCTAACCCTAATTCCATCCCCGCCATCAAATCCGTCCTCCTCATCCTCACCTCCCACCGCCTCCTCCTCGTCGACGAGCCCTCCGCCACCGCCCGCGCCCTCCCCCTCTCCTCCGTCGTCCACGCCTTCCCGCCAAAGAAGTCCCTCAAGCACCTCTTCTCCTCCTCCCCCAAGATCCGGATCCAGATCTCCTCCTCCGACGTCCTCACGATCGCCGTCCGCGGTGGGAAGTCCGACCCGGAGGCGTTCTTCGAGAGGCTGTGGGAGGCCCTCAAGGCGAGGGCCTGGGAGGAGTCGGCGGCGGCGGCGGCGTCGGAGGGATCGGCTGCGGCGGCGGAGGGAAGCAGAGGAGGAGGAGGAGGAGGAGGAGGAGGGGGGATAAGGATGCCAGTGGTCGGGGTGGCGGGGCTGATGAGGAAGGAGCAGGAGATGTGGGAGAACACCGACAAGAGCCTCCACGACGCGTTTCAGGATCTCAATGCCCTCATGGTAGTGGAAATTTCGATTCTTCCTTTGTTTTTCGCTTTAAAAACACTATGAAGGGATCACTTTGAACATGTTTCTTACCATAAAAATTGGATTTGGCATGCAACTTGAAGTTACTTAGGGGATGTTAGTGCTAGCAATTTGAAGTGCTTAGCACTATATAGTGCTAACATCATTTTAAATCATTTTAAACACAAATAAAACTATAAAACTATTCCATCCTCAAATTCACCTTCAAATAACAATAAAGTCAGAAAATTATTTAATAATTTGGAAGCTAGGTTTCTTTGGCACCGAAAATATTTAACTGTTAATTTTTAAGTCAGATGCTCATTTTGGACACTGAAAATTATTGATAATTTGGAAAGTTTGAAACTAGTTTTTAGGGTTGTTAGGACATGTTTTGTAATAAATTTATTGAAGGTTACAATGGTATCTTTTGCACTTATAAGTTAAGTGGTAAATTATAAGCTAGATTTGAACGTACAATTTACCACTTATAATGGGCATCACTATATAATGATAAGCACTTTAAAGTGCAAAATACAAACACCTTAAGTTTGTGGGTCATGCATTTGTTAACAC
>JANAVB010031820.1:2785017-2807517 GCA_029216955.1 Iris pallida
CCTCCCCGAACCAACCCTAACCCTAACCTCAATTCCTCCCCGCCATCAATCCGTCCTCCTCATCCTCACCTCCCACCGCCTCCTCCTCGTCGACGAGCCCTCCGCCACCGCCCGCCCCTCCCCCTCTCCTCCGTCGTCCACGCCTTCCCGCCAAAGAAGTCCCTCAAGCACCTCTTCTCCTCCTCCCCCAAGATCCGGATCCAGATCTCCTCCTCCGACGTTCCCACGATCGCCGTCCGCGTGGGAAGTCCGACCCGGAGGCGTTCTTCGAGAGGCTGTGGGAGGCCCTCAAGGCGAGGGCCTGGGGAGAGTCGGCGGCGGCGGCGGCGGAGGGATCGGCTGCGGCGGCGGAGGGAAGCAGAGGAGGAGGAGGAGGAGGAGGAGGGGGGATAAGGATGCCAGTGGTCGGGGTGGCGGGTGATGAGGAAGGAGCAGGAGATGTGGGAGAACACCGACAAGAGCCTCCACGACGCGTTTCAGGATCTCAATGCCCTCATGTAGTGGAAATTTCGATTCTTCCTTTGTTTTTCGCTTTAAAAACACTATGAAGGGATCACTTTGAACATGTTTCTTACCATAAAAATTGGATTTGGCATGCAACTTGAAGTTACTTAGGGGATGTTAGTGCTAGCAATTTGAAGTGCTTAGCACTATATAGTGCTAACATCATTTTAAATCATTTTAAACACAAATAAAACTATAAAACTATTCCATCCTCAAATTCACCTTCAAATAACAATAAAGTCAAAATTATTTAATAATTTGGAAGCTAGGTTTCTTTGGCACCGAAAATATTTAACTGTTAATTTTTAAGTCAGATGCTCATTTTGGACACTGAAATTATTGATAATTTGGAAAGTTTGAAACTAGTTTTTAGGGTTGTTAGGACATGTTTTGTAATAAATTTATTGAAGGTTACAATGGTATCTTTTGCACTTATAAGTTAAGTGGTAAATTATAAGCTAGATTTGAACGTTACAATTTACCACTTATAATGGGCATCACTATATAATGATAAGCACTTTAAAGTGCAAAATACAATAAGTTTGTGGGTCATGCATTTGTTAACACTTTAAAGTGCTCACACTATATAGTGCATAAAACAAACACCCTCTTAGTTAGTTTGAGGGATCCTTAAAGCTTGGGTATGCTGTTTGGTGCATTGGGAAGCATGGACACTTCAAAGTCGGCTAGTTTTGTCTGTGTCGCTTTGTGTCTGACACGTATTGGACACGACATAGATACTCTAAAATAAATTCAGTTTGTGTGCAGCTGTGACCATATTCCCTACCGCGCAACTTAGGGCACATTTACGTTTTTCTCTTCATCAAATTTGTTTCTTTTAATATTTGTTGAATTGGAATATATAGATCTTCAAAGTTGTGTTAGTACTTGTCTTGTTGTGCAACCTGAAGGGACTGTATTGAGGTAGGAGTGTGAATGATCATAGAAATCAAAACATCTATACAAACCTATGCTTCACAAACTAAAGCTTGTGAATTTCTAGTGACACGAAGATTTGCATAAGAAAACTTATCTTTCATGTCCCATCACTTAGTTTTCTACTAGTCATATTTTAGATAAGAGTTTGCAAGTACTGAAGAGACTTAAAATTTGTGCAGAGTAAAGCCAAGGAGATGGTGTCTCTGGCAGAGAAAATGAGGCTGAAGCTCTTATCAACTACAAGTGCTCAACAAGAGAATGCGAACGATGGAGAGATGGGCTCAAAGCAAGAGATGCAGGATTGGCTTTTGAGTGTTGGTATAGCATCGCCGGTTACAAAAGAGTCTGCTGGAGCACTATATCACCAGCAATTGGCTCGCCAGGTATTTGCATTGACTTGAAGATTTGCTAGGGTTTAAATCTATTGTTTAAGTCCTTGCATAGCAATAAAATCCATAAAGAAAAATTGAGAAACTCAAACTTTTTTTCTCGATAATTCTATCTTCCCTATTCCTTATGCATTCTCTAGAAGTATGTTGCTCAATGTATATTCAATCATCCTAATTATCATGAGTCACTGATGGTTGGTCATCATCAGAGTAGTGTCCTATCTATGTTACATGGCAAATGAACTTAGAGTTGTCCATGCTTGGTCAAGCATCACAAAAGTTCAGACCAGGCCCATCCAACTTCGGCCTTACAGTTCACGATCAGTATTTGGAGGCAGATCCCAGAAATTACATGTTCTGTAATTGCCTTAGTCTAATGAAAGTATCTTGTCGGAAATGTTTAGGACACATGCCAACCAATGTATACAAGTATGTCAAGAAGGTATCTTGTTGGATATGTTTTTGACACCGATATGATCCTCTGAAGCCGTGATGGTGCAACCTAGGTCTAGACTATTTTCTGGTGAGAGGGGTTTAACAAATTTCTCCTTGTATAGGTTTAGTCTGCTGTATTCCATGTAGGTTTGTGGCCATACCTATCTTGCTTATTGTTGCCTTGCTTGGGATATTTGACCTCAAATCATTGAGGGACTGCTGTTAAGTCAACATCTAAGCATAAGCCCAACTAACCTATTTCTTATCTTCCCTTCTGCTATCTTGTGTTTACTGCAGATCTTTTTGCTTTTTGTGATAAATACTTTTGAAACAACCATGTCTAATAAACTTTTGTTTCCCTGACGACCAGCTGGCAGATTTTGTCAAGTTACCTCTTGAGAAAGCCGGAGGCATGATTGCACTAGTAGATGTCTACTGTCTTTTCAATCGTGCTAGAGGAACAGGTATTCATAGAGTAAGTCAGTTTTCATCTTTTATTCCTTATTTGTATTGTTCACTCATTATCTTCGCTTGGCAGAACTGATTTCACCAGAGGATCTCCTACAAGCCTGTGCCCTTTGGGAGAAACTTGATGTGTATGCACGAAAGAACCTTCAACCCTTTTCAGGTTCCGTTACTGCTTTTGGATTGGCACTTCCAACTAACCAAGAAACTGACAGTTATACATGTTTTTTTAAAACTTGCTTGATAACTATATGTCTGTTCACTTTCTGGTCCTCATGTTTTACTTTCTCGTCAGCAGCCCCGTAATGCTTAGAAAATTTGACAGCGGTAAAGGTCATCCAGAGTAAGGCTCATAGTGACGAGGAGGTACTTTAAGTTTCCTCGATTATGATTTCACATTTTGCCATAATACTTGTTAGTTATTTTTCAACCTGTTATAATAGTCAAAATTGGTAAAAACAAGCTAACCAAAGACTTAATGGATTTTGAAAAGAAACCAGTTCGCGGTTAGACCGGTTAGTTTGTGTTTGCTATATTTGAACATGCAATTGGTGCTAAATCTTTAATGTATCTTCCCAAATCTTTGGACACTGAGTTGAGGGTGTTTTGCCATTTGAGTAGCCACCCTTTTCCCTCTCTTACATAATTAATTTGTTTTTGTTTCTTATTTGTATTGTGTCTATATTTCACAAGGATAAACAAAAACGGTCATTATTTTGTCCTAGTCAACTCCACAAAAATGGATTAGGGCTTTCTTGTTGTATTTGTTCCAAACAATGTTCTTCTATTATGTTTTGCCACTGATTGCATCCAGAAAGAGCATTAATGCAATAATTACATCAATACTTTTTCTAACAAGTGCATGAAATACAAGAGAAGCATAGCTATATCTAAGTAATTGGTATTGCTGATTTAGATGCTTGGTTTTCATATTGCCAGTTAAATCGTTCTTCCTTGGATGTAGGTCTTTGCAAGAATTTCTTCTTTTGCTCAAAAGCCAGATGCGCTTCGGACGGGTATAAGCCCCAGCGATGCTGCCCTGATGCTAGGAATTGCACCAACTCTAGCCAAGGAGCATCTGCTTAGTGCTGAATCCAAAGGTAATTTAGGATATAAAGAAGCCTGTCCCGCTTTAATAAATGCCAATTCGTTATCCTTCCACAATTTCAAGGTTGATAACTATCCAGCATTCCTCTGCAGGTCTTTTGTGCAGAGATGTCAGTCCTGATGGTTTCCGATTTTATGCAAATTTGTTCAAGGAATTTGATCCAACAAATATGTACTTGTAAGTTCATACGGTCATTCTGGCAAGCATCTTGATTTTGCGTATGCTTTCTGTTAGCATGAAATTTTTTCGTGATGAAAGGCGTGTGACAACCAGTTATTCTGATCTGAGTGAAACTGCTAGGATTTCTCAAGTTATAGAGGGATTTCTGCTGCTTCTAGTTACCCTTGGCATGAACATGTGTTTGTGTGAATATGTATTCTAAGTTTATTTATCTTATTGTTGCATCCACGTCTAGTTGTGCTGACCTACTCCGGACCTTATGATGTCGTGGGTATCCAAACCATGATCATTTTATTCAAGTTTTGTGTCCATTATCTTACTGGATATCCTGATACACCTATGCAGCTGTTCCAGCCAAATATAATACTGTGAGTCCATACTCTAATCAACTGCTGTGCATACTCTTGAATCACTGCTGTCATACTCTTGATTTAAGATGCCTTCATGCCAAGAAGTTGCTAAGGAAACAAGTTTCTTATCATAAATGCAATAATGCATCCAGTTGCAGCTTATGACTGTGAATTTAAAATGAAGTTGAATCATAACCTCAGCTCTCAGCATCGATACACTTTGAAAATTAGAGTTAGCTAAATAAAATAAATGAATTTGATGGACAGAAAAAATATGGCAATATTTTGGGATTGGATCTAGTTTCAAATTGGATCTAGACTCGGTTATAAGTCTCATTCAGTTTGGACTAATTGTACTATTCCAAATTCACTTAGGATTAAGGCTTACATACTTAAACTTGAAGCAATGGCAAGTCATCCCGTAAATTGGATTACTATAATATATAGTTGTATGTGCTTTTGGATGGAGGCGCGTGGTGTGGTTTTGGTGAGCAAAACAGCAGCAAATGAAAGGTGCATGGTATGGTTTTTCGTTCTCGGTATCTTCTGATATTTCTCTTGACTGTTACTCTTGGTAATTTCTTGGACTCTTGTTTGGAAGTTGAAGTTTAGTAGATCCAGTAAAGCCTTGTACCTTGGATTTTATATTATTGATCTCCCCCCCCCCCCCCCCCCCCCCCCCCCCCCTCCCACCCCCCCGCGTTATTTTTACCAGTTAGGATTTTCCACCTAATTATCCTGGTGTCCGTGTCAGTATGTCTTGTTTTCTGAATTATAGTTTTGTTGTAGAAGTCAACCACCGCGTTCGTTGTTGCGGATGTCAGTTTTTCGTGGGCACAATTCTTTGTGAATAATAGATTCCACTGTTATACCCAACAAATATCTGGAAGAGCTTGTGGGGTTTGAAGGAGGAACAAAGCGAAAGATACTTAGCATAAAAAGGATAATCAGGTTCTCGCATTCCATTGCCACCTTTAGTGAGTCTCCTAGTCATAATTTCTTTGTTAGCCAAGCCCCTAATAGTTTTTTGGTTACCAGTATTGTGGATAACCATTCCAGTTCAACCAGTAAGTCCTTGTGGGTCTCTACAGGATGAAGGTTTGCTCGATGGAGGCAGATTGAGCAATCAAGGACACAAGGCTCCAATACCCCCCTATACCTGTTGTTAGTGGTTATGATAGGCCCTTTTTTCATATAGGTGTGATGATAAGCTGAACCTGAACAGTTAACTTCTGTTTGGATTTAAAAATCTGAGTCCATCCATCCTCGAACCTTAACTTATCCAAACCTGAAATTTAGGGCTGAGCATTGCTTCATGTTATTTAGTTATGGAATCCTTTGCCACCCCTTACTGTATCTTAAAGTCTTTCTAATCTAAACTTGCCTCTTCTATGATTCGATCTGCTTCTCTAGACTTCTGCCTTTTTCGAGATCTATTATATGTTGTAAGTTATGTTTTTTCTATCCTTACAATGTTGCATTACAAAATGTTTACTCTTATCCGAAAGTAAAATGTTGTGTGGTGCATGCGAGAGCTTGCTATAAGGCGGAGATGCTGCGAGGCATCTGCAGAAATATTTTGTTTTTCATTAGTGATCACACTTTTTTCTTTAAAAAACTTCCATACTCCCTCCCAAACCTCCAATAGGCAACTGACACAGACCAACAAGAAAACATACCATATACTTTGTTTAATTTTGCTGGTCTTGCTGTCTCAGTTAGGGTACATGGTGCGCATATTTTCTTCTAGCTGCTGACACCTTGTATGTTTGCAGGGTGAAAGATCATAGCCTTTTCCAAGCATGGATTTCCGCTACCTCAGTTTCTGTGTAGAAAATTGAAGGTTTTGATCGAGTGCATCCATAACCTGTATGATGGTCTTCAAATTTTTGCTGAAGGTCAAGGCAACAATATGAATACAAGTTATAAACCAGAGAGGGCAAAGTATGTTGAAAGTTGTATCCTAGTTTCTATTTTGTTTTATTTGTGAGATAATTATCTGTTTATGACATTATGATAATTTACTTGTTATTTTTTTCAGGAAAAAAGTTATACTTTTTATTCCATGTTTACATTAAGTCGGTCAATTTGGAAAATGAGATGGTTCTTATGGACATCTATTTCAAGCCTATTAATATTAATACTATGGTCAATTTTTGCGCAACTTTCTAATAGTAGGAAGTGTTGTAGTTGTTATTTATAACCAATTGATATGATTGTGCAAATCAACTCAGGATATGTCTCTCTTAGAGATATGGTCGTTATCCACTATAACTTATTGATTGTGTATACGAACTTGACTGCATATTCATTTTTGGGTTATTTGTTATTCTGAATAACACAAGACTTTTCTCTCCATTTTTTCTATCACATGCTTTTTAAGAATACCATAATAGTATTTATTTATTCTTCCCCTCGTAGCTTAATATGGGCTTTGCACTTAAATACCTATAAATATAGTTTCTGCATATAAATACTTGTACCTCTATACGTACTTAAATACCCTAAATTATTAAAAATTTGCTCTCAAGGAAACTATAAAATGTGTATAGACGAGTTAACCCATCGATGGATATCCTAAATTTATCTTTTCTTTACTAATTTCAAAACCTTAATTTCTTAAACTGAAATTCATCATCTTTCTTACTTGTGACCCTAATTTTATCTGCTCTAACTGTAGAACCATATTTTTTTAACCGAGCCCTATCCTAGTTTTACTTTACTTGTTTTGGTATAGTCAGGATTAAGAAAAAGTTTTTCTGGGGAAAAGGTAAATTTTTTAATAGTTAAGGGCAAACGTTCAAAGATAGTTTGGGTGGTTATAATTGAAAATACATACCAATATATTTGTACCTCGGATTGATGTAATTGGTACAATAAATATCTCATCATAATCTTCAACTATCGTAATAAATGCTGCCGTCAAAATGGCTGCAGTCCACTTGGGACAACATTTCAACACCAATTATGCTATTTCCAATCATTCACTCTTCGACAAGCTTTGGCACTCTTCCAGGTAAATAAAAATCGGATTTTTTCATATACAGTAACAGAATTTGTGGAATTTGCGGGTGGGATGATTTTACAAAATTACAAAAAAAGGGACAACCCCAACTGAGTTGGCGGGTTGTGTCACAGAAGTGACCAGCCCTCCAACTCAGTTGGCGGGCCAGGGGCAGCTCCAACCCTCCAATTGAGTTGGCGGCTTGGAGTGGGTCCCACCACCCAACGAGCAACAGCTCGCCAACTCAGTTGGAGGGTTATAGCCCGTTTCTCCAACGTCCGGCCAGCTTCCCCTACATAAGCAGCCCAATTGTTCTCTCATCCTCACCAAATCTCAGAACATTTCTCTCCTGCAAATATTTCTCTCCTGTGAAGGTCCTACAAGCTTCATCCTTCTGCCTGCAAATATTTCTCTCCTGTGAAGTGAAGGTCCTACAAGCTTCATCCTTCTGCCTGCAAATTTTTCTCTCCTGTGAAGGTCCTACAAGACTCCTACAATCTTTTTTCTACAAGGCTTCATGGATCGTAGCAGCGTAAGAATAGTGTTTCGCACGGAGGTAACTTGAATGGGTTAGATTATGAAGGAGGGAAACCCAAATTTTTTCAACTTTTATTAATAGTAGTTTTGAAATTTTACGTAATCTAATTATTGAACGTTGTTCTATTCGGTACGAATTTATTATAAAATCTGTTTTTAATTCTAGATGTTTTATAGTAGATGGCGATGAAGCATGGAATTTTTGCTTGAGATTAATTCACAATCACGATATATAAATATTTTGTGTATTCAAATATCCACGACATTTGATAATAGAAATAGTCAACCCATGAATTATTTTGCTGGTGCCAGTTCTTCCCGACAAATTGTTCCATCTTTTGAAGAAAATCATTCATCAAGCGAATCTGACGATGATGATGATGATAACGACGGAAATAGTGATGATTTAATTGAAAATATAGAATATGAGTTAGATGATAATATGGATAATGCTATAACCCCTGAATTATTTGTTGGTAAAACATTTTCTTCTCGTTCTGAATTTAGAAGTTTTATAAGTAACGTTGCAATTGAACACAATTTTAGTTGTTCTGCTAATGCTATGAACAATGCTCGTGGAATTATTTATTCTTGTGATCAACCCAACTGTAATTGGAGAGTATATGCCAGATGCATTGGAACCGGAGAAATAGTTAAAATAATTACATTAGAAAGTCATCATTCTTGTTTTAGTGCACTAACAAGTGGGTGCCATCGATTAGCTACCGCTTTATGGATTAAGAGCAGTGATAATTGGTATAATTAGGGATAATCAATCGTACAGTGCATCACAAATAGTTAAAGATATATAGAGAACATCGTATACATATTAGTTATTCCAAAGCATGGAGAGCCCGAGAGATGTCATTAGCTGAAATAAATGGAAGTTACGTTGAGGCTTATGCTAGTCTTGAGGAGTATGCTTTTAGAATTATGGAGACGAATCCTGGTAGTAGATGTTTTCTTAAAATTGCCGAAGATAATAGCTTTCAAAGAATTTATATTTGTTTCAAGGCGTGCATTGATGGTTTTTTAAGTGGTTGTTTACCGGTTATTAGTACTGATGCTACATTTCTTTCTTCCAAATATCAAGGCATCTTATTTATTGCTTGTGCTCATGATCCTAACTATCAATTATACCCTATTGCATATGCTGTTGCTGAAGGTGAAAACAGTGATTCTTGGTCATGGTTTTTAAACTCATTAAGAATATCGTTTGAAAGTTCTCTTATTGATTGGAATAGAATATCATTTATTTCGGATAAACAAAAAGGGTTAATAAATGCTGTGCAAAATGTTTTTCCAGAATCACCGCATTTTTTTTGTATTCAACATTTCAAACAAAACATGAAACAGGTTGCGAGAGAAAAGACATTTGAAAACTTGTTAGACTCGCTTGCTAGATCGTACAATCCGACGGATGCAGAACACTTGTTTGAAATAATTAAAGCCGAAAATATAACATTGTATGATTGGCTTATTGGTGTGAATGATGAAAATCGTCGTTTTGTACATTGGATAACAGCGTACGCTCCTTGTCCCCGATTAGATATTAATACTTCCAATCTTGCTGAATGTTTTAACAATTGGATTAAGAGATTACGCGACAAACCAATAACAACACTCCTCGACGGCATTAGAGCAAAAATTATAACACTTCATGACAAGAATAGAAACAATGCTGAGAATATAGACACCGATTTCTGTCCGAAGATGTTGAAAACTATGAATCGCATTAGCAGAGAAAGAATCATCTAGAACTATTAGGTATTGATAGTTACACATACGAATTAATAGATCGTGCAACAAGTAGAACATACATTGTACGATTAGACGTTAGATCTTGTACATGTGGGAGATGGTACCATACTTATATACCGTGTATACATGTATGTTTTGTGTGTAGATATTGTAACTATAACATTGAAAGTTATTATCATGCTCTGTTTTCTACCTCGAACTTGAGAAGTGTATACACAGCAAAGATGGAACCAATTCCAATTCCCTACCAGATTCAAGCTGCCTTGGTAAGAGGAGAAATCGGAGTACCAGCCATACGACGTAAAGCCGGCAGACCAAAGAAGAATCGCGTCAAGGCCCATGAACCGTCGACAAGAGAACTACATTGTAGTAATTGTGGTGCAATGGGACACAATCGAAGGAGATGTACTAGTCAGCCAAGAGAGTGATTGAACATTGAAATGTGTACTAGTCAGCTTACTTGCAACTTTAGAAATATAGAAGATGTACTAGATGGATTAAAAGCATTGAATATCACAATAAAACTTGTCTTACATCATGGATTAAACATTGAATATTACAATAAAACTTGTCTTACATCATGGATGCAAATCTACGGAGACCCCCGATCAAGGCGTCTATAATCTCTTCGTACCGCGTCTCTTAGGCCTAGTCGACCTCTTCGACCTGCTGTATCCTCCTCCGCCTGAGTCTGGGTCGGCTGGGTAGGTTGTGGGGCTGATGGGGTAGAAATTAACTGTGTGTAGTATTCCAGATCCTGGTAGTACTGCTGAGTCGATCCCTCCCCATAGTACTGCTGAGTCGATCCCTCCCCATAGTACTGCTGACTAGGCGCCCCTCCATAGTACTGCTGAGTCGATCCCTCCCCATAGTACTGCTGAGTCGGCGCCCCTCCAGAGTACTGCCGCGTCGATCCCTCTTCAGGAACATCTTCTACCGGAACCTCTTCTTCAGGAACCTCTTCTCCAGGAATCTCCACTCCCCCATCCCTTCTACGGCGACGTGAGTGTCTCCGCCTTACAATAGCTGTTGGATAGTCCGGGGGAAGACGAGTCCGTACTGGAGGCATCTCGGGGTCTCGTCCAAGACCGAAACGATCAACACGGTCCACTAGTTCCCGCATAAGTCAGCGACTGTGCTCGAACGATTCTGGGCTAAATGGCTCTTGGAAAGATTGTTCGTACTGAACACTCTAAAATATGATATGAAAGTAGCAAATGGTAAGTTGTACAATATCTACGTATATTTAGTTTTCAAGTTATAGTTTAGTCATACCAAATCAGATATGCCATCCACAAAAGTCCGCAAACTAGGATCGTCTACAGATTTACACTTGAACCTTGGCTCCTCAAATTGGTATGCTCTGTTGATCATACGAGGGGCACCCCACCATTTCCTATAATTGTAATCACCAATATCTGCATAAAAGATATTTAACACATGTTATTTAGTATGTTGGAAGCTATTTCTACTTAATCAAGTGAAAAGGAATTAGTAACATAGGAACTTACACTCATTTGGAGATTGGATCATCGGAGACATGTCAATCACACTAAAATTGGTCATTCGACTGTTCCAAGAATCAATCATAGCATTGATTCTAGTCCTTGCGTTGGATGTAGCATAACTGATTACTGGTGGATCGGCGGGAATTATTTGTCTCATCCCGAACTGACGAAGAACACGGTCTGCCGGGTGATACATTGTGAATCGATCGTATATAACATACGATCTATGCATGCTCAAAAAATATGAGGATCTCTTTATTTCTGGATCATCCTCTTTAATTGTATAAGGTGCCCAGATCACCTAATTAACGACCATGTATAATGATAACTATAACAAATTAAATACTTGTAATCAAATAAATTAAATCCTTACCTCACTAGACTCCAATGTATCAAATTGTTCACGATATAGTGACACCGTCTTGTAGGTACAGTGTTGTTGATCAACTACATCTGTGGACCATCGCATAGCAACAGGAAATACTCCGTAATCACTAGTCATACTAGTTACCGGTCTACCAATAGAAAAATGTTCGTATGACCAAACCTATAATAGATAAATATGGTATTAGAGATATACTAAAATAAAGATATGCTAAAGTCGCTTAGAGATTTACCTGAATTAGTGAAATACATCCGTAAATACTCTTGCGATTAGTTCCAGTCACAAATTCGGTCAACATCGCGTAAAGATATGCTAGGGCAGCAGCTCCCCAAGCATGACCAGTGGGTTTTGTCAAATCATCTAAGAATGGTAGAAGTCTAACATTGACCGTACCTCCCGATGCATCAGGAAATAGAAGAGCACCACACAAACAGAGCAAGTACGCTCTAGTACATCGAATAATCTGAAAAAGACATATTAGTGCGATCGAATATTCTGAAAAAAGACATATTAGTAATCTAAAAATTAAGCCTTCTAAATTAAGATACATACCCGACTATCATCTACGTCAACGTGTTCCTCGTCGATTGTGCGATCTATATCCATGAAGTTTCCAGCCATGTTAATTTGACAAAGCTGCTACCACCTATATCGGATGGAGGTGCAACACCGAGATATCTCCTGATCAGTCCCGATGCAGAGGTCGTATGATCGAAGTATATGGCATCACCAGTAATAGGCAAACCTAATATGTTTGCCACATCACATAAAGTGATCGTCATCTCGCCTGCTGGGAGCTGAAAAGTATTGCGGTCTGGCCACCAGCGCTCAGCAAGACTAACGATAAGGTGAACGTCATGGATGAGAAACTTAATTTCATCTAAGTATTGAAATCCAAAAGACTGCATCAAAGCCTTTTGAGCCGGATTTAACTCCCAGGATCGATATCTTCTTTGTTTCCTCCAGTTCCCATGCTCTCGGGTACGTAATTCCAGGTCATGATCAAATAACTATAGATAGTTTAACTAAATTAGAAATTAAAATTTCTAAATTAACAATAATTTTTTTGGACATTTAACTAAATATTTTATTTCTGACTAAATATATTAATGAAAAATAAAAAAAAATTCAAACATACCTCTCTACTAAATATCTTAGAACATATGTGATTTTTTCGTTCATTCTTAATCATTTCAGTAGTCGGCCCACCTGGAATAAGACCGTCATTTTCTTCATCCATCTGTCAAATAAATAATAATAAATATGATTAAAATACCAAAATCTATAATACTTCTATTACTATAAATATGAGAACATAAAAATATTACTAGTGTAAAAAAAAACATACTTTTTTTTTTCCCAGAGACGATTTCTCGTTTCTGCTACAAGTTGATATGCAAATATGGGAGAGAAGGAGTAAGAAGAAGGGGGAGTTTATTCTGTGAAAGAGAGGGAGAGGAGGGAAATTGGTGCTGTGAAAGTGAAAGAGAGGGGGGGGTAGAAATAGGAGATGGGGGGGGTAAAAACGAGGTAGTAATGGAAAACAAGGGGAGGGTGGTCGTCGGGTTGGCCAAACCGCAGCATTGAGCCCGCCAACTGAGTTGGGAGGGCTGGCTGAGCCGCAAACTCAGTTGGAGGGTCATCCTCCCACATGTAATTTCGCAAAGTTATCCCCCCAACGCAATTTCATATAAATATATTACTTTATATGAAAAAATCCAAATAAAAATTGGTCAGGGTATTTCAGTGCCAAATATGTATAGCTCACAGGGGTGAGCGTCGGTATAATCGGTCGGTATTTAGTTGAATTTTTAGTATTTTTTAAATCGGTATTTAAAAAATCAATACCAATATTTTATCATTTAGAATCGATTTTTTCGGTTTCGGTTAAATTGATATTTGGTCGATTGTTTTTCGGTATCGGTATTCTATCAATTAATATTTGATTAATCAACACACTTAATATTGTAGAACCTCTTAATCTATAATATATTTTTTTTACATTTTTTGGAAGCATTAAAATTTAAAGGCAAGTCTCTACCAACCAAACAATTAATCAAAATTATTAAAACAATATGTAACAAGTCACAAATACCTAAAAATGAGCTCAAAAGATCAAACGCGGTCACTAAGTTTAATCTTTAGTATAATAAGTTTAAGTAACCAAAATTTACTTCAAAATTATATGAGAACACAAAAACATAAGCTCAAAAGATCAAAAACTCAATTCTTAGCATTCTTAACATAACTTCAAGTCCACTAAAATCCATTCTAAGTTCTAAGAAATTGACCAAACAAAGATAAAGATGAAAATAAGTAGTATAAAATTAATCACGAACATTTTATATATATATATATATATATATATATATATATATATATATATATATATATATATATATATATATATATATAGGAAAAAAATATATATATATATAGGAAGGATAGGCATTCTCACAATTTTTGCATCCCCATGTTCACATCCGTTGGATGTGCTTTAAGTCATCTAATCTTAACCATTGGTAAATCAACGGTTAAGATTAGATGACTTAAAGCACCATCTAACGGTGCAAATAGGGAGAATGCATGGGGACGCAAAAAGTGTGGGGATCTTGATCCTTCCTTATATATATATATATATATATATATATATATATATATATTCGGTTCGGTATTTTCGGTATGGTATTACACTCAAACCGTTACCACTACCATTATATCATATTTTAGTCGGTTCGGCAATTCGGTATCGGTACATAATTTTGGTTCAGTTTTTCGGAATATTTTAATCGGTATTCGGTCGATTTTTCGGTATCGGTCGGTATTTGCTCACCCCTAGCTCACAACATTTAAGTAAAGGTTAGCCTATGTTTGTATTCGCCAGAAGTAAAAAAAAAGACCTTCACTATTTTGATTAGTAAGGCGCAATAGTTTTAGGCAATTTATAAGGACACATAAGAATTTGATCGGGGCTAGCCAGGATTAGGGCTAGCCAATGTTTGAGGAGATTTTACTCGGGCTATCCAAATATTTCACTCAGGGGGCTGTCCAAACCCCACACCCCCCCAAACCCCAAAAATCAATCTCATTTCTAAATTTCACTCTCTCTTCACAAACCCTATTTTTCCTCCTCTTCTTCTTCTTCTTCCTCCTCTCCACCATTTCCCACTCCCGAAGCTACATATTATTTTGGATCTTCTTCTCCACCATTTCCCAACTCTCTCTTCCTACGATGGCACGCAAACGTTCCTCTCAATCAAGGTAAGAACCCTACTTAAAGTTGTCAATTTTTTCCCAAAACCCTAATAATTTAGTTTGAAAAATCCAAGTATACATTGTAATGGAATGATAGTTAAGATGACGGACAGTCGTTCTAGATGATCACGAATTTGTAATGGAATGATAGTTTAGAAAATCTCGAGTCGACTAGGACTGCCCATGTTTCTGGCAGTCCTACTGTTAGGACTGCCAGAAACAGTAGCAGTCCACTTGTACAGCAAGTATAACACAGGACTGTCGCACTTTATGGCAGTCCTTTATACATCTAGGACTGTCACAAAGTACGGCAGTCATGTGTTATACTTGTTGTACAAGTGGACTGCCGCAGTTTCTGACAGTCCTATGTACTGTTATGACTGCCTGAAACTGTGGCAGTCCACTTGTACAGCAAGTATAACACAGGACTGTCGCACTTTTTGGCAGTCCTTTATACATCTAGGACTACCAAAAAGTGCGGCAGTCTTGTGTTATACTTGTTGTACAAATGGACTGCCACAGTTTCAGGCAGTCCTAACAGTATACAGGACTGCCAGAAACATGGGCAGTCCTGCATTGCACTTCTTGTTTGTTGTTTGCTAAGTATTCTTCGATTGATATTAAATATTCGTAGTCACGAGCCGAATCCGAAGACGAAGGTCGTTGAGGTCGAGCCTAAAAGAAAACGTCCTACCGCATCGGAGCGGAAGGCACATGAAGCTGAGCGGGTTCGCGATAAACCAATAACGATAAGAGAACCGGAGGCACCCACTCAGACTACAACACGTCGAACCAAACGCGTTGCAAGTAAATCGAAGCAACATAAGACTCGCCCTGATTCTTCCTCCTCCGATGATTATTTTGTTCATAGAGGGGGGACGATGGTTCCAGACCTTCTCACGAGAAGGCCGCTTCTGATAAAGCTGATCGGGAAGTGAGCCCAATCGGTTGCTCACTATTGAAGTCTCTGCCTAACAAAATATCTTACCAAATTTGGAAGGATCTGGCAAGTTCATTACCTTAGATGTAAATTGACTCACTACTAAAATACAGCAAATTGGCGACGGAGGATTAGCGACGGATCGTATCCGTCGGCCATAGCGATGACCTCGCGACTACCTTGTGACTGGCTACCGTCAGAAAGCAATGTATATATATTTTTATTTTTTTGCGTCAAAATCAGTCGCACATCCGTCGCTAATTTGACGAAACTTTAGCGACGGATTCATGTCCGTCGCACATTGTGGCGGCAAAATCTGAAATAAATGGCGCGCTAAATTAGCGTCTATGTGGCGACGGACGTTCCGTCGGTAATCTAGTTGGTATTTAGCGGCTACCTACCGACGAAAATATCCGTCGGTAATCCGTCGCTAAATACTGTAACCTAACTTAAATTGACCGACCGGGAGGGGGGAAAGATTTTTCATTCCCCCCAAAAAACTCTCTCTCTTCCCTCACACACTCCCTCTCTCTCTCTCTCTCTCCGGCGAGCTCTCTCCGACGGGTCACATTCTCCGGCGAAGCTCTCTCCGACGGGATATCTTTCTCTCAGGTATGCTCTCTCTCTCTCTCTCTCTCTCTCTCTCTCTCTCTCTCTCTCTCTCTCTCTCTTTCTGTTTAGGGTTTCTGGTTGGTGGGGGGGGTCGGCTGTCGCTGGGGCCTGCGGGGGTGGGGGAGGAGGTTGTTGAGGGCGGAGGGCAGGGTAGGGTTTAGGGTTTCGGGACAGGGGTAGGGTTTCGGGTGGGGGAGTGGGCCAGCTGTCGTGGGGGCTGACGGTGATGGGGGGAGGGAGGGGGCGGGGGGTGGATGGTGTTGGGTGCGGGACAGTATGAGGGGGAGGGGGTGGGTGTTTGCTGTCGGGGGGGAGGGGGTGGGGTGGGTGTTTGCTGTCGAGGGGTGAGGGGAAGGAGGGAGGGGGTAGGGTAGGGGTTTGCTGTCGGGGGATGAGGGGGAGGGGGTGGGTGTTTGCTGTCGGGGGGGGGAGGGGGTGTGGTGGGGGTTTGCTGTTGGGGGGTGAGGGGGAGGAGGGGTGGGTGTTTGCTGTCGGAGGGGAGGGAGGGGGTGGGGTGGGGGTTTGCTGTCGGAGGGGTGTCGGAGGGAGAGGGGGATAGGGGATTTGCTGTCCGATGGGGTAGGGGAGGGGTGGGGGGGTATCGGTGGTTTCGGATCGGACCATTCCTATGAGTATCGGTGGTTTCGAATCGGTGTATCGGATCGGGGGAGGGGGTATAGGTGGTTTCGGATCTGACCAATCCTATGAGTATCGGATCGGGGGAGGGGGGTGTCAGAATCGGTATCGAAATCGAAATCGGTATCGGACCGATACTGACCGATACGGTACAGTTTGGCAAAATAGGTCGAAATACAAAGAAAAAAGTCCTCAAATGGAAGAAAAAAGAGTCAAAACTCCTCACCATTGGCAATCCTATTGCATGGGGTTCTTATTTGATGCCTCTACACTATTTAATGCAATTTTGAGGGTTTGCAATGCATATACCTATTGGAGTTGGATTTCTAATAAAAATGGCTCCAAGATCTAAAAATCCCCAAGCTCCAAGTGCTCCATCCTCTAATCTCATACAACTGATCACTAACTCTGATACTTGGTTTACTGACCTCTCTAACTCATGTATCCTAATTGCTAATAAAATACTAACTCATAATACACCCTCATTTTACTGATCCAAAGACACCAACACAAGACACTCATACAACTGAACACTCAAAACAGTACCCATGTCCTTGCTGATTGTAGGACTGACACCAACTAATATCCCTTCTCTTCATGACAGTAGCCCCATTCTCTCTTTATTTCTCGATCTTACCAGATGGCACCCATGACCCGAGGAGCGGCACGTCGTTTGAGGGAAACACTGAATGCTAAGGTGGCTCCTCCTACTGTTAAGGAGAAAGTGGCACCGGTAGCTAGTGAGACCGGGAGTTCTATTCATCCAGCACCGGTAGCTAGTGAGATCGGGAGTTCTATTCATGCAGCACTTGCAAGGGACTACATCTCTCCTAACGCCGTCGATCCCACTTATTCGAGGTGGTTGCGTGATCGTATCACTGAGCGTTTGCGTGAGCTGTATGGTTCTCATTAGCTATTACTGAACTTATTTGTATTGGACTATTTGTATTGGGTTATTTTTGTATTAGACTATTTGTATTGGACTACATATATGAATTAGTACTGTGTCAATCTCTGGATTGTATTGGACTACAACATGGTGATCAGGACATAGTCCTTGCAGCCATTCGACTGGCGAGGCAAAAACTATGTAGCCGTAGATGAAGTTGACTGTCCTCCGACCCTCATCCCTCGGCAATGATGATACGACAACCAACCGGAGAGGATACTCTGAGAGATCCATCTGAGTAGGACATATACTCTGAGAGATCACCTTTACAAGAATGATATCAGTAGTGGGATTGAGTGTTGGAGGAGATACTATCAGAGTATACGTCCTACACAGATGGGCCTCTCACCGTTACTATTTTTTCTGACAACATGGTGGATGTGCTCCATCAACAGATTCTTGCTCCGAGCCAAAACTTTGTCCCGGAGCTTAAGTGGACATCCTTCGTGTAGAGCTCGAACGAGAGGTTCCTGGCAGCATGGTGGTCTCCTTTGTCAAAGAATTCTTGCTCATCCCACAATGTTGTCAAAGGATTCTTTCTTTGTGGACAAGCAAGAATCCTTTGACAAAGGAGACCACCATGCTGTCAGGAACCTCTCGCTCGAGCTCTATACGAAGGATGTCCACTTGAGCTCCGGGGCAAAGTTTTGGCTCGGAGCAAGAATCTGTTGATGGAGTACATCCACCATGCTGTCAGAAAAAAAATAGTAACGGTGAGAGACCCATCTGAGTAGGACGTATACTCTGATAGTATCTCCTCCAACACTCAATCACACTACTGATATCATTCTTGTAAAGGTGATCTCTCAGAGTATACGACCTACTCAGATGGATCTCTCAGAGTATCCTCTTCGGTTGGGTTGTGTTCTGAGCCATCCGTTCTCACACTTAAAACACATGAATTAAAACTGTGTGTCAATCTTTGTTTTTGTATTTTCGGCGAACCCAGGGATTGGATTCTGTATTTTATATTTTGGATTCTGTATTTTGGCTCCAGCTCCACCTCTATTTGCATTAATCTACGGTACGACATGGTGATTAGGACATAGTCCATGCAGCCATTCGACTGGCGAGGCAGAAACTATGTAGCCGTAGATAAAGTTGACTGTCCTCCGTCCCTCATCCCTCGGCAATGATGATACGACAACCTATCACTATATCTTATATAGTAGTAGATGATGTTTTAGTATTACATTATGTGAGTTCATCTTGATTCTGTTACATTCTTCAGATACTAGATACTAGATTCGATAAGAACGTATACTACACCATATGTACAGAACATAGAAGATTCACACTAATGTATGCTAGAATGAACTTTGGGTTGTGTTCTGAGCCATCCGTTCTCACACTTAAAACACATGAATTAGAACTGTGTGTCAATCTTTGTTTTTGTATTTTCGGCGAACCCAGGGATTGGATTCTGTATTTTGTATTTTGGATTCTGTATTTTGGCTCCAGGTCCACCTCTATTTGTATTAATCTACGGTACGATATGGTGATCAGCACATAGTCCCTGCAGCCATTCGACTGGCGAGGCAGAAACTATGTAGCCGTAGATAAAATTGACTGTCCTTCGTCCCTCATCCCTCGGCAATGATGATACGATAACCTATCACTATATCTTATATAGTAGTAGATGATGTTTTAGTATTACATTATGTGAGTTCATCTTGATTCTGTTACATTCTTCAGATACTAGATACTAGATTCGATAAGAACGTATACTACACCATATGTACAGAACATACATGATTCACACTAATGTATGCTAGAATGAACTTTGGGTTGTGTTCTGAGCCATCCGTTCTCACACTTAAAACACATATGAATTAGAACTGTGTGTCAATCTTTGTTTTCGTATTTTAGGCGAACCCAGGGATTGGATTCTGTATTTTGTATTTTGGATTCTGTATTTTGGCTCCAGCTCCATTTGCATTAATCTACGGTACGACATGGTGATCAGCACATAGTCCATGCAGTCATTCGACTGGCGAGGCAGAAACTATGTAGCCGTAGATAAAGTTGACTGTCCTCCGACCCTCATCCCTCGACAATGATGATACGACAACCTATCACTATATCTTATATAGTAGTAGATGATGTTTTAGTATTAAATTATGTGAGTTCATCTTGATTCTGTTACATTCTTCAGATACTAGATACTAGATTCGATAAGAACGTCTACTACACCATATGTACAGAACATAGATGATTCACACTAATGTATGCTAGAATGAATTATGAAAGATTTCCAGTTACATCCGGTTATTGGTGAGTACATGATTACATAGTAATTCTGTTAGTCTTGTGATACAGATTTTTACTCTCTCATGCTACCAACGTCACAACTTTTCCAGTGCTGCTCCCTCTAATGATGATGAACGCAAAAATTAAAGACCCCCTCTCCTTTCTCACTCTTCACAGTTCTCACAACAGGAAGGTTCAGTACTTTCTAGTTCTCTTCCATCCATGTTCTGGACCCATCTGCTCCTCCCTAACTTTCATTCTTCTTATTTGACTCTCTCAGCCACATATGATATCCAGCTCAAATGTAGAGTCGGGAGAGAAGAAGTGGACAGGAAGAGGAGGGGAAACCAGCACAGCTGGCAGCATGACCTGGAGGAAGTACAAAGGTTTTGCTGGAGGGGTTGGTAATTTTTTCAGAGCCATGGTGGAGGAGAGGAGAAGGCTCCCAAGACTCCCCGAGGTGGATATCATATGTGGCTGAAAATTTCGATAAACTTCTTATTTATTTTATAATTTGAGTAAAAAAATTTACCCTATATGAAAATTTCTGTTGTCAGAGAGATGGCTCCCAAGACTCCCCGAGGTAGTGCTGCTAGCCGAGGAAGGGGCCGAGCCAAGGAACCCTTGGAGGTCGACACGGAGGAAGTCTCCATCGTCAAACAAGAGGCGGTGACTGTTAAGGAGGAGGTGTTACCAAAGGTCGAGGTCAAGGAAGAACCGATGACCATCAGGGAAGAGATTGCTCCCAATATTGAAGTTAAGGAGGAGCCACCGTCAGAGAGTAGTAGTATCGGGACCGACCCTCCTGTCCCTACAGAAGACCTCAACCAGATTGAGCCTTCGTATGCAAAGTGGCTGATAGAATGGTACATGCCTCAACGCAACTATGATCTCGGGCTGTGAGAATTCATCGTCTGACTTGCGGTCTTTTCTGAGGCATTGTGTTGGATTGTTTATGTTTGAATATTTTACAAAGTGGCTGATAGAATGGTACATGTCTCAACGCAACCAGATTGAGCCTTCGTATTTGTATTGGGTTGTTTATGTTTGGATATTTTGCTATGTATGTTGGGATAGTGTGTTGGATATTGTGTTGGATATTTTGTTGGTCATTGTGTTAGATATTTTTGTGTATGTTGTGATATATTGGATGTTTGGAGATATTGTGTTGGCAATATGGGTATTTGTTGGATATATTGGATGTCGGATATGTTATATTTGTGTATGGTGGATGCTGAATATGTTATATTACAGGGAATAGTCTCTTTCCTGTAATTTTTTTTCAAAAATATTTCAGTTAGCGATGGATTATCGACGGCTTGCCGACGGACTTTTGCAGGTAGCGACGGATTACCGACGGGTTACCGACTGACATTTGCAGTTAGCGACGGTTTCCTGACGGATTGTCCGTCGGCCTATTTCTGGAAAAATTTCGCGACGGAAGAGCGACGGACCTTCCGTCGCTCATATTCTGGAATATGGAAGATTTCCAGAAGGATGGCGACGTATTATCCGTCGCTATTCCGCCGCTAATCCGTCGAGGATGGCGACGCTTTGAGCGACGGATATTGCGTATCAGAAACCCTCAGATACACGGTTAGCGACGATTTAGCGACAACTTTTTCGTCGCTAATTTTATGAATATATTTAAATTTTAAACTGTCGTATTTGACGGGAAGCCGTCGTGTCACGACCCGCACCCTTATGAGGGGCACGAGCACGTGGGTACGTCCAGCCTACGCCGCAGAATCGGCGGTAGAACGCTGTAATAACGTCTGTAAATACCTACGACTAACAGTTAAAATGTACCTGTACAGTATATACTCTCCGAATGGAGGTGACATATCAATACAGTCTCAATCACAGAATAAAACTAAGGTAGATAGCTCAGAGGAAAGACATATGATAGATGAAAGAGTTAATAAGTGCAGAGTCCAATACAAGCCCAGATATATACATCACAGAGTATCAAAATAGAATATAGAACTACAGTCTGATAAGCTAGCTGGATCGCAGTCCAGTCAAACCTAGCTAACCTACACTACTCTGGAAGTACAAAATCTAGTGGCTCTACTATAAGGCCACGATCTAAGGCTACTCCATCTGACTCGAGCCCATAATAGGTCGAGCAGTCCGCATCAGAATCATCTGTAATATATCATAACGGTATCCTGTCAGAAAAATGAGCAAGTACAAACACTAACAGCAGTTCCATATGAATTGACAAATTCTATAAGAGACAGTATAATGAACTACAAGACAAAGATATATGAAGACTTGGGAACCGTTCGGA
>JANAVB010031820.1:2812517-2890017 GCA_029216955.1 Iris pallida
ACAGCCTAGTACCGTGCCGCAACGACCCGTCTTCGGCTACAGAGAAATCGTCAAGCAAGCCCATCCTCACCTGCTCCCTGATGCTCCTCAGGGCATCATCATCATACTGCACTGACCTGACTCTATCCATTAGCTCAGACTAAATCTGTAAACCCCACATCTGGATCTCCATGCCCGGAATGATGACCTCAATACCCAAACTATCCAGGTCGGCCAACAAGTAACGATCTGTCGTCAAGAACATAGCAACAGGATACCTGCTCAAGGCATCTGCAACTACGTTGGCCTTCCCCGGATGGTACTGCAAGGATATATCGAAGTCCTTCATCAGCTCTAACCACCACCTCTGCCGCATGTTCAACTCCTTCTAAGTGAACACGTACTTCAAGCTCTTGTGATCTGTGAAGATCTCAACTCGCTCTCCGTACAGGTAATGCTTCCACAACTTCAAAGCAAATATCACCGCGGCCAACTCCATATCATGAGTAGGATAGTTCTTCTCATGAGGACGCAACTGCCTGGATGCATAGGCAATCACCTTCCCGTGCTGCTGAAGAACACACCCTAAACCCTTCCCGGAAGCATCGCTGAAGATCGAGAACCCTCCTGACCCAGATGGCAAAGTCAGGATCGGAGCTGAAGTCAACCTCCTCTTCAGCTCATCGAATGCAGCCTGACACTCATCAGTCCAGACGAACTCCACGTCCTTCCTGGTGAGTCTAGTCATCGGCTCTGCAATCCTCGAGAAGTCCTGGACGAACTTCCGGTAATAGCCAGCCAAACCCAGAAAGCTCCGAACCTCGGCAACTGAACTGGGCGTAGACCAAGACTCCACTGCCGAAATCTTCCTCTGGTCTACTGAAATCCTGTGCTCGGTCACAACATGACCTAGGAACTCCACCTGGTCTAAGAAGAACTCACACTTCGAAAGCTTTCCGTAGAGTTGCTCCCTCCTCAGAGTCTCTAACACAACTCTCAAGTGCTCCTCATGCTCCTCCTACGTCTTCGAATAGATCAAGATATCGTCTATGAAGACCACCACGAACTTGTCAAGGTACTGATGGAATACCTTGTTCATCAAGTTCATGAATACCGCGAAAGCATTGGTCAACCCAAATGGCATCACTGTAACTCGTACTGGCCGTACCGAGTCCGAAATGCCGTCTTGGAAATGTCATCCCGCCTCACCTTCAGCTGGTGATACCCGGACCTCAAATCTATCTTCGAAAAGACCTTTGCCCCACTCAGCTGATCGAACAAGTCGTCGATCCTCGGCAAAGGATACCTATTCTTGATAGTGAGGTTGTTGAGCGCCCGGTAATCAATGCACATGCGGGACGTACCGTCCTTCTTCGGTACGAACAGGACTGGCGCTCCCCAGGACGAAGAACTGGATCTGATGAACCCCTTGTCCTGCAGCTCGTCGACTTGCTTCTTCAGCTCTATCAACTCGCTGTTGTTCACCCTATAGACATGCTGTAAGATAGGCTCGGTGCCCGGCACCAAGTCTATGGAGAACTCAATGTCCCTGTCTGGCAGCATCCCGGCAACTCCTCGAAAAAGACATCCGAGAACTCAGCAATCAATGGATGTGGCAAATCCTGCCCCGCCAACAAAGCTCTACAGAATCCAGCCTCCGGCTCCGCTGCTCCTCGAGCAAACTCGATCTCTGGCTCACCCGACGTCCTAAAAAGAACTCTGCCTCCTCTACAATCAATGCTAGCATGGTGCATGCTCAACCAATCCATACCGAGTACCATATCGTACCTCGGTAGGGGCATTACGAGCAGACACGCACTCAAGTCCCGGCCTCTCAGAGTGACTCTCCGCCCCTTGTAAATATTATTAACCAGGATAATACCTCCCCCGGTCATAATCTTGTAAGTCCTACCCATATATTCAGCAATGATATTGTGTCTCAGAGCAAAAAAAACAGACACAAAACTATGGGTCGCCCCAGAATCAAATAAGGCAAAAGCAGGAAAAGAATCTAGGAGAACATGACCTGCAACAACATCTCCCACGGGCTCTGCCTCCTCCTCTGCTGCCAAAGCGAACACCCTGCCCGCGGGTGCTCCCCTCTGGTGCTGGACAAAACGCTGCTGCTGGGTCTGGAGTGGAGGACCCCTCTGCTGAACCGCTGGTCCTCTAGCCGGCTGTGCTCTGTCCTGGCCTCCTCTGACTCCGCGAAGGCGGCAATCCTTCAGCTGGTGATCGGGCGCCCCACAGTAGAGACAGACGCCCAACCTCTTCCTGCAAGCCTCCCTGGTGTGCCCCGGCTTCCCGCAGAAGCCGCACGGTATAGTCGGTCTCTGGCCCTGTCCCTGGTGCTGCTGGGCACGCGCCGGTGCCTGCTGGATCTGCAACAGAGGCTGCTGCTGAAACGGCCTCTGCTGCTGCTGTTGCTGAAAGTGGGGGCGCTTGGCCGGTCCCGCACTGGAACTCGCCCCCAGAGTATCTTCGCTCCTCTTCGGCCTGAGGCCGAAGTCCTCCTCTGCGATCTGCGCGTCTATCAGTATCTGATCGAACGTCGCATCACGGCGACCCGAGGTGCGGGTGCGCACTGCATGAATAAGTCCCCTGCGGAACTTACGAGCCTTCTGCCCCTCATCCTGGATTATACCGGGAGCGAACCTGCTAAGGCAGAAGAACTCAGCTGCATACTCGTCCACCGACGAGTTCCCCTGAACTAGACCCACGAACTGGCCCTCCAATGCTGTAAGAGCCACGTCCGGGAAGAACTTCTCCTTGAAGAGCCTCCGAAAGTTCTCCCAAGTCAGCCCTCTCACCAACGCACGAGGATCCGTGCGGTACCATGCCAGCACAATATCGAAGAATCGGCTGGCTGCGACCGAAACCCAAAGCGCTCTAGGAAGCTCTGCCAGCTCCATGCTCCGCTCTACATCCTCTAGCCAGTCGTCTGCATAGAGGATGCCCTCCGTTCCTGTGAAGTCCCTGGAGCTCATCTTCCTGAAGTCCAATACTGTCCCCGGCCTGGACTGCTGCTGGTACGGCTGCTGGCCAGTAGGGCCCTGCACCGTACCCGGTGCTACTCTCTCTACTGCTGCTAGGGCAAGCTGATGCGAGTTCTCCATACTCTGCCTCAGCATCTCGATCTGTCGGTGTGACACCTCCGACTGTCGCTGCGACGCCTCTGCCTGGGCCCGCTGTGTCTCCATCATCTGCTGAAGGAGAAGGAACATGTGATGTGTATCCGTCGGTATCGGTGGTGTTGGCGGCAGTATCTCTGGAAGAACGACCGTAACCCTCTGGGGTGGAGGTGGTAGACCTCCCTGTGCAACTGCCTGGGTCTCTGGAATAGTAGAATCACTGGGGGCAGTCTCATGAACCTCCTCCTCTGCCTGATCGGATCTCTCAGGCAAGCTACTCGATCCAGAGGCCTGCGGGTGCGTCTTCGTCATCCTGGAGACGAATTAAAACAAAGAGATCAATATGGCACATGAGTAGATTATCAAAGAAGGACAGTTAATTTAATACAAGGTGAATAATCATGATAATCAAAAGATCAGAAATTTCCTATGTGTGATTGAGAAACTCCTATCATGTCCTAGGTCCTACGTCCTAATCGCAGGCTCGTAATTAGTACTCTAAGTCGAGCACCATTACGAGATCGCACTAATTGCGGCACTTGACCTGCGTGGGCCACCACAAAAACGTGTCACGATCCGCACCCTTATGAGGGGCACGAGCACGTGGGTACGTCCAGCCTACGCCGCAGAATCGGCGGTAGAACGCTGTATATAACGTCTGTAAATACCTACGACTAACAGTTAAAATATACCTGTACAGTATATACTCTCCGAATGGAGGTGACATATCAATACAGTCTCAATCACAGAATAAAACTAAGGTAGATAGCTCAGAGGAAAGACATATGATAGATGAAAGAGTAAATAAGTGCAGAGTCCAATACAAGCCCAGATATATACATCATATATCAAAATAGAATATAGAACTACAGTCTGATAAGCTAGCTGGATCGCAGTCCAGTCAAACCTAGCTAACCTACACTACTCTGGAAGTACAAAATCTAGTGGCTCTACTATAAGGCCACGATCTAAGGCTACTCCATCTGACTCGAGCCCATAATAGGTCGAGCAGTCCGCATCAGAATCATCTGTAATATATCATAACGGTATCATGTCAGGAAAATGAGCAAGTACAAACACTAACAGCAGTTCCATGTGAATTGACAAATTCTATAAGAGACAGTATAATGAACTACAAGACAAAGATATATGAAGACTTGGGAACCATTCGGAAGTCGAGCTACAACCCTTAAACCAAACAAGGACCGGGGTTGTAACTCTTCTCCCGAGCAGAACTTAGTCTCCAATCAAGGTACAATGTAAAGGCAAGTAGAGCATGTGAGTAACTGTATATCATGGCATGGTGAGAAAATACTGAATGTAGAACAGAACAGGATATACGATAAAACAAGTAAATATAAAAATGTGATTTAAATTATTAGAGCGATATGTGATCGGCTTGGGATAAGTGACAGGGCAGGCTATCCACTTGGCCCGGCAATCCGCGGTGACCTCAACGGAGAGACATGCCGGCCAACCTGGATAACGAGCACAAGACAAGGGATCTCGCTACACCCTTCGTGAGGGAAGAGTGGCGCTAGCATATGAATAGTGACAGGGTGGCTTGGATCACATAGCCCCTAATAATTCCCCATCCCCGAATAATACAATAGATCTGGACATGACATGTCATGGCACGTGATTTCGTAAGAGGGTAGCAAATCCTCTTAGAAATCGGTGTCTATACAAGTACAGAGAACAAGACAGGGAGTGTACCCATATACCCAGAAATCCAGGAACAACATCTCATGTCATGATCCGATGTGTACTAGTCTGTGAGCTATCGTGACTAAGAATCAAGTAAGACACTACGACTGAATCGGATATAGCAGATATCAAGACAATGAAAACTATCAGTAAATGTACTCGCCTGCTGTCCTGAGCTGTATGGTATATCAATGCTCAGAGCGGTATCAGAAGACCTAAATATGAGATACTGTAAGTTAATTTAGGTTTAAACAAGTTTAGGAATGATTTACAATGAATGATATGCAATCTAGGTCAAACTAGGTCTCACTGAGTCACACTAAGTCCTGTCAAGTCAATCTAGGTCAAATCAAGTTATATCAAGTCAATCTAAGCCTAACCAAGTCAATCCTAGGTCATACCAGTCATCACGGGTCAAAACAAGTCGAAGAAAGTCAAACGGGATCAAGAGTTGGCCTACAGTTGACTTTTGGTCAACTGGTCAACTCTGGTCAACTCTGGTCAACTCTAGGTCAACCATGGTCAACCCTAGGTCAATGGTGACTAATAGTTTACTTTTGGTCAACTACACAAGTCTAATGGAAATCGGGACTAGTTTGGGTAAAGCGTTGACCCATAGTTGACTTTTGGTCCAAAAAGTCAACCGTGGTCAACCGGGGCCAAGACTAGGTTTAGGCGACTATTTCTAACTATTACCAACCTCTACAACCCATATCTAAGTCCATCTTGGACTTCGAAACTCATATCTTGGCCGTAGGCCAAAATCCTATTTTACCCTTAAAAAGGTAAAATTTTAGCTTCGGCAACTATCCAGTTAGCCTACCTACGCTTGGTATTTTGACCCGATCTCCCTAGGTGTCACGTCCCAGAACCAGAATACTAGAGAGCGGGGGCAGACATAGCCAGCTACGTATAACGGAATGGAATCCACACCGCTATACGGTCACGGCTGTCTAGATATGTGAGGGTTTCACTACAATCCATCAGTCTCTTAAGGTCATAAAATAGCCTATTGTCTCAATCTCAACCAACTAATAATAATCACAAGATATCAGATCTCCAAATATACAATTGTAAGGCGTCCCAAATATTACATATCCAGATGATCATGAAGCTAGTCGTTACAAAATATGAGGACTAGCAAGAGTTCAGTCATACATGATCAACCCCCGGGGCTTGTCAATCATGTTACAGCCCGTAGGCAGACAGTAAGTAAGTACAATCGAGCTAACACTTGCTCGTCGGCTAAACGCCATAAAAGAATAATTTACAATATTACAGTGGGAGAACAAAAGAAACCCACTCGATGCCCTGGTTACGCCTGGTGACCACCATCGGGCTGGAAAGCAGGAGGATCCTTTGGTGCTGCTCCGGTATCTGGCCATACAAAACCAGCTGGGTCAGACCCCAGAAAGAGCAAGTGCCACAAAGGAGGCTTCACTTAAGAACTAAAGCCAGCAAATTAGCACAATAATATAATTACATAATAAGAGACAGTAATTTAAGAAAAAGCATGATAGGTAATTATAAAAGACAATCTTGCATAGAATCACTAAAAGACAGGACATATGGAAAAGCATGCCAGGATGATATACGATGAGATAACCATGGGACTATTCAGATAGCTAGGTTACAACCCGTAAACCAAACAAGGACCGGGGTTGTAACCCTTCGTCTGAACGGAACTTGGTTTCTCTCACCCTTTATCGGCAAGATAAATATAAGAAATCAGGTCAAGTAGCAATCTGGAGTGACAATCATTATAGTGATAATCTGGAGTGACAGTCATTATAGTGATAATCTGGAGTGACAATCATTATAGTGATAATCTGGAGTGACAATCATTATAGTGATAATCTGGAGTGACAATAATTCAATCATTCTGGTACAATCTTGCAATCAATCAATTCTAGACAATACCATATTGGACTAGACTCCATCCAATCAATCACGGCCAATCATTGCCTACGGCTTTCTATATTAACTAACTAGGGTTATCACAATCCTAGTTACTAGCAAGATGCAATGAGATGCTCCAAGTAGTCACAGGCCCTGCAGCTATCCAGGTTATCCAGGCAATCATTATAGTGGCAATCTAGAGAGTATAATGCATTAGAGTGACAATAGAGTTCAATCATTTAAAGTGACAATCAAGAGTGCCCCACATAACAGTGGGCTGGAAATGTGCCCTACTCGTCGGCAGGCTACAAGTCCAAACATTTGCGGCCGGGATAACGAGATCGCCTGTAACTGGGGAACATCTCTTCATGACTAGTGAATTATACTAATTATTAACCTGAGTCCATTTCAGTAGGTACTCCTGACCGTGGTACTCAGGAGTCCCCTCCTAGACATGATGCAAGACAGGACTGGATTATTTGTACAAGCACAATCGCCCACGGTATCATGATTAATTAAACAGGTCATGTCATGTCAGGTAGCCGTCGCAACAGCTATTCGAGATAATCATGTCAGGTTATCATGCCAAGTGTACTTTGTCAGAAGTGCACCACGACGGGCCACTATCAGGTCATGTCAGGCTATTATGTCAGGAGTGCACCACGACGGGCCACTATCAGGTCATGCTCAATTATCAATTCCAAACATATCAAGTAAAATCGTGATTATCAAGTTCAGGACAAAAGGCATAAGGATATAAAATGGACGTAAAATATCTAATAAAATATCAATATACAGGGCTATAGAAGAGCCAAGCTTAAGGAAAATAAAACCAAACTGGCACGCTGACATAAGACCAAGTCAGCCAAGGGCCATACGCTCAGTGCAAAAGTCATACGCTCAGGTCATACGCTCAGGTCATACGCTCAGTGCAAGTCATACGCTCAGGTCATACGCTCAGGTCATACGCTCAGTGCAAGTCATACGCTCCCAAAAGGCAGCGTATGGACTCCATACGACTCCTTGTCACACAAGTGAGCGTATGCAAGACACACGCTCCCAAAAGGCAGCGTATGGACTCCATACGACTCCTTGTCACACAAGTGAGCGTATGCAAGACATACGCTCCCAAAAGGCAGCGAATGGGGACTGCGCTGCGCTAAAGAGCGCGCGCAACTCAGTGGCTCAAGCTAAAAAGCTCGTGCACTGCTCACTGTCTTCTCCAAACAGCAAGAACTCCATGGTTGAACCCAAAGCTTCAAAAGTCCATAACTTGGTCAAAATAAGTCCAAATCCGTCTTTTCAAAGGTCAAAATTGGGTAGAATAAAATTCTCTACAACATGGAACCATCAAAACTTGAAAACAAAGAAGTTTGATAGATCAAAACCACCAAAATCCAAAAATAACTAATTCCTAGATCTACAAAAAGTTAAGCCTCAAAATGGAAAATAACAAGTTCTAATGTGTCTTAGAAACATGAGGAGAAGCTAATGGAACAATAAAAATGAGCTCTCTTGTGGAAGCAAGATGCACTTGCCTAGACCTCTCTCTCCCTCTCTTTGGTAGGTAAGGAAGTAAATGAGGAAGAAGAAGATGATTATGAAGAGAGAGAAAGAAGAATAGGTAATAAATATGAGTGGTGGTGGTAGGTAGGGGGTTCACCCCTTGGTTCATGATGAACCAAGAACAATCCCAAACCGAACCAAGCCGAACCAATCCAGGAATAAACCAAGCCCAAATAAACCAATAAATCATTAAAAGTAATTAAACTATCAATGACAATAAAACCAAGCCAATGCAAATAAACCAAGACAACTAACCATGAATAAATAAAATATGGGTCCAAAACACGTATACGTACACTAAATACGTATCACAAATTTGGGACATTACACTGGGGCAGTATGATACTAGCCTATACATATAATATCTACCAAAAAACCTAGGTAACATGGACATTCGGTCCATGATACGGCCCGTTGTCAAAATCTTGAATATTTCAAGATACGCACCGATACGGCGCGATACGGGCGCCCTACAACCCCGAATTCCACCCGGAAGCCTACCCGCAAAATCTAAATCACGTATTCATGCCCCACGCCAAGTTTCAACTCAATCGGATACTCCGAGCTCCGTTTCGCCCCCTAACTCGGTTTTTCCCTTTTTCTATTCTAGCCTTTTCCCTTTTCTTCTAACTTCTTTCAATCTTTCCTCCCAACCTCAAATCCTTTTCTAACTTCTCATTCCATAATCTTCTTCTACTCTTCTCTACGATTCTAACCATATATAATACATATATATATATATATATATATATCTATATATATATATATATACACATAGGTGAAGGGGGGGGGGTTAAAAGCCTTAAAGCCAAAGGGGGGGGGGGGGCTAATTCAGACCTGGCAGCAGCACTTGGCTGCTGCTGCTACTGCAGCACAGCTGCTGCTGTGGCTGCCCTACTTCTTCTTCTTCTTCTCCTCTTCTATCTTCCTATATATATACACTTCATATATATATATATATATATATATATATATATATATATATATTTATATATATATATATATATATATATATATATATATATATATATATATATATATATATATATAACTAGATATCTATCTATAATCTATCTAGATATCTATCCATCCCTCTAAATATATATAACACACACACATCCATATACACACATCCATGTATATATATAAATACACTCATATAACTATATATATATATATATATTTTTTTTTTAACTATATATATATATATATATATATATATATATATATATATATATATATATATATATATATATAAACACACACACACATCCTCACACAACACAAACACACACACACACCACTCTCACAACACCACCATTCCCATGACACAATATCACCCTCACACACACACACACACACACACACACACACACACACACACACATATATATATATATATATATATATATATATATATATATATATATATATATATATTATATATATATATATATATATCATTCTCAAAATGATTAAATCCTAATAAATCATCAACCTATTTTTCTAGGGAAACCTACAAATTTGTGGGCAAATGGAAGAGAATCTTCTCCTCTCCATTTAATGTGAATGAACTATATGCAAAAGAGAATTAAATTAGAAGATTAAAGCTTACCTAATTAGTAGGTTGAAGAGGAAGAAGGAAGCTTTGAAAAGAAATTAATTTTGGAAGAGAGAGAGAGAGTTTCTTAGTGGTGAAGGAAGAGGGGGGGGGGGCCTATAGGTGGCCGGCCAAGCATGGTGAGGGTGTGGGTGAGGGGCACTTGTAAATTACAAGTTTTCCCCTCCCTAAGCCTAATATTAAATAAATTCCAATTAGGTTTAGGAAGTTGCTAAAAATAAATAAAAATCATAATTAAACTAAATTACTCATGGAGAACTAGTCCAAACTCTTAAACCCTAATATTTAGTGTGGTGGGCCATGGTTAGCTAACTGGCTAAATACAGCTCAAGTCGAAATTCACCGGGGTCCCGAATTAACTCGGAATGCGATGAAATTCGAACCCGACTCCTATAATAATTAAATAATAATATTCATGAAATAAAATTCCCAAAAATATTATAAAATAGAAAATTACCATTTTACCCCTAACTGGGAAAAGTGAGGGTGACACGTCGGTACGCCGTCGCTAAAAGTTTTTATTTTGCCAACGGAAATCCGTCGCTAATTTGTCGCAGAGCGGAGGACTAGCGACGAGCTAGTTTTAGCGACGAGGTTATTCCCGACAGATTTTTTCAGCCCGTATCCGTCGAAAATCCGTCGGTAAAGTGAATTACCGACGGATTTCCGACGGATAGTGCCGTCGCTAAAACCTTGTATTTTAGTAGTGACTTTTGAAAATAGTAGTTATATTTTATATTTATATATTCTTTATCTTGTTTTATTTTCAAAAAAGCTCGCGTATCTTGCGGGTCATTAACCACTCTAAGATGTGCAGTACATGGGATTTTGACAATTTGAAAGAAGGTGTGAAGGCCAAAATCATCCCCATTGGGTTGCAACATATTACGAAACACTCGTATAAGATCTTGGATCACGCACTGATCTCTGCGTTTGTGGAGCGGTGGCATCCCGAACCAAACATTTTTCATTTCTCATCCGGGGAGTTGACGATCACCCTCGACGACGTCCACCACATTTTGGGACTTAGAGTTGATGGTCGTCCAATGCTGATGAATTATTCTACGGACGACTTTGAGATGTATGACGAGATGGTGGAATTGGTCGCCAATTCACTCGGTATTGAGGCAGAGAATTTTGTCAGTCTTCCCGAGTTTACGAAGTTGTACGGAGTTCCTTTGAGTTTTCTGAGGAATACACGCATTGATGATGATGACGATGAGGACGATGAAGATGACGATGAGGACGACGACAACGACGATGTAGTGGCCCGGGCATACATGTATTTCATCTTGGGAGCCATATGCATTCCGGACAAGTCCGGAACCTCGATTCACGCCAAATATGTAAACAATTTTATGAACTTAGGAACTGTGGATCAAATATCCTTTGGAAGTGGTATACTAGCTTATCTCTACCGCGAACTTGGGACTGCATCTCGAGTCGGATCGAAGACTATAGCTGGTTGTCAAACTCTGCTCCATGTGAGTCAATTAAATCGTACTTTGTTTATAGTTTAAATCAAATTAGGTCGATTAATATGTGTTCATTCTACATTTCATGTACAGGCATGGATATACGAACATTTTTCGGCGCTAAAGAGGGCTACTCTTAACAAAGACTACGATGAGCAGCTACCTAGGATGTGTAAGTAGAATCCAGTTAAGATAGATAGCAGACATCCGCATACTTTGGCTTCCCTGCGTGTCGCACTTGAAGATATGAACGAAAAGGAGGTGAAACAATGCTAACTTAAATTTTTATTTACTTAGGATTTCATTCTAGTGAAACAATACTAACTTCTTAAGTCTTGATTACTTATACTATGATGTAGATTATTTGGCATCCATGCATGAAGGACTGCCAGAGAACTGGGCAGTCCTAGTTAAAACTTGCTGTGAACTAGGACTGCCCAGAAAACTGGACAGTCTTTGTTAAACCTTGCTGTGAAGTCAAATGTGATACTCAAACCGATACTCAAATATATTTGTCATACTCAAACCGATACTCAAATATATTTGCGATACTCAAATATAAATGTGATACTCAACTCCGCTTTATATTTTCTAATAAGATACTCATACCAAAACCGATACTCAAATGTGGTACTCTAAAATAAAGTTTCCAAGTAGTAATATAAACTTCCTTCTTTCTGTTTACAAAATGTGACAAAAGATATAAATTTCCTTCTTTCTGTTTACAAAATGTGATCAAAGATATAAACTTCCTTCTTTCTGTTTACAAAATGTGACAAAAGTATCGGTGTAGGACCCTACCGCCTTCTCCGGGACTTTTTTTGGGGCACATTCTTCTTTCCTGTGATGAAGCCTAAATGTCCCACCTCTTTCGTATCCAAGATCAGCAGTTTTATGACACGACGGACCTCGTAATGACCTTGAAATGACAAGGACTGTATTTGCTTGCCTTCCAACTTGTCTGCACCATTCTAATGCTTCTTCATAAGATTCAAAGGCGACATCCGTTGAGAATATATTACTCAAATCAATGAAAATAGGAGGTAGTATGCCCTACATTAAATTTCCAAAAAAAATTACCAATCACAATTACAAAAAAAATACAATATGAACAACTTCAGGACTGTCAAGGAAAATTGGCATTCCTTCAGGACTGTATAACAGGACTGCCAGACAGTCTGGCAGTCCTTCGTGTTTTATAGACTGCCATAAAGTCTGACAGTCCTATTTTACACTAGTTCTACACATAGACTACCGCGTAATCTGGCAGTCCTTCGTGTTTTATGAACTGCCAGAAAGTCTGGCAGTCCTGTTGTACAGTATTTCTACACATAGACTGCCGCGTAATCTGGCAATCCTAGTTACTTCTTGGACTGTCATGTTTTGTGGCAGTCCTATTTTACACTAGTTCTACACAGACTGTCGCGTAACATAGCAGTCCTTCGTGTTTTATGGACTGCCAGAAAGTCTGGCAGTCCTGTTGTACAGTATTTCTACACATAGACTGCCGCGTAATCTGGCAGTCCTAGTTACTTCTTGGACTGCCATGTTTTGTGGCAGTCCACCTTTACAGACTGTTTGTTTCGGGACTGCCACAATATGTGGTAGTCCTAGTGTCCAAGTCTTCGGGAGAACTCTATGTGTCGAGTACGTATTTGGTCGGTCGGAAATTTACCGAGAGTTATTTTTATGTTTTGTAGTATTCTTCGAAAAATTCGGGTTCCTCGATTGATAGACGTGATGATCCACTTTCTTCCATAATTTCTATATTGGGACAAAATATAAGATTATTTCAAAAGAACAAATTATTTAAGAAAATTTGTCGTTTAGCTGACGTAATCGTACCGAATATACTAAGATTCTTCCTTGGAGAATCTTCTAGGGTTTGGAGAAATGTGGGGTTGAGAAAAAAGTTGGGACCACAAGTAGAAAGAACTAGGGTTTGGAGAAAAAAAGGGGAAGAGAGAATGGAGAGTGAGGAAGAAGACAAAAATTATAAGAGTTATCTTTTATACATACCACTTGGATAGCCCTGAGTAAATTTTCCAGTGGCAAACTTGTAAATAGTGAAAAACTAACACTTGCTAGTCCTGATCAAATTGTTATGTGCCCTTATAAATTGCCTAGTTTTATTCCTTCTGTCCTCAAAGGATGGGTTTTTTTTTCTTGCAGGCGACTTTGCTTTCGAATTTGATGCTTGCAGTACAATTTCCTCCCATTCGACAACAGAATAGTTACTTAAAAAAAAAAAAAAGAGATTAATTGCAATAACTATCTCTATGTATTACATACACAGACCATCCTTGCAACGCCTTGCTTTGAAACTAATTACACAGGCTCCCTTATAGTTTATATTTTCTATAGAAACTATTAACACTCGCCACCCCCATGTTAATAAATTTATAAAGGAAGGGTGGTCATTGTAATTATTTTTGGAACAGGAATAGTCTCTTACTCATGAAACATAGGGAGGGTAACTATAATTAACCCTTGAAAAAAATGATATGCAACAGCTGGATTGCAGCAATGCTTTGCAAGAGAAGAGTGCACATCCGGAATTCACATATGAATCATGCGGCTTGCACCAATGGAAACATTGACATATCCTGTATTTAAGGTTACACAGCTCATAAATGCAATAGATATAAAGTTTTGAGTTTGATTGCCAATATGCTCATAATAATGTGTTGAGCAAGGTAAATGCAAAGAGAGTCAGAAAAACTGTATAAACTACTCGCAACAAATGTCAACTAGTACAAAGATTAAACTCCTTGCATGTCCATGAAAATACAATAAACTCCAAAAACAGAAATCAGCAAGCAACAATTAATAAGATATGTTTCAACATAAACATCCTCTCCAAACGAGTATATAAGTTTCCTAAGCTTTCATCTTGCCAGAAAATCATGCAAAAGCTCAAGCCTGAAAAGGAAATCACAGTCAATATCACGAGTGTCAGAGAATGGAAGAAAGAAGAATATAATTAAAATGGAAATAAGCCATATGAACTGAACACAAATACAGATGCAAAAACACACGTTATACCTTGGTGGCAATGTTACTCGAGAGCCAATCCAGCCCCTCATACAAACCCTCTCCAGATGTTGCACAGGTGCTCTGTATATACCTTAAGGCCAAACAAAAATTTCTAGTATATCAATTGGCTGCTTTATGCATTTGATTGGCAGTGGATCAGTGGAATCATCCAGAAATTAGTGAGACTATGATAAATGAATCAAATTATCGGGCACTTTTGGCATATAGAAGCTATACATGGGTTGAAATTAGAAATATATTTGGCCAGATCCAGGATTTATCTTCCATCAACATTGATAACTCCAAGCCATTAAAGAAGAAGGCTTCCTTCCCTTGAAATCACTTGAAGAGCCATTAGCTCTTTCGAATAAATACTCAAAAAGCCTCGGACATCAGATTGGCAGCAGCTGGCTATACAAACTTGAAGAATTTCTTACAAATTTTTCTCCATGTTGAGTCGTGCTTTGTAGGTAAACTTGAACATTCTTCATGAAGGTTTCTCAGTCTTCAGACATAGTCACATAACCCATATCCAGTAGAGCATCTCTCATTCAGACAACCCGTATCTAGTAGCATATCCCACTCTGCAGATTGTTGCTTCAACAAACAGGAGATGAACTTCATCCATGGATTGTTATTAAAGATCCAAAAAACTTTAGTCCATTTGGTAATCCTTTAAAATGTATTAGCCCAAGATCCAAGAAAACAAATTCCACTAAATTTTCTTTACTTAAGGTATGGTATGTCCAATACACAGAGAAGTTATACAAGTGAACATATGTCCGGACCGCCCGGACCAAACAGTTTAGCCACATATGCATTTCTTAGTGTGGTTTTATCTACATCATCTGCAAATCATGTGATAAACATGTCCATGCAGATAACACATGAATTCATGATTGCTTTTTGAGGGTTACTAGATGTGGGAGAATATGAGTGCTTACAAGCTGCGACTTGATAATTATTCTCAACATTTATCATATAGGGTTTCTAAGAAGCTCAACATAGATGAGTTGAGAACTTCCAAGCTGTGTAACATTTTCTATATCCATGGCAATCACTAAATTTCATCTATATATAATCATCTATGTAGCAGAAACTACAAATCAAATAAGAGTTGCATTCATCTAGAATTTTCTGAATATGCTTTAATGGAGAGATTTATATATGTAGCAGAAACTACAAATCAAATAAATCAAACATCAAAGAGAAAAGGTAGAAGCATACCAGTGTCGCTGCCGCAGGGAATGCAGACCAAGTTTATCAGTAATTTCAGCAGCATTCATAGCATTTGGCAGGTCTTGTTTGTTTGCAAAGACAAGAAGCACGGCATCTCGCAATTCATCCTGGACACATTCACCCGCCAATGTTAGTTATAGCCCACCGATGTTACAGATAATAGCTCACTCAGACAGCTAAACATCAAATCATAGTATAGCAATGGATGGATATCTGACAGATAGAGAAGTATCCAAACTCAGAGAAAGTAATTTTTTGAGGTGACAATAGTTGGTCAACTGAAGAATGGACTATATATATATATATAAGCTGTACCGATGTGGCAGCAAACAGCAAAACTTTCACAGTTCAATGGATGTAATATGATAACATCCTATCTATTCAACACGTTAAATGTAAATTATGAGCATTATGTGTGATTGTTTTGCCCTCAGATCAAGCATAAACAAGCATGAACCTGTGTATGTGTGTGAGAGAGAGCGAGAGCGAGAGGGTCAAGCCTAGCAATTTATCACTGTCAAAACAAACATCACTTTCCAAGCTTCTACCAACATCATTTCTTCTGTGTGAACACAATACAGCATTCTGTATGAACAAGCTTTCATATGAAAAAAGTAAATTGAATTTGAAAGTATATTCCATCACATAAATCAACCAATATGAACTTGGTGTAACTATGGGGCCAAGTCCACATAATTGCACGTTGTGACAGTCAAATTTGAGAACTATATCAATGTTGACTTTTTACAACATAGGTATCATTCTTCAAAAACATCTCAACAGAAAAGCAGCTAAAAGAAAATAGTTCCAACTTCTAATACAAACTGTTAAAAGATCTCCAAGATAAAGTATATATATAGATATCTGGAGCCTCAGCAGTACAGCACGACTCTCACTAAGCTATTTAACTACATCCCACTCATTGAACAAGTTAATAGGTTAGTAGGAAACTGTGTTCTGTTTATAGGGATCCCACATGTTTTCCTATTAACTTTTCTGCATGTTTTGAAGTGTGTGCTTCAAAGTTTGAAATGGTGAGTTTCATGCTAATCACCTAACGGCCCAAAGGTTAATTGTGGGATCCCTATAAACAGAAAACACATGATCCCTAATTAGATCAAACCCGTGAACTTTATATTTTTGACATGGTTTTGATTGAAGTAAACATATTTTCTAACCATTGGAAAAAAATAATTTTATATGAGAGGCATACAAATGAAACAACACTACCGAGTTACAAGAATAAAGTAGCAAAACTTGAATTTGCAACTGGATAGTTGATTCTTTATTAAAGGTTAACAAGAATACTTGAGGGACTGATGTGCATCTCACTTGTAACATTTGAGGATGCCTAACACAATTATCAAGTACCAATGTACCATCGAAGCTATCATGTAATGTAGATGACAATTTACCTCATTAAGCATCCTGTGAAGCTCATCCCTCGCCTCCACAACACGATCTCTGTCATTGCTGTCAACAACAAAAATGAGACCCTGTGTGTTCTGGAAGTAGTGCCTCCATAGAGGTCTGATCTGCAGTTTTCAATATAGTAAACCAACATTAGTTAATGGGAGAAACTGCAGTTCTTGTATGCTTCGAATATACGGGATATAATTGCATAAGACTAATAAGAAGTGCGGTTTAAAATGATATGAAATATCATTATTTTTAATGAATAAATATAAAACAAAACAACTAGCATATGCTGCATATCTAAACAGAAATCAAATGGTCTAAATGTGTTGACTTATAATTTATTTGCATTCGGAGTTCATAGCATTTAAGTCTTCCAGAATAAGCAACCGGCATCATCTTCACCAATTTGCATAATCTAAGCAAAACAAACATTATCAGTACCTTGTCCTGACCTCCGACATCCCAAACAGTGAAGCTAATGTTCTTGTACTCCACGGTCTCAACATTGAATCCTGCATTAAGCCCAATGTAACTTAGTGTACATATTAGCAAGCAATGTTTAGATCAACAGTTATATGGAGCTGCCTAATTGAAATAGAAAATCCAAATCATCCAAAATTATTGTACACTAAAAAACGGAAACTTATCCAGAATCTGCAGTCATTCACCTAAATTGACTTGGAAAAACACTTTGGTCTCAAAATCATTTAATAAGAGTAAACTAAAATTGTAATTTGTGAAGAAAGTCAGATTTGAAAGTTCAAAAAACTGTAAAGGAATTCAGAGTCTTTTATACCGATCTAAAACATGAGATACATACATACGACAGTAGAGAGCACAACATACCCCAAAAGACAGGAGACATGACAAATCAAAGAAAAACTGAGAATATAACAAAATTGCATATAATTTTGGTATACAAATTTTGTTTTATTCCCAAAAAAATTATTATTTTGGATGTATCTTATATATACTAGCTGGTGACCCGTGTCGTTGGAACTTTCATCCGTGCCTCTCAGCACTCTCTCAACACTTCCCCAAATATTTTACTTTACCCAATAAATATCAAAGTAAAGCACATTCCAAATATTAATTAATTGCCAAAATAATTAAACATGAGGGAGGGAGAGCGAATTAAGTAGAGAGGGGTGGGAGCAACTATTAATTAATGGCAGGATAATTAAACAGGACAAGAGAGAGAAAATTAATTAAGCAAAGAGGAATTAAGTAGAGGGAGAGAGAGAGATATTTCTAAACCATTGGATATGCTTATTGTTTTAATCTTGACCATCTTCTGTCTTTATCTTTTTTGGCAGAAAACAAGACTTTTCTTTATATATATATATATATATATATATATATATATATATATATATATATAAAATAAAAAAAAATAAAATATATATATATATATATATATATATATATATATATATATATATATATATAGCAAGGACTACTTCATCATTTCATTACAAAAATTTGGTAAATACTATGGGTCCGTTTGGATAGATTTTCTGAATTATTTTTTTTTTCTAATTTCAAAAAAAATGTTATAGAGTTGTTTTCTGAGTATACAAATTCTGACTTTGCATTTGGTTACTTTCATTTGAAAAATAGTTTTAAGAAAAAAAATTAAAAATTCTGTTGGGTAAAAGATTTTCTTTTTAAAATAATATTTTAAAATTTCTGTTTGTGTAAAAAAAATATTTGTTGTGGGTTTTGATTCAGAATTGACAAATTTTCCATCAATTTGACCAAAGCAGTATGACACAGTTTTCGTGTCTGACACAATTTTAGTATGACAGTTCCAGAACCGCCGCTCGAGGTCCTGGTGTCGCCAGTAGGAGACGACTTCGTCGTGCTCGTCCAGAAGGAGCCGGCGTCGACGTCACCAACGCAAGGCATTTTCGACGAACCCCGATCCCTGTGTCCTATGTCCCTCCACCGTATTTGACAGCATGTGCAACGCCTCGATCCCATAGCTAGCGTCGTCATCGATTTCCAGCAAGCCCTGGCCAGCCAAGTCCCTACCTGACTCCCCGCCTAACGATCGCCCCGGCCTCCGTTGCCTTCTCCATCACCGACTCTAAGCGCACCGACGACCCATAGCCGGCGTCTCCCTCCGGCAGACACCGATTGCCTCGCCAGGACCGCCAACCACCAAATACTCTCTAAGAAACCACAAACCACTGGGGCGGTCGGAGAAGAGGGAAAGAAGGGAGGCGAGGGAGTCAGAGGCAGAGGAGAGGAGGAAGGGGAGGATGAAGGAGGCGGCGGTAGAGGGTTTCGGAAAGGATGAAAAAAATGGAAAGGAAGAGAGAAAAAGAGAGTGTTTACGTTGGAATGTGGGAATTTTATTTTGGAAAACCCCTTTTTCCAATTCTCTGAAACCAAAGTTTAAACGTTGGTTTCCAAAAAAAAAAAAAAAGGAAATAAAAAACTTGGCTGCTCCATCCAAACAACATTTTCGTGTGTTTTTTTAGCTCAAACACAAAACCTTGGAAAAAAAACGTATAACCAAACAGGGCCTATGTCTTTGGCAGTATGAGCCTTTACTTCAGAAAGTGAAGAAAAAAGAAACAAATCGAAATCCACATCCATTTTGGAAAGAGGATCCTCATCAGATCCATCCAACAATTGAAAATGGGACTATATAAATGTTTCTGAATTACTCAAATGGCAATTTATGACATACAAAATTTTTGAAGTACTATTGGTATTTTGAATGCTTATTGTTTGGAAGCAAAACAATATGGGCAAAACAATATAAGAAAGAATCCAAAATATCTCGCTCTAACTTTTATTCTTCTGTTCAAGTAATTCTCCTTCGATAAAGAATTCGTGAGTAGATTACATATTCTTGTAGTCAACCGATGTACACTAGACGTTAGAAGACATTCCTCCTATAACACAGTAATCAACTGACGTAAACTAGACATTGGAGGAAATTCCACCAACAAACACAGTAATCAACTGATGTAAACTAGATATTGGAGAAAATCCAGCCAACAAACACCGTACAAGATTCTAAAGAACAGTTACCTGGACCGTACTTCCTTCGAAAAGCGTATATTGATACGAATGTCTGTGTGCGTTTTGGGGGGGGGGGGGGGGGGGGGGGGGGGGGGGGCGCGCATTTGTGTGTGTGCATAAGTGTATAACCAAAACCAACATAAATCTGCTAATGTATGCTTCATTTTGATTCAATATATTTGTTGAACTTAAGATCCATATCACCAATTTCGCCTATTTTGGTTATTTAGATCGAGGACCCGCCAAACCTTGGATCGCGGGATCCCGGTTACTATGGTCTACGCCTGTGAATTTTGCAACTAATTATTCATGTCCCATCGTTGCAAATCATCTTCTTTCCACAGCATAACTTAATTTTTTCCTAAAATTGACATTTCTACAACATTTACAATATAGTATGAATCAAGAATGTTACTTTACCAACGACAACCAATCCAATTCACGAATCGTCAAAAGAAACATGGTTAGGTCAAGATCCAGAGGAGGCGGAGGCGAAGATTCGTACCGATGGTCGGGATGGTGGTGACGATCTCCCCGAGCTTGAGCTTGTAGAGGATGGTGGTCTTACCGGCGGCGTCGAGGCCCACCATCAGGATCCTCATCTCCTTCTTCGCGAACAGCCGGCTGAACAGCTTCGTGAACGTCAACCCCATCTCTACTCAACAACAAACAACAACAACAATAATAATCAGAAGAAGGAAAAAAAAAAAAAAAAAAACCTAGATCCAGTACCAAAAAACCTACAGATCTACGCGGAAACAAGAGATCTAGGTCTAGATCGAGATCAAGAGCATCAAAAATCCACAGATCTATATAAGAAAAGGGATCTGAAAATTTACCAGCAAATTTTGAAGAATTCTTCGAGGATTTGCTGCTTCTTCTTCTTCTTCTTCTTCTCTCTGAGAAAAAGAAAACGGAGGACGCAGAAATTAAAGGGTCGTCAGTCATCAACGGCTGCGGTTTTTATAGGAGGACGAATGGAATATTTCGACATGGCCCACATGTCAACCTGTGGGGCCCACGGTCGGTAATTGGGTGGCGCAGTGGGTGTGGTGCGATATTCCGGTACGGGAATGAGATCTCGCTTAGGAATCACGCGCGAGTGAGGACCGCTCGATCTGCATATCCAAATGGTGTCAATCGGTACATCGCTACTATAGGGAATAGGGATCATCATTATGGTATGGACACTAACAAAATGTGTGCATCCTCTATATCGTATAGTTCGATCATTAGGATAGTTCGGTCCGGTCCATACTAATACAGGACAATAATTTTGATTAAGTATCTGTCCGTTCGAGCTTAGTCCGAGATCCGTTCCATACAAATCCTCGAAAAGCCTATCAAAGTTCGTCCGAAAAGATCGTACAAGCACGAACAGTCTGGACTCTGGAATATACCGCAAGATATAGAGTTTGGAGTATATAATATAGTGTGATGGTGGGTTCCACTACCTATGCATGTTGGGTGTGAGACAAATATGGACATTTGTATTCAGCACTACAGAACATAAATGAGTACGTATGTATCCATACAAGTTGTGCTATTGGTTGTGAGACTTCTCTGTTGTGTAATTCCTTTTCGTGCCTTATATTCATCCGGTCTATGTCCATTTTCCAGGGACAATATATGTGTTAGTCCCGGGGCTTGATCAAAGATGGTAGACTCAATGTCGAGATCAGAGGTTCAAACAAACGTTCTCCTTCTGATTATTCTCGAGATCCAAGAGGAGCACTATAATATGAATTTGATTACAAAAGCAACAATAATCAGAAAGTAAATCTCACGTTCTTTCTCGCAATCGCAGTTGCTGACGGACAGAACTAAGTTCAGAAAATAAATCTCACGTTCTTCCTTACAATCGCAGTTGCATACGGACATAACTGAGTTACAACTCAGATGAAGGAGAAGAAAGAAGAAGAAGAAAAGGAAAGGTTCTTGCTGGGGTGATTAAGATCACCGTTGCTCAAAGCAAGATTCGTCCCAACACGATATGCTTCTAGTAACCAGCAAGTTCACGAAGAACTTCTGGAACGCTCCTAAGTCAATGTTTGAGACTTGAACGGGCTTCCTGAACTTTACAGACTCCCTTAACTCTCTTCTTGATGCATCTTTCAAAGGAGGCCAAGGGGCTCTATTTATAGAGTGGAGTTGAGACTTCACCTCTTCTCCTATCCGATGTGGGACTAAAATACCAACACTCAAAAATAAAGTTTGATATTTTAAATCATCCCACAATCAGCATAAAAGTGTGCCAGTCCACGCCTACCCCCCGAACACTCCCGTGCATGCACGAGACATCCTGGAGTCCGTGTCCGAGTCCGAGTCCGCATAACAAAAATCAACTTATATCTTTGTTGGAATTAATCCTTTTTTTTCTAGAAAAATACTCCCACATGGCACAAACTTGTGCCCCACTACACCTCATGTGCACACCTCAACACAAGCAATGCATTATATTGAGATACTCACCATTTGGGTCTCGTTTGGTTCACGGATTCAAGGAATACGAAAAGGAAACTTGTTCCTTTCCTTTGTTTGGTAGCCACAAATTTGGGAAACACTTTTCTGACATAGGGAAAAATAGGAGGGAAAATGGTTCCTCTCATGACCCATGGGATTCATTTTCCCTCCTCCTTTCCCAACATTAATTACCAAACATTATGATAAAAGTAGCCTTGATTTATTACCTATTTTACCAATTAACTCTTCATTGTAATTATGTTGACATTAGATATTGTTGGAACAATGATATATTTTTTATTTCCTTTCCTATACCAACCAAACATAGGAAAGGAAATTTGATAGGAATTCTACTTTCCCATCCCCATGGAAAATACATGGGAATTGATTTCCTTTTCGTGAACCAAACGAGGCCTTGGTGTAGCCGATGTGGGACTATCTTTTCTAGTCCAAAGGCAAAAATACCAACAATTCCCACATATCTCAATATATGGGTTGAGCGTTCCCCACAGTGACTGTCTATCATGCATTATGAGAGATGTCGCTACGACTTGAATCTTCCCGCATAGGTTAAATAACAGCATGATACAAGAATGGACTAAGCCTTGAATTCTGCACCATAACTGTAATTCTTCCTACTCACATAATGACACTGTGCTTCTGGCTGCACATTAAAGACCTTGTGCCAGCCTGGTTTCAGTATATAATTTTGGACGTCTACAAGTTTACCCTCAAGAGACGGCCTGATATCTCTGTCCATACACTATAGGTGAGTTCTTTATAAAGAGTCATGGCATGAAGCATTGTGCTTCTTTGCGGTGCTACGCCGCTATGACATGGCTTAAAGCCGAGGCTTTACCCCACCTGGGTACCTCATCGTAGTGTCATACTACTGTAGCATGAGGTCACAGGCCTCTTTGTAGTGCCAAACTATCCAGCATGAAGCCTTGCGCTTCCGTGCGGTGTTACGCCGCTATGACATGGCTCACAAAGTCGAGGCTTTACCCTACCTGGTACCTCTTCGTGGTGTCATGCCACTGTAACATGAGGACATCGTCCTCTTTGTAGTGTTGTCTACCTCTCTTTATTACGATTATCATACAGCATTAGGCTACCTGCCTATTTGCGGTGCTACTCTGCTGTGACTTGGCTTGCAAAGTCGAGACATTACCCCTATCTGGGAACCTCATGGTGAAGTCACCTCACTGTAGCATGGAGTTACACTCCTTGTAGTGCTGCACTACCGTGCTTCCTGTAAAGCACTCCAGGCATTCACTCTACCTGAGAACTCATTAAGGCATTTAAGCCAACCTTCCCACAGGATCCGTTTTCCGCAGAAAATAGTAGACAACGGTGGTTATAGGTTCGTAACCTCTCCATGCCACAGAGGACAAGTACCCACCGTTCCTGATATTCTTCCGGTTAATAGTCCTCCCTTGAACCAAAAGCTAGATGCCTAGTAGATTTATCTTTGAACTAATAGCATAAAACTTTATGGTAGGAATGTAATAACACAATATTAGAATGCCTTTAAGCCCATTTTACAAGTTGTGTCATCGACCAGCTGGCGCTTGAGGCCCTTGGTGAACGGATCCGCCAGGTTCTTCTGACTCCGAACATCAATCACTGCAATAACACCCCTCTTGATGAGATCGTGTACTGCCATGTGCTTCAACCGCACAGTTCTCTTCTTTCCGTTGAAGAGGTCATTTGATGCCACCGCCGCAGTCGCCTGGTTGTCGCAGTATATCGGTATCGCCGATATTTGTGCCCCAACCACTGGAAGATCATATATGAGCTCCCGAAGCCATTCTGCTTCCTCCGCTGCGGTATCAAGTGCAAAGAACTCAGATTCCATGGATGACCGCGAGAGCATAGTCTGCTTCTTCGATTTCTACGATCTAGCATCTCCACCCATTGTGAAAATGTATCCACCTGTGGACCTCTCGCTCTCCACTTCTGAGCACCAGCTGGCATCACTGAAGCCTTCTACTACCGGCGGATCTCCGCTGTAGTGCAGTGCATATGTCTGAGTCTTCTTGAGATGTCATGACCCGCACCCACTGTGAGGGTACGAGTACGTAACGACGCCCAGCCTACGCCGCAGTATCAGCGGTAGAGCGCTGTCCTAGGTTACTGTAACACCCAATTTTCTAAAATGAGGGTAATTTTAAAATTTTATAATTTTAATCATTTATTGATTTGACATTTAAATTATGATATGATTTTTGGTAATTTTTAAATAATTTTAAAACTATTTAAAATCATGACTTGTGATTTTAATATTTTGCTAGTGAAACCCTAGAGACTGTTTGACCTAGAGCCTAACCAAGTGACTAGAATATTTTAATGTCATTTCTGGCCTAAGGATATTTTGCATTTGACCTCTTTGAATTATTTTGATATTTATTGCGTTGGTGATTGTTGATTTTGACCTTTGATATGTGTGATTTTGTGATGGTTTTGTGCCCATATCGGACACGTATTAGTTTTTATTTACAAATGTTTGATGTGCCTCAAAGAGATTTTTTTTATTGCTAATTTTTTTTTGAAAAGTATTTGAATGAGATTGTTTTCTGCATGTGTTTCCTGTGATTGCTTTGTTTTAATTTCGAGGACAAATTTTTTTTAAGGTGGATAGATTTGTCACCCCCAGTTTTCAGAAACTGGGCTATTTTTATTATTTTACATTTTTGAATATTTTTAAAATTTATTTTATTATTTATGATATTATTTTGGGGTTGAAATTTATTTTATTATTTATGATATTGTTTTTGGGTTATTTGAGTCGAGTTCGAATTTCAACTCAATCCGACTTGAAACGGGGATCCGGGGGTAGCTTGACTCTAGTGGGACCCACACACTAGTTAGGCATGGCCCACATGATATTAATTTTAGTCCACATGAAAGAAATATTTTAGTTAGAGGTTAGACTAATTATTATGGATAAGGTTAGTGTGATTAGAGACTTTAGAATGACTAATTTAGCCCCAACCAATTAGCCCTTTCCTAATACTCATAGAATAGGTTAGTGGAGGCATTTTGGACCTTACCATAATAGGACAAATAGCCCCATATGGCCAGCCACTTTGGGAGAGGATAGGCTCAAGTTCATTTCATTATTCTTATCCACACTCTCTCTCTTGTTCTTCCACAAATTCCTAGAGAGCAATCCCTAGCAATTTCTCTACCAAATCCTTCCATTTCTTCACCAAATCTTTCCATTTCGCCACCAAATCTTCTTCTTTCCTTCTCCATTCTAGCCAAGGAGGAATCTACCCAAGTTTGGGAGGATTTGGAGCTCGTTCGTGTCCTTTTGGAATCTCTACGTGTCGGTGTCGCTCCGGGAAGGCTTTTCTTCGATTCGATCTACCGAGAGGTATAAATCCCTTCTCCTTTTCATTTCCTCATGCATATAGGTCTATTTTGAACCCATAGGAATGACCCCCATGGTTGTATCTCCATTTGTGTCCATTTCGTGTCCATTTGGAGGTCATAGGAGTGTCCTTTGTGTTGTGGTTGTGTCCATGTGGGAAAACCCCAAATTTGGACACACTATGTGTTGTTGTTATGTATGAATGAATTATTACATATTTAATCTCATATTTTTGTATTGGAGATGTGTTCTATAGTGTCTCATATATATATATATATATATATATATATATATATATATATATATATATATATATATATATATATATATATATATATATATTAGTGTAGAGAGTGAGTTCTTGATATATTATGTTATATACTTGTGTTCTTTTGTCTCAAACTACCCAAATCCGTCATAATTTTTATCCACGTTTTTAATTTCAGCCCTAACTTAGAAATGTCATAACTTCTGGCTCAAAGCTCGGTTTAATCTCCCATTTTTTTTAAAAGAAACGTATTGAAGTTAGCTTTCCAAAAACATATATTAATAGGCCTAATTCTTTCTGTAACTTTCTGGAGAATTATTTGAGTGTCAGCTGTACGAAAGATAAACGCGTTCTCGGTGTTTTTGCGATTCCGGGAGTTTTCGGAAACGAAAACGCGATCCGTTTGAAGTTTCGGAAAGCTAACACATAGATATATAACATACTTTAATCCTAGATTTTAATTCATGATGAGATGGTACAGTATTGATTATTAGTAGGAGTTACTATTCGGCATATGCATTTTGTGCACCCTTGTGTGTAATATAATATTCTATTTAATTTTAATCCATGTTAATGTATATACATTATGTAATTAAATAGAAAATGCAAGCATGAGTAAATGTTTAAATAAATGATGTATGAGGTGTAAGTATCCTATCTAATGTAAGCATGTATAAGTATGGCTTGTAATGAATATGTAGGTTTCATAGTATGTAATGTATGGTGCATATAGTAGTGCAAGAGAATAAATGAATGATGAATGAATGCAAGCATGAATGTAATGTAATAATAGTTGTAATATATGTAATATACAAGTTAATGAGATGTAATGTTCTATGTTAACACAAATCCTATATTACCTCATGTACCCCTTACACTATGTGGACACTATCACACTTGACACTTTGTTCACTTACACTTTGACACTCTTTGATATGTATACACTATGTATGCCCATTTAGCCCTCACTTGCCCCTTTGTCATATTTACATACACACACATAGCCTCTTAAATAAGTATTTATGAGTACAGTTAACTTAGCTATGTATGTATATTATATATATGTTAGCATATTGTGTTGTAATATATAAGTTTATATAACCATTTGAAATGCCATGATTATAGACCTAATGTTGAATACCAATATATGTATGTGTATATATGTGTAGACATATATAGTTTAAAGTAATAGATTACCTAGTGTATATCCAATGTGAATTCTTGGCTATTTGAGTATTGAATAATTGCATGCTATATAGAGTTGGGTGTATGTTGGCTTGTATAGCCTTGTATTGATGTGTCTTGCTAGGATAGTCTTGGTTAGGCCTAGTAAGACTTGCTGGGTTAGGACATGACCTAGTTTGACCTAGTTTGACTAGTGCAGTTGACCAGAGTTGACCAAGGGTTAATTTTGGCCTAGTTTGACCTAGATTCATGTAGAATGCATTGTAGTGCTTTATATTACCCTTCTGGACATGTTGTGACTTGTGATGTTTCAATTAGGAGCCAGACACCTCTCCTCGGACAGTATCTTTACCTTGGACATTCAGATATCAGGCGAGTACATTCTCTGATCATTTCATAACTTGTTTAGAATTATATTCCTGTTCTAGTTTACCTTATTTGATGTTGTCACGATATTATTACGAATTGGTACTATATGGATCCCTACATTAAGATGTTATCCCCCTCGGGAGCATCGGATACATTATGTCATGTGTTTCGTGTACATCATGTATTTTCTCGCTCTCATATTATTCATGTTTCTCATGTGCTTCATGCTCGTTCATGCATGCTCGTGGACTCTCATGTGCTCTCATGAATCGGTCATGTTTTCCATGTATCTCATGTATAACCTATATTTCATGTGCACCCATTTATGGGCTTCATGTGAAAACCATGTACGTAACATAACTTGTTTGAATCCTTGTGTATTGATTGGGGTATGGGGGAGTATAAATAGTCATGTGAACAATTCCAAAGTAGTATAGCAATGTGCGCCTCTTTAGTATAGTCATGTACAAATCTAGCCGTTCACATGTCGACTTTGTACTCTAAATCACTAGTCACTGGTAGCTCTCTACTTATAGTAGATATTTCTATTACAGTTCTCTCTCTGTTTACGTCATGTACTTTCTTTCAGTTTCATGTATCGTACTCTCCTGCATGTTTATATTCTCTAACCTGTTATGATCTGCGTGAGATATATTGTGCTCGCTCCTGTCCTGACTGGACCTGTTGATAAATTTTACAGATAGCCTGGAGGTTGCCTGCTAGCCTAGAGGAGACACATTAGAGGATGTTTAGATAGTTGTTTCATTGTTTGGAGTTGTATTTACTTTGTGGATTACTGTATATAAGTTTGAAGTGTATTTCTGGGTTTTGTATCATAGATACTTAGACTTCTATCTGTTGTATCTCTTTTGGATTTCATGTTTTATCTATCTTCCTTTATGCTCTACCTTAGATGTGATTGAGTTTACATTCTGCTATGTCACCCCCATTCGGAGAGTATAAACTGTTTAGTCTTATACTGTTAGATGCATTGAGACCTAGGACAGCGTTCTACCGCCGACACTGCGGCGTAGGCTGGGCGTTGTTACGTACTCGTACCCTCACGGTGGGTGCGGGTCGTGACACGTTTTTAGTGGTGGCCCATGCAGGTCAAGTTTATGTAGTGGTATTCGAACTAGAGTACCTGTCACCCTCATTTTCCCGTATTTCTCGTATTTCGTATTTATACTCGTATCTAGATTTTGGCATGTATTTTTATTTTTCTCAGCTTGTGGAATTTCAGTATTTCTCGTATTTTGGTTTTGGCATGGCTCGATTTTATTGGGGATGGTTCGGTTTGGTTAGGTTTTATGTGATGGAACCCCCTAGCTCTAAGCTCCACCCTCAAGCACACCACAACTCCCCCTCTTATATCCCCACCTACCACTCTCTCTCCTCATAACTTCCACCATTTATTTCTTCTTCTTCTTCTTCTTCCTCCACACAACTCCCCAACCCTTAGGCAAGTGCATCTTGCCACTACATGAGAACCATATTTTCTTAGTCTATTTGCTAGTTTAGGACATGGAGATCAACATTAGTTCTTAGATTTTTATGATTTGGAGTCTCTGTTGATGTAGATCTAAGTTATTTCTATTTTTGGATTTTGCATGTTTTGATCCTTTTTGGTTGGTTTTCCTTGAGTTCTGATGTTTCCATGTGGAAGAGCTTTCAGTTTCACTCCAGTTGGAGCCTTGGAAATCCGGATTTAGAGTTCGGATGGCCAAGTTATGATGCTTTGAAGTTTTAGTTTCAGCCATGTGTTCTTGCTGTTTGGAGAAGACAGTGAGCAGTGTGCAGAGCTGTTAAGCTACGCACACTGAGCTACGTGCGCTCTTTAGCGCTGCGTACGCAGGCTTGAGTACGCTTCCTGTTGGAAGCGTGTCTCCTTGAGCTTGCATGACTTTTCACGCAGCTGCTCCCTTCAGCTTGCGTGACTTTTTACGCAGCTGCTCTCTTGAGCGTGTGTGACTTTTCACGCAGCTGCTCCCTTGAGCGTGCGTGACTTTTCACGCAGCTGCTCCCTTGAGCGTGCGTGACTTTTCACGCAGCTGCTCCCTTGAGCGTGCGTGACTTTCACGTATGCTGCTCCCTGTAGCGTGCGTGACTTTCACACATTGCTCCCTGTAGCGTGCGTGACTTTTACCTACGCTGCCCCTTGAGCGTGCGTGACTTTTACCTACGCTGCCCCCCTTGAGCGTGCGTGACTTTCACATACGCTGCCTTCCTGCGTGCGTGTTATAATGCGTATGCATTCCCCCTGCGTGCGTGCTTTTGTGCGTACGCATCCCCTGACCCGTATTTTGATATTTTATTAGATATTTCATGCCCATTTTATATCCTTACGCCTTTTGTCATGAACTTGATTTTATTTAATATGTTTGGAATGACTATTGCACATGGCTTGGTATGACAAGGCACTAGCATAACACAACAGTGACCCGTAGTGGTGCACTCATGACATGACCAACCTGACATGATAGTGGCCCGTCGTGGCGTACTCCTGACAAGTACCCTGACATGATTTATCTTGATAACTTAACTTGACCTGTCATGACACCGTGGGTGGTTCTTTCTTGCTTGCTTGTTAATCCACTGGTCCAGTCTCGCATCATGTCTAGGAGGGGACTCCTGAGTACCACGGTCAGGAGTACCTACTAAAATGGATTAAGGTTAATAACTAGAATAACACAGTAGTCATGAAGAGATGACACAGCTACAGGCAATCCCGTTACCTGGGCGCTCTTGGGATCTGTAGCCTGCCGTCGAGTAGGGCACATTTCCAGCGCACCGTCGAGTGTTGCACCCTCTAAGTCACCTAAGGGTACATTTGTCTCCCGGGCGATGTACCCACCTGAATTCAACCCTAATCTTCCGTCCTGGGTAGCCTGGATGGTCTGCAGGGCTTGTGGCTGTGGAGCAATCTCACTGCATCTTGTTAGTAATTAGGCCTGTGATAACCCTAGTTAGTTAAAGTAGTAAGCCGTAGTATCTGCTTGGCCGTGATTGATTGAATAAGGTGTAACCAGCTTAGTCATGTCTTGATCCAGTACAAGATTGCTTCCTGTCTTGATTTCTTGCATTATTATCTTGCCGATAAATGGTGGGAAACCAAGCTCTGTTCAGATTAAGGGTTACAACCCCGGTCCTTGTTTGGTTTACGGGTTGTAACCTGGCTATCGGAATAGTCCCATGGTTATCTCGTCGTATATCATCCTGACATGTTTTCGTAAGTTTTACTTTTAATATTAGATTTTTTTGTGCTGATTGCTGGCTTTTGTTCTTATTTCGTGGCCCCCTTGTGGCACTTGCTCTTTCTGGGGTTAACCCAGCTGGTTTTGTGTGGCCAGATTTCGGAGCAGCTCCCGAGGATCTACCAAGCTTCCAGCCCGATGGTGGCGACTAGAAGGAACCCGGGCTACGAGTGGGTTTTCTATTTTGTTTCGCTCACTCTATTGTAAATTATTCTTTTGAGACGTTTAGCCGACGAGCACCTGTTAGCTCGATGCACTTTTACTTACTGTCTGCCTACGGGCTGTAACATGATTAACAAATCCTAGGGTTGATCATGTATGACTAAACTCTTGCTAGTCCTAACATTTTGTAACGACTAGCTTCATGATCAGCTGAATATATAATATTTGGGACGCCTTTTATTGTATATTTGGTGGTCAAACATCTTGTAATTATATTATTTGCTTGAGATTGAGACAGTAGGCTTGACCTTAAGAAGACTGTTGGCTTGTAGTAAACCCTCATATCTAGACAGCCGTGACCGTATAGTTGAGATGTATTCTATTTCAATATACGTAGCTGGCTATGTCTGCCCCCGCTCTCCAGTATTCTGGTTCTGGGGCGTGACATGGTTTAAGTGGTGGCCCATGCAGGTCTTGTAAATCAAGATATGTGAGGGTTTACCGAATAGATGTCTCAATCAGTATTCGTCCTTGATCTCTGCTCGTATCTTCTGAATCCCTGGATTCTTGTCCTGATCATATGCTTGTATCGTTGATCTGTCCTGGTCCTTCCTTATTGTTTTCTATGTCGTCTTCTTCAGCGGCATAGTACCTGACCCGGCCGATCAGCAAGGCGGAGTACCTCCCGCGGACCAGCAGCAACCTGGAGATCAAGCCCAGCAATCCGGAGTAGCCTCCAGAGTCGTGCCTTCTGGCGGAGAGCCACCAGTCCAGCCAGTTCAACCTGCAGAACATGATGATGGCACTTTGGTAGGTCTCGTCAGGACCTTGATAGCTTCTCAAGATCGTCGTGGAGATGCCTTGCAACAGGCAGTGGCGGATGCCTTGACCCGGGGTGGTCATCAGGGTAACAGTGCGGCCAACAGCTTCAAGCGCTTGAACCCTCCATTCTTTGACGGTAGTGAAGATGCTATCGCGGCAGATGCATGGCTTCAGGACACAGAGGTGGTTCTAGAAGCAGCCAAGACTCCAGAGAACGAGAAGGTAGCCGTGGTACACCTGCAGTTGTTAGATCTTGCCCGCAGCTGGTGGGCAGCGCAGGCCGTTGGGTTAGCAGCACCCATTCCTTGGGCAGTATTCAGAGAGAGATTCCAGACCAAGTATTTCGATGTCGTGGCTCGGTATGATCTGCAGACCAGGTTCACCAATCTGAAGCAAGGAGGCAGGACGGTCGATGGATATGCGGCCGAGTTTTCGAGACTCAGTCGATTTTCTTCCACCTTGGTGGCAACCGAGTATGATAGAGCCCAGCGATTCCAGCAGGGACTGCACCTGGAGATCTTGTTAGCAGTTGAGCAGTTTGAGCATCAGACTTTTGATGCAGTCTTGAGAGCAGCCCGGAGGCATGAGTATACCTCCCAGAGGATCGTGGACAGGACCGGAGGTCGGAAGAGATCTCACGGCCAAATGAATCAGTCTTCGGCCCCAGCCCCGGCAGCCAGGGCTTTGACTATTGGAGCTCCGAGGCGAGCGGCCTCAGTAACGTCGGTTCAGCATTCCACCCCGACATACCCTCAGCAGCAGCAGCAGCAGCAGAAGCAGAAGCAATCTTCCGCAGTGGGTTGTTCACATTGCGGGAAGCCAGGCCATGAGGTGGCAGAGTGCCGTAAGGCGCAGGGATTGTGTCTGGCTTATGGAGCACCAGACCATAGGGTTAGATCCTGCCCGAATAGGGGTGGTTCATCATCGTCCAACCTTTCTAGCTCTTCGGTGAGAGGACCAGCTCCGGTCCAGCAGCAGCAGTATCCATTGCCGAGGCCCTTGCCGTCTCAGTCTCAGGCATTCCAGCAACAACACCCCCAGCAGTATGCACAAGCCCAAGCTCAGACCCAGAATAGGCAGAGAGGTTTCCAGCAGAGGGGACCAGCAGCCAGAGGACAAGGTCAGGCCATGATGATGGCTATGGAAGAAAAAGTTGCACCAGGTGAGGTAGTGGCAGGTACTATTCTCGTCAACTCCTTTCCAGCTTCGGTATTATTTGATTCTGGTGCATCGCATTCATTCATGTCTGTACGATTCGCGACACGGATAGGATTGGAGCCTGAGTCATTATCAGTGAGGCTCAATATACTTACTGGTAATGGTCTTGTGGGAGTAGATCGAGTGTTTTCCTCGTGTCGGATCGTAGTTAGCGGTAGAGAATTCTTCGCTAGATTGATAGAGTTCCCGATGGTCGATTATGATGTGGTCTTAGGGATGGATTGGTTGGGGAACCAGTATGCTAGAATAGACTGCCACATTGGCAGGGTGGTTTTCAGCATTCCAGGCGAGCCAGAGTTTTCTTTCTCTCGAGGCGAGGTTGAGCCTTCTCCTCCAGTATTGCGGATGGCAGTAGCAGCAGTTCAGTTACCCAGAATAGTGGATGAGTTCCCAGACGTTTTTTCCAGAAGAGCTTCCAGGTATGCCTCCGGAGCGGGAGATCGAGTTCACTATAGACTTGATTCCCGGGACAGCCCCAGTGTCAGAAAGAGTCTACAGGATGGCGCCGTCAGAATTAGAAATCTTGTACAAGATGATTGAAGAACTCAGAACCAAAGGATTCATCCGTGCGAGTGGATCGCCTTGGGGAGCCCCGATGCTTCTTGTGAAAAAGAAGGATGGTACGTCCAGGCTATGTGTTGATTATCGTACCTTGAATTCGGTGACAATCAAGAATAGATACCCTCTTCCCAGGATAGATGACTTGTTTGATCAGCTCAGAGGGGCTTCAGTGTTCTCGAAGATCGACTTACGGTCAGGATACCACCAGATCAGAGTCAGAGAGCAGGACATCCCGAAGACAGCATTCAGATCGAGGTATGGACATTGGGAGTTCCTTGTTATGCCCTTTGGAGCAACCAATACGCCGACAGTATTCATGGACCTCATGAATCGCATCTTCATGCCTTACTTGGATCAGTTTGTGATTGTGTTCTTGGATGACATCCTGGTCTACAGCAAGAGTGAGGCGGAGCATGAGCAGCATCTTCGTGTGGTTCTTCAGATCCTCAGAGAGCACCAGTTATATGCCAAGTTTAGTAAATGCGAGTTCTGGCTCGATCGCATTTCGTACTTGGGTCATATCATCACCAGAGGAGGAGTAGAAGTGGATCCCCAGAAGATTATGGCTATTGAGTCATGGCCAGTACCCAGCTCAGTGGCAGAGGTTCGTAGTTTTCTTGGATTGGCCGGCTACTACCGGCGGTTTGTTTCAGATTTTGCTAGGATTTCAGCGCCGATGACCCAGTTGACCCGTAAGGATGTGACGTTTGTTTGGACAGCAGAGTGTCAGGAATCATTTGAGAAGTTGAAGCGAGGTTTGATAACGGCTCCCATTCTCACCCTTCCAGATGGGACCGGAGGATTCACAGTTTATTGCGACGCTGCAGGCAGAGGATTGGGGTGTGTCTTGATGCAGCATGGGAAGGTAATATCTTATGCGTCACGTCAACTTCGTGATCATGAGAAGAATACCCGACCCACGACTTGGAATTGGCGGCGGTAGTATTTGCTTTGAAGTTGTGGAGACACTACTTGTACGGAGATAGGGTAGAGATTTTTATCGACCACAAGAGCCTGCAGTATGTTTTCACCCAAAAGGATCTTAACATGCGTCAGAGGAGGTGGCTAGAGCTTCTGGTAGATTATGATGTGGATTTACAGTATCATCCCGGGAAGGCCAACGTTGTAGCAGATGCATTGAGCAGGAGAGCCGGAGCTTATTTCCTAACAGCGCAGCCAGAGCTGTTAGCCAATCTTCAGAAGATGGGTATAGAAGTTGTTCTTCCTTCCAGTGTGGCGTTGATGGCCAGCATGCAAGTTCAGTCCACTATAGTCGAGAGGATCCGGATGGCACAGTCAACAGATTCCAAGCTTCAGCGACTCAGAGCAGAGTGTGAAGCAGGACGAAGACCAGAGTTATGTATTCATGAGGATGGTACACTTCGACATGGTAAACGTCTTTGTGTACCCAGTGGAGATATCAGACAGAAGATCATGTCAGAGGTGCATAGTTCTCAGTATTCTATCCATCCTGGCAGTACGAAGATGTACCGTGATATCCGACAGCATTTCTGGTGGAATGGTATGAAGCGGGAGATAGCTCGGTTTGTCTCTCGGTGTTTGGTTTGCCAACAGGTTAAAGCCGAACATCAGAGACCGGCTGGACTTCTTCAGCCCTTACCAATTCCAGAATGGAAGTGGGAGCATGTGACCATGGATTTCGTGACTGGATTACCTAGATCTCCAGCTAGTAGAGATGCTATTTGGGTCATTGTGGATAAGCTTACCAAGGTAGCGCACTTTCTTCCGTTTAGAGTTGGTCAGTCGACAGCTCAGTTAGCAGAGATGTACCTCAGGCAGATTGTCAGATTGCACGGAGTGCCAGTCAGTATCACCTCGGACAGGGATTCAAGATTCACATCACACTTTTGGCGCAGCTTGCAGATGAGTTTGGGGACTCACCTTCAGTTCAGCTCAGCTTATCACCCGCAGACGGATGGACAATCAGAGCGCACAATCCAGACTCTTGAAGATATGTTGAGATCTTGCACCCTTGACTTCGGTGGTTCATGAGAGAATCATCTGCACCTAGTGGAATTCTCGTACAATAACAGTTTCCAGGCCAGTATCCAGATGGCACCGTTCGAAGCACTGTATGGTAGGAAGTGCAGATCTCCGCTAGCCTGGGATGATGTTGGAGAGAGACAGATGCTTGGTCCAGAAATGATTGCTCAGACCATTGAAGTAGTCAGGCGAGTCAGAGATCACCTTCGAGTTGTCCAAGATCGCCAGCGCCATTGGGCCGATTCTCATCGGCGTCCTCTCGAGTTCTCGGTCGGCGATCATGTATTCCTGAGGATTTCGCCTAACCGTGGCGTCATTCGTTTCGACGTACGGGGCAAGCTTAGTCCTAGGTATATAGGACCGTTTGACATTCTGGAGCGAGTAGGAGATGTATCCTATCGTCTCGCTCTTCCGCCGTCGCTAAGCGAGGTGCATGACGTGTTCCATGTATCCCAATTATGACGATACATCCCGGACCCGAGCCACATCCTGGACCATTCGGAATTGGTTGTTGGTACCAACCTTTCGTATGAGGAGAGGCCCGTGTCTATTTTGGACCGGAGGGAAAAGATACTCAAGAACAAGACTGTTAAATTAGTCCGTGTTGCTTGGGGTCATCACTCTCTAGGTGAGTCAACGTGGGAGCGTGAGGACGACATCCGATCGCGATATCCCTACCTGTTTGACTCGTGAGGTATAATGTCTTTCTTATGCCTTACGTTTTTCCTTCCTTGCTTGCATTGTATGATTATATGATTGAACTGCTTAGTGTAACTTGCCTGTGCTTAGTATAGCTTGTCGTGGCAATCTCTAGCTCCTTGATTAAATTCCGAGGACGGAATTCTTTTAGGTGGGTAGAGTTGTCACCCTCATTTTCCCGTATTTCTCATATTTCGTATTTATACTCGTATCTAGATTTTGGCATGTATTTTTATTTTTCTCAGCTTGTGGAATTTTAGTATTTCTCGTATTTTGGTTTTGGCATGGCTCGATTTTATTGGGGATGGTTCGGTTTGGTTAGGTTTTATGTGATGGAACCCCCTAGCTCTAAGCTCCATCCTCAAGCACACCACAACTCCCCCTCTTTATATCCCCACCTACCACTCTCTCTCCTCATAACTTCCACCATTTATTTCTTCTTCTTCTTCTTCTTCCTCCACACAACTCCCCAACCCTTAGGCAAGTGTATCTTGCCACTACATGAGAACCATATTTTCTTAGTCCATTTGCTAGTTTAGGACATGGAGATCAACATTAGTTCTTAGGTTTTTATGATTTGGAGTCTCTGTTGGTGTAGATCTAAGTTATTTCTATTTTGGATTTTGCATGTTTGATCCTTTTTGGTTGGTTTTCCTTGAGTTCTGATGTTTCCATGTGGAAGAGCTTTCAGTTTCACTCCAGTTGGAGCCTTGGAAATCCGGATTTGGAGTTCGGATGGCCAAGTTATGATACTTTGAAGTTTTGGTTTCAGCCATGTGTTCTTGCTGTTTGGAGAAGACAGTGAGCAGTGTGCAGAGCTGTTTAGCTACGCACACTGAGCTACGTGCGCTCTTTAGCGCTGCGTACACAGGCTTGAGTACGCTTTCTGTTGGAAGCGTGTCTCCTTGAGCTTGCGTGACTTTTCACGCAGCTGCTCCCTTCAGCTTGCGTGACTTTTCATGCAGCTGCTCTCTTGAGCGTGTGTGACTTTTCACGCAGCTGTTCCCTTGAGCGTGCGTGACTTTTCACGCAGCTGCTCCCTTGAGCGTGCGTGACTTTTCACGCAGCTGCTCCCTTGAGCGTGCGTGACTTTCACGTATGCTGCTCCCTGTAGCGTGCGTGACTTTCACACATTGCTCCCTGTAGCGTACGTGACTTTTATCTACGCTACCCCTTGAGCGTGCGTGACTTTTACCTACGCTGTCCCCCTTGAGCGTGCGTGACTTTCACATACGCTGCCTTCCTGCGTGCGTGTTATAATGCGTATGCATTCCCCCTGCGTGCGTGCTTTTGTGCGTACGCATCCCCTGACCCGTATTTTGATATTTTATTAGATATTTCATGCCCATTTTATATCCTTACGCCTTTTGTCATGAACTTGATTTTACTTAATATGTTTGGAATGACTATTGCACATGGCTTGGTATGACAAGGCACTAGCATAACACAACAGTGACCCGTAGTGGTGCACTCCTGACATGACCAACCTGACATGATAGTGGCCCGTCGTGGCGCACTCCTGACAAGTACCCTGACATGATTTATCTTGATAACTTAACTTGACCTGTCATGACACCGTGGGTGGTTCTTTCTTGCTTGCTTGTTAATCTACTGGTCCAGTCTCGCATCATGTCTAGGAGGGGACTCCTGAGTACCACGGTCAGGAGTACCTACTAAAATGGATTAAGGTTAATAACTAGAATAACACAGTAGTCATGAAGAGATGACACAGCTACAGGCAATCCCGTTACCTGGGCGCTCTTGGGATCTGTAGCCTGCCGTCGAGTAGGGCACATTTCCAGCGCACCGTCGAATGTTGTACCCTCTAAGTCACCTAAGGGTACATTTGTCTCCCGGGCGATGTACCCACCTGAATTCAACCCTAATCTTCCATCCTGGGTAGCCTGGATGGTCTGCAGGGCTTGTGGCTGTGGAGCAATCTCACTGCATCTTGTTAGTAATTAGGCCTGTGATAACCCTAGTTAGTTAAAGTAGTAAGCCGTAGTATCTGCTTGGCCGTGATTGATTGAATGAGGTGTAACCAGCTTAGCCATGTCTTGATCCAGTACAAGATTGCTTCCTGTCTTGATTTCTTGCATTATTATCTTGCCGATAAATGGTGGGAAACCAAGCTCTGTTCAGATGAAGGGTTACAACCCCGGTCCTTGTTTGGTTTACGGGTTGTAACCTGGCTATCGGAATAGTCCCATGGTTATCTCGCCGTATATCATCCTGACATGTTTTCGTAAGTTTTACTTTTAATATTAGATTTTCTTGTGCTGATTGCTGGCTTTTGTTCTTATTTCGTGGCCCCTTTGTGGCACTTGCTCTTTCTGGGGTTAACCAAGCTGGTTTTGTGTGGCCAGATTTCGGAGCAGCTCCCGAGGATCTACCAAGCTTCCAGTCCGATGGTGGCGACTAGAAGGAACCCGGGCTACGAGTGGGTTTTCTATTTTGTTTCGCTCACTCTATTGTAAATTATTCTTTTGAGGCGTTTAGCCGACGAGCACCTGTTAGCTCGATGCACTTTTACTTACTGTCTGCCTACGGGCTGTAACATGATTAACAACTCCTAGGGTTGATAATGTATGACTAAACTCTTGCTAGTCCTAACATTTTGTAACGACTAGCTTCATGATCAGCTGAATATGTAATATTTGGGACGCCTTTTATTGTATATTTGGTGGTCAAACATCTTGTAATTATATTATTTGCTTGAGATTGAGACAGTAGGCTTGACCTTAAGAAGACTGTTGGCTTGTAGTAAACCCTCATATCTAGACAGCCGTGACCGTATAGTTGAGATGTATTCTATTTTAATATACGTAGCTGGCTATGTCTGTCCCCGCTCTCCAGTATTCTGGTTCTGGGGCGTGACAGTACCACTACAGCCTGCAGTAGGAATAGGATATATTTTGAAGGTACTCAATCACGGTTAGGATTCCTTGAGAGATTCCTGGGGCGACCCTTGAGAATCTTATTTTAACTTCGATTTGAAATCTGTTTTTCCCTGATTTGATTTACCTTTACTTCCCGTTATTGAACTTGATTTTGATGGATTATTGTTGAATTTTGAATCTTGATGATAGTGGTTGAATTTGAGTCTGTATTTTTATGATTTTTGATGGATTATTATTGAATTTTGAATCTTGATGTTAGTTGTTGAATTTGAGTTTGTATTTATATGTATATGTATATTTTTTGGAATTAAGGTATAACCTGATAACATACTTGATAAGGACAGTGAGAAAGGTAAAAGTCTACTTTATTATGGAATTTAGAATTTATTGTAGTCATATTTGCTAGCATGACAAGGACGTAAAGCCTGATATAGCTATACTTATCTTAGTTATGAAATCTAGATTTTCTTGCAGCCATACCGGGTGGCGTGGTAAGAATTCTAGATAACATGATTATAGGGTATATGCCTTATTATGGACTCTATCGTTTATTGCAGCTATGCTTATTGGCGTGGCAGAATTCTGACAACATAATTTCAAGAAGACGCATATGATTATCAGATTGTACCTTAAATATTTTTGAACATGTTTTCTCTACTTTTGTTTCAGTCCTTCAAAAAAAAAAGAAAGAGAGAATTGTTATTTGTTTGTTTTGTTTTGTTTCTCATTTATTTAACTTAGGAGTAGCTTTAGCTGTTTTTATAAACTTTGTGTAACTTCTTACTATGAAATTCTTCTTAATACATTGAATCGATGATTTTGCTAGACTTTATCTTGGATTTGAAAATTTAGCTCTGGGTTTCAAAATGGGTTTTTGTTTTAAACAGATAAGCAAAAACAGATTTTATCGTTATTTCTTTCTTGCTATTATTCTTGTATTAAATAATAATAATAATACTGTCTTGATTACGTCAATCACCAGCTTGCAACCTTGGTAGGAATCTAATTGTTGGTCTTAACGTAGAATTAAAATTTTATATTGGGACATGAGAATATATATGAATATATATAGTGGACACTTTCTTGACACTTATGCATGCTACACTTGATTTCCACCTATCTGAATACATATTATATGTCGTTAATGTTTAAAATTTTAAAACCCCAATATTTCCGATTCTCTGCTTTTCCTAGCTTAACTCATAATTTAAATATAAAATTTCATGATAATAATTTTATTTATATCACTGCATATGTATGTTATACGTAGGGTTTCAATTCAAAAAAAATTTTGGTTGAGTTTTGTGTTTAAATTTGTCAAATCTGAGACTGTGTGCATATTAACCCTTAATACGGAATTTTAAATGTTAGTTCAAATTGATTGTTTTAAATATAATATTTAGAGCTGTGTACATTGTTGTTGTAGGAATATAAATTTAGGTTCCATATTCTTACATGTTAGGTTGTGATAAAAATTGAGTTGGTTTTGATGTACAAATTCTCCAAAATCCTGAAAACTGAATACATGTTAACATTTTTACATTGATTTTCATGTTTAGTTCAATTTCAGATTTAATATGTAATATTGAACTGTATGCATAGATAAATGTATGGATAGTATGTTAGGGTTTTATTTCCATCATGTTAGGTTGTGTTAGGAGCATTAAGTTGGTTGTGATGTTCAAGCCCGTAAATTCTGAAACTGCATTATGTTAATATTGCACTGGTTTAAATGTTAGCTTATTTTCAGATTTTGTATGTAAATGCTGAACTAAAACTGCGTTTAACCTTTCAATACTAAGCTATAACCTTGTATAGTGACACCCACACTCTAACATAGTATACACTGCCATATAACCTAACCCTTCCTCTCTATGTTATGTTCATATATCTATATAGATAAAAAAAAAAATATCTATATAGATATATATATAGAGCTTAGGCATACATGTTATAATGTATATAGATATAACTCAATCTCTAACTCTTTATATATATAGATATGGTTAGCCATGCATGTTATGAGTAAATAGGTTGTGCATTGTAGATTGTTTAACCAATATGCCATGAGTAGTGTAACTTGATAGCTATTATTTTGAAACCCAAATCCTCCTATACACTTTTATGTATATTTCACATACACACACACACCTATTATCTAACCATATGAACATGTCCACATACACCTATACACACACTAACTACATAACTTGTACATAATGTTGGCTTTTCCCTCTCAAACGCTATATATATATATATATATATATATATATATATATATATATATATATATATATATATATATATATATATATATATATATATATATATATATTGTGATTGGATTTTCATGCAATTGGCTTTCATTCTTTAACTTTTGATTTTGATTTTCTTGAATAGTACCCCTTATTAGATAAATGGTAGTTAACTTTATTTTATTTTGATAAGTACCAGTTTTCATATAGGATGGTAGACTGCCTTACAGTCTTGATGATTGTTATTTATGTATCTTTTCTAGTTTAGCACCCTAGATTGCTTGTGTGTTTTGATATCCTATGACTGTTTTGGTTTAGCATGACTAGTATACCTAGATGAGACTTTCACTACCACCGTATGCCATGACCCTGTATGTCATCCTTTTAAATCGTATGATTGTTTAAGTTCTGAGACTTTGATTGCGGGGGGTTTGACCTAGAAGGAGTATGAACATTTTAATTTCGAGGACGAAATCTTTCTAAGGTGGGTAGACTTGTAACACCCAGTTTTCTAAAATGAGGGTAATTTGAAATTTTATAATTTTAATCATTTATTGATTTAACATTTAAATCATGATATGATTTTGGTAATTTTTAAATTATTTTAAAACTATTTAAAATCATGACTTGTGATTTTGATGTTTTGCTAGTGAAACCCTAGAGACTGTTTGACCTAGAGCCTAACCATGCGACTAGGATATTTTAATGTCATTTCTGGCCTAAGGATATTTTGTATTTGACCTCTTTGAATTATTTTGATATTTATTACGTTGGTGATTATTGATTTTGACCTTTGATTTGTGCGATTTTGTGATGGTTTTGTGCCCGTATCGGACACGTATCAGCTTTTATTTACAAATGTTTGATGTGCCTCAAAGAGATTTTTTTTATTGCTGATTTTTTTTGAAAAGTATTTGAATGAGATTGTTTTCTGCATGTGTTTCCTGTGATTGCTTTGTTTTAATTTCGATGACGAATTTTTTTAAGGTGGATAGATTTGTCACCCCCAGTTTTCAAAAACAGGGGTATTTTTATCATTTTACATTTTTGCATATTTTAAAATTTATTTTATTATTTATGATATTACTTTGGGGTTGAAATTTATTTTATTATTTATGATATTGTTTTTGGGTTATTTCAGTCGAGTTCGAATTTCAACTCAATCCGACTTGAAACGGAGACCCGGGGGTAGTTTGACTCTAGTGGGACCCAAACACTAGTTAGGTATGGCCCACATGATATTAATTTAGTCCACATGATAGAAATATTTTAGTTAGAGGTTAAACTAATTATTATGGATAAGGTTAGTGTGATTAGAGACTTTAGAATGACTAATTTAGCCCCAACCAATTAGCCCTTTCCTAATACTCATAGAATAGGTTAGTGGGGGCATTTTGGACCTTACCATAATAGGACAAATAGCCCCATATGGCCAGCCACTTTGGAAGAGGATAGGCTCAAGTTCATTTCATTATTCTCATCCACACTCTCTCTCTCTTGTTCTTCCACAAATTCCTAGAGAGCAATCCCTAGCAATTTCTCCACCAAATCCTTCCATTTCTCCACCAAATCCTTCCATTTCGCCACCAAATCTTCTTCTTTCCTTCTCCATTCTAGCTAAGGAGGAATCTACCCAAGTTTGGGAGGATTCGGAGCTCGTTCGTGTCCTTTTGGAATCTCTACGTGTCGGTGTCGCTCCGGGAAGGCTTTTCTTCGATTCGATCTACCGAGAGGTATAAATTCCTTCTCCTTTTCATTTCCTCATGCATATAGGTCTATTTTGAACCCATAGGAATGACCCCCATGGTTGTATCTCCATTTGTGTCCATTTCGTGTCCATTTGGAGGTCATAGGAGTGTCCTTTGTGTTGTGGTTGTGTCCATGTGGGAAAACTCCAAATTTGGACACACTATGTGTTCTTGTTATGTATGAATGAATTATTACATGTTTAATCTCATATTTTTGTATTGGAGATGTGTTCTATAGTGTCTCATATATATATATATATATATTAGTGTAGAGAGTGAGTTCTTGATATATTGTGTTATATACTTGTGTTCTTTTGTCTCAAACTACCCAAATCCGTCATAATTTTTATCCACGTTTTTAATTTCAGCCCTAACTTAGAAATGTCATAACTTCTGGCTCAAAGCTCGGTTTAATCTCCCATTTTTTTTTTAAAAAAACGTATTGAAGTTAGCTTTCCAAAAACATATATTAATAGGCATAATTCTTTCTGTAACTTTCTGGAGAATTATTTGAGTGTCAGCTGTACGAAAGACAAACGCATTCTCGGTGTTTTTGCGCTTCCGGGAGTTTTCGGAAACGAAAACGCGATCCGTTTGAAGTTTCGAAAAGCTAACACATAGATATATAACATACTTTAATCCTAGATTTTAATTCATGATGAGATGGTACGGTATTGATTATTCGTAGGAGTTACTATTCGGCATATGCATTTTGTGCACCCTTGTGTGTAATATAATGTTCTATTTGATTTTAATCCATGTTAATGTATATACATTATGTAATTAAATAGAGAATGCAAGCATGAGTAAATGTTTAAATAAATGATGTATGAGGTGTAAGTATCCTATCTAATGTAAGCATGTATAAGTATGGCTTGTAATGAATATGTAGGTTCCATAGTATGTAATGTATGGTGCATATAGTAGTACAAGAGAATAAATGAATGATGAATAAATGCAAGCATGAATGTAATGTAATAATAGATGTAATGTATGCAATATACAAGTTAATGAGATGTAATGTTCTATGTTAACACAAATCCTATATTACCTCATGTACCCCTTACACTATGTGGACACTATCACCCTTGACACTTTGTTCACTTACACTTTGACACTCTTTGATATGTATACACTATGTATGCCCATTTAACCCTCACTTGCCCCTTTGTCATGTTCACATACACACACATAGCCTCTTAAATAAGTATTTATGAGTACAGTTAACTTAGCTATGTATGTATATTATATATATGTTAGCATATTGTGTTGTAATATATAAGTTTATATAACCATTTGAAATGCCATGATTATAGACCTAATGTTGAATACCAATATATGCATGTGTATATATGTGTAGACATATATAGTTTAAAGTAATAGATTACCTAGTGTATATCCAATGTGAATTCTTGGCTATTTGAGTATTGAATAATTGCATTCTATATAGAGTTGGGTGTATGTTGGCTTGTATAGCCTTGTATTGATGTGTCTTGCTAGGATAGTCTTGGTTAGGCCTAGTAAGACTTGCTGGGTTAGGACATGACCTAGTTTGACCTAGTTTGACTAGTGCAGTTGACCAGAGTTGACCAAGGATTGATTTTGGCCTAGTTTGACCTAGATTCATGTAGAATGCATTGTAGTGCTTTATATTACCCTTCTGGACATGTTGTGACTTGTGCTGTTCCAATTAGGAGCCAGACACCTCTTCTCGGACAGTATCTTTACCTTGGACATTCAGATATCAGGCGAGTACATTCTCTGATCATTTCATAACTTGTTTAGAATTATATTCCTGCTCTAGTTTACCTTATTTGATGCTGTCATGATATTATCACGAATTGGTACTATATGGATCCCTACATTGAGATGTTATCCCCCTCGGGAGCATCGGATACATTATGTCATGTGTTTCGTGTACATCATGTATTTTCTCGCTCTCATGTTATTCATGTTTCTCATGTGCTTCATGCTCGTTCATGCATGCTCGTGTACTCTTATGTGCTCTCATGAATCGGTCATGTTTCCCATGTATCTCATGTATAACCTATATTTCATGTGCACCCATTTATGGGCTTCATGTGAAAACCATGTACGTAACATAACTTGTTTGGATCCTTGTGTATTGATTGGGGTATGGGGGAGTATAAATAGTCATGTGAACAATTCCAAAGTAGTATAGCAATGTGCACCTCTTTAGTATAGTCATGTGCAAATCTAGCCGTTCACATGTCGACTTTGTACTCTAAATCACTAGTCACTGGTAGCTCTCTACTTATAGTAGATATTTCTATTACAGTTCTCTCTCTGTTTACGTCATATACTTTCTTTCAGTTTCATGTATCGTACTCTTCTGTATGTTTATATTCTCTAACCTGTTATGATCTGCGTGAGATATATTGTGCTCGCTCCTGTCCTGACTGGACCTGTTGATAAATTTTACAGATAGCCTGGAGGTTGCCTGCTAGCCTAGAGGAGACACATTAGAGGATGTTTAGATAGTTGTTTCATTGTTTGGAGTTGTATTTACTTTGTGGATTACTGTATATAAGTTTGAGGTGTATTTCTGGGTTTTTGTATCATAGATACTTAGAATTCTATCTGTTGTATCTTTTTCGGATTTCATGTTTTATCTATCTTCCTTTATGCTCTACCTTAGATGTGATTGAGTTTACATTCTGCTATGTCACCCCCATTCGGAGAGTATAAACTGTTTAGTCTTATACTGTTAGATGCATTGAGACCTAGGACAGCGTTCTACCGCCGACACTGCGGCGTAGGCTGGGCGTTGTTACGTACTCGTACCCTCACGGTGGGTGCGGGTCGTGACACGTTTTTAGTGGTGGCCCATGCAGGTCGAGTTTATGTAGTGGTATTCGAACTAGAGTACCACTACAGCCTGCAGTAGGAATAGGATATATTTTGAAGGTACTCAATCACGGTTAGGATTCCTTGAGAGATTCCTGGGACGACCCTTGAGAATCTTATTTTAACTTCGATTTGAAATCTGTTTTTTCCTGATTTGATTTACCTTTACTTCCTGTTATTGAACTTGATTTTGATGGATTATTGTTGAATTTTGAATCTTGATGATAATGGTTGAATTTGAGTCTGTATTTTTATGATTTTTGATGGATTATTGTTGAATTTTGAATCTTGATGTTAGTTGTTGAATTTGAGTTTGTATTTATATGTATATGTACATTTTTTGGAATTAAGGTATAACCTGATAACATACTTGATAAGGACAGTGAGAAAGGTAAAAGTCTACTTTATTATGGAATTTGGAATTTATTGTAGTCATATTTGCTAGCATGACAAGGACGTAGAGCCTGATATAGCTATACTTATCTTAGTTATGAAATCTAGATTTTCTTACAGCCATACCGGATGGCGTGGTAAGAATTCTAGATAACATGATTATAGGGTGTATGCCTTATTATGGACTCTATCGTTTATTGCAGCTATGCTTATTGGCGTGACAGAATTCTGACAACATAATTTCAAGAAGACGCATATGATTATCAGATTGTACCTTAAATATTTTTGAACATGTTTTCTCTACTTTTGTTTCAGTCCTTCAAAAAAAAAAGAAAGAGAGAATTGTTATTTGTTTGTTTTGTTTTGTTTCTCATTTATTTAACTTAGGAGTAGCTTTAGCTGTTTTTATAAACTTTGTGTAACTTCTTACTATGAAATTCTTCTTAATACAATGAATCGATGATTTTGCTAGACTTTATCTTGGATTTGAAAATTTAGCTCTGGGTTTCAAAATGGGTTTTTGTTTTAAACAGATAAGCAAAAACAGATTTTATCGTTATTTCTTTCTTGCTATTATTCTTGTATTAAATAATAATAATAATACTGTCTTGATTACGTCAATCACCTGCTTGCAACCTTGGTAGGAATCTAATTGTTGGTCTTAACGTAGAATTAAAATTTTATATTGGGACATGAGAATATATATGAATATATATAGTGGACACTTTTCTGACACTTATGCATGCTACACTTGATTTCCACCTATCTGAATACATATTAATATGTCGTTAATGTTTAAAATTTTAAAACCCCAATATTTTTGATTCTCTGCTTTTCCTAGCTTAACTCATAATTTAAATATAAAATTTCATGATAATAGTTTTATTTATATCACTGCACATGTATGTTATACGTAGGGTTTCAATTCAAAAAAAAATTTGGTTGAGTTTTGTGTTTAAATTTGTCAAATCTGAGACTGTGTGCATATTAACCTTAATACGGAATTTTAAATGTTAGTTCAAATTGATTGTTTTAAATATAATATTTAGAGCTGTGTACATTGTTGTTGTAGGGATATAAATTTAGGTTCCATATTCTTACATGTTAGGTTGTGATAAACATTGAGTTGGTTTTGATGTGCAAATTCTCCAAAATCCTGAAAACTGAATACATGTTAACATTTTTACATTGATTTTCATGTTTAGTTCAATTTCAGATTTAATATGTAATATTGAACTGTATGCATAGATAAATGTATGGATAGTATGTTAGGATTTTATTTCCATCATGTTAGGTTGTGTTAGGAGCATTAAGTTGGTTGTGATGTTCAAGCCCGTAAATTCTGAAACTGCATTATGTTAATATTGCACTGGTTTAAATGTTAGCTTATTTTCAGATTTTGTATGTAAATGCTGAACTAAAACTGCGTTTAACCTTTCAATACTAAGCTATAACCTTGTATAGTGACACCCACACTCTAACATAGTATACACTGTCATATAACCTAACCCTTCCTCTCTATGTTATGTTCATATATCTATATAGATAAAAAAAATATATATATCTATATAGATATATATATAGAGCTTAGGCATACATGTTATAATGTATATAGATATAACTCAATCTCTAACTCTTTATATATATAGATATGGTTAGCCATGCATGTTATGAGTAAATAGGTTGTGCATTGTAGATTGTTTAACCAATATGCCATGAGTAGTGTAACTTGATAGCTATTGTTTTGAAACCCAAATCCTCCTATACACTTTTATGTATATTTCACATACACACACGCCTATTATCTAACCATATGAACATGTCCACATACACCTATACACACACTAACTACATAACTTGTACATAATGTTGGCTTTTCCCTCTCTAACGCTATATATATATATATATATATATATATATATATATATATATATATATATATATATTTAATGCAATTGGCTTTCATTCTTTAACTTTTGATTTTGATTTTCTTGAATAGTACCCCTTATTAGATAAATGGTAGTTAACTTTATTTTATTTTGATAAGTACCAGTTTTCATATAGGATGGTAGACTGCCTTACAGTCTTGATGATTGTTATTTCTGTATCTTTTCTAGTTTAGCACCCTAGATTGCTTGTGTGTTTTGATATCCTATGACTGTTTTGGTTTAGCATGACTAGTATACCTAGATGAGACTTTCACTACCACCGTATGCCATGACCCTGTATGTCATCCTTTTAAATCGTCTGATTGTTTAAGTTCTGAGACTTTGATTATGGGGGGTTTGACCTAGAAGGAGTATGAACATTTTAATTTCGAGGACGAAATCTTTCTAAGGTGGGTAGACTTGTAACACCCAGTTTTCTAAAATGAAGGTAATTTTGAAATTTTATAATTTTAATCATTTATCGATTTGAAATTTAAATCATGATATAATTTTTGGTAATTTTTAAATCATTTTAAAACTATTTAAAATCATGACTTGTGATTTTAATGTTTTGCTAGTGAAACCCTAGAGACTGTTTGACCTAGAGCCTAACCATGTGACTAGGATATTTTAATGTCATTTCTGGCCTAAGGATATTTTGCATTTGACCTCTTTGAATTATTTTGATATTTATTGCGTTGGTGATTGTTGATTTTGACCTTTGATATGTGTGATTTTGTGATGGTTTTGTGCCCGTATCGGACACGTATCAGTTTTTATTTACAAATGTTTGATGTGCCTCAAAGAGATTTTTTTTATTGCTGATTTTTTTTTGAAAAGTATTTGAATGAGATTGTTTTCTGCATGTGTTTCCTGTGATTGCTTTGTTTTAATTTCGAGGACGAAATTTTTTTAAGGTGGATAGATTTGTCACCCCCAGTTTTCAGAAACACGGGTATTTTTGTCATTTTATATTTTTGAATATTTTTAAAATTTATTTTATTATTTATGATATTATTTTGGGGTTGAAATTTATTTTATTATTTATGATATTGTTTTTGGGTTATTTGAGTCGAGTTCGAATTTCAACTCAATCCGACTTGAAACGGGGATCCGGGAATAGTTTGACTCTAGTGGGACCCACACACTAGTTAGGCATGGCCCACATGATATTAATTTTAGTCCACATGATAGAAATATTTTAGTTAGAGGTTAGACTAATTATTATGGATAAGGTTAGTGTGATTAGAGACTTTAGAATGACTAATTTAGCCCCAACCAATTAGCCCTTTCCTAATACTCATAGAATAGGTTAGTGGGGGCATTTTGGACCTTACCATAATAGGACAAATAGCCCCATATGGCCAGCCACTTTGGGAGAGGATAGACTCAAGTTCATTTCATTATTCTCATCCACACTCTCTCTCTTGTTCTTCCACAAATTCCTAGAGAGCAATTCCTAGCAATTTTTCCACCAAATCCTTCCATTTCTCTACCAAATCCTTCCATTTCACTACCAAATCTTCTTCTTTCCTTCTCCATTCTAGCCAAGGAGGAATCTACCCAAGTTTGGGAGGATTCGGAGCTCGTTCATGTCCTTTTGGAATCTCTACGTGTCGGTGTCGCTACGGGAAGGCTTTTCTTCGATTCGATCTACCGAGAGGTATAAATTCCTTCTCCTTTTCATTTCCTCATGCATATAGGTCTATTTTGAACCCATAGGAATGACTCCCATGGTTGTATCTCCATTTGTGTCCATTTCGTGTCCATTTGGAGATCATAGGAGTGTCCTTTGTGTTGTGGTTGTGTCCATGTGGAAAAACTCCAAATTTGGACACACTATGAGTTGTTGTTATGTATGAATGAATTATTACATGTTTAATCTCATATTTTTGTATTGGAGATGTGTTCTATAGTGTCTCATATATATATATTAGTGTAGAGAGTGAGTTCTTGATATATTATGTTATATACTTGTGTTCTTTTGTCTCAAACTACCCAAATCCGTCATAATTTTTATCCACGTTTTTAATTTCAGCCCTAACTTAGAAATGTCATAACTTCTGGCTCAAAGCTCGGTTTAATCTTTCGTTTTTTTTAAAAAAAACTTATTGAAGTTAGCTTTCCAAAAACATATATTAATAGGCCTAATTCTTTCTGTAACTTTCTGGAGAATTATTTGAGTGTCAGCTGTACGAAAGACAAACGCGTTCTCGGTGTTTTTGCGATTCCGGGAGTTTCCGGAAACGAAAACGCGATCCGTTTGAAGTTTCGGAAAGCTAACACATAGATATATAACATACTTTAATCCTAGATTTTAATTCATGATGAGATGGTACAGTATTGATTATTAGTAGGAGTTACTATTCGGCATATACATTTTGTGCACCCTTGTGTGTAATATAATGTTCTATTTGATTTTAACCCATGTTAATGTATATACATTATGTAATTAAATAGAGAATGCAAGCATGAGTAAATGTTTAAATAAATAATGTATGAGGTGTAAGTATCATATCTAATGTAAGCATGTATAAGTATGGCTTGTAATGAATATGTAGGTTCCATAGTATGTAATGTATGGTGCATATAGTAGTGCAAGAGAATAAATAAATGATGAATGAATGCAAGCATGAATGTAATGTAATAATAGATGTAATGTATGCAATATACAAGTTAATGAGATGTAATGTTTTATGTTAACACAAATCCTATATTACCTCATGTACCCCTTACACTATGTGGACACTATCACACTTGGCACTTTGTTCACTTACACTTTGACACTCTTTGATATGTATACACTATGTATGCCCATTTAACCCTCACTTGCCCCTTTGTCATGTTCACATACACACACATAGCCTCTTAAATAAGTATTTATGAGTACAGTTAACTTAGCTATGTATGTATATTATATATATGTTAGCATATTGTGTTGTAATATATAAGTTTATATAACCATTTGAAATGCCATGATTATAGACCTAATGTTGAATACCAATATATGCATGTGTATATATGTGTAGACATATATAGTTTAAAGTAATAGATTACCTAGTGTATATCCAATGTGAATTCTTGGCTATTTGAGTATTGAATAATTGCATGCTATATAGAGTTGGGTGTATGTTGGCTTGTATAGCCTTGTATTGATGTGTGCTTGCTAAGATAGTCTTGGTTAGGCCTAGTAAGACTTGCTGGGTTAGGACATGACCTAGTTTGACCTAGTTTGACTAGTGTAGTTGACCAGAGTTAACCAAGGGTTGATTTTGGCCTAGTTTGACCTAGATTCATGTAGAATGCATTGTAGTGCTTTATATTACCCTTCTGGACATGTTGTGACTTGTGCTGTTCTAATTAGGAGCCAGACACCTCTCCTCGGACAGTATCTTTACCTTGGACATTCAGATATCAGGCGAGTACATTCTCTGATCATTTCATAACTTGTTTAGAATTATATTCCTGCTCTAGTTTACCTTATTTGATGCTGTCACGATATTATCACGAATTGGTACTATATGGATCCCTACATTGAGATGTTATCCCCCTCGGGAGCATCGGATACATTATGTCATGTGTTTCGTGTATATCATGTATTTTCTCGCTCTCATGTTATTCATGTTTCTCATGTGCTTCATGCTCGTTCATGCATGCTCGTGTACTCTCATGTGCTCTCATGAATCGGTCATGTTTCCCATGTATCTCATGTATAACCTATATTTCTTGTGCACCCATTTATGGGCTTCATGTGAAAACCATGTACGTAACATAACTTGTTTGGATCCTTGTGTATTGATTGGGGTATGGGGGAGTATAAATAGTCATGTGAACAATTCCAAAGTAGTATAGCAATGTGCGCCTCTTTAGTATAGTCATGTGCAAATCTAGCCGTTCACATGTCGACTTTGTACTCTAAATCACTAGTCACTGGTAGCTCTCTACTTATAGTAGATATTTCTATTACAGTTCTCTCTCTGTTTACGTCATGTACTTTCTTTCAGTTTTATGTATCGTACTCTCCTGCATGTTTATATTCTCTAACCTGTTATGATCTGCGTGAGATATATTGTGCTCGCTCCTGTCCTGACTGGACCTGTTGATAAATTTTACAGATAGCCTGGAGGTTGCCTGCTAGCCTAAAGGAGACACATTAGAGGATGTTTAGATAGTTGTTTCATTGTTTGGAGTTGTATTTACTTTGTGGATTACTGTATATAAGTTTAAGGTGTATTTCTGGGTTTTTGTATCATAGACACTTAGACTTCTATCTGTTGTATCTCTTTTGGATTTCATGTTTTATCTATCTTCCTTTATGCTCTACCTTAGATGTGATTGAGTTTACATTCTGCTATGTCACTCCCATTCGGGGAGTATAAACTGTTTAGTCTTATACTGTTAGATGCATTGAGACCTAGGACAGCGTTCTATCGCCGACACTGCGGCGTAGGCTGGGCGTTGTTACGTACTCATACCCTCACGGTGGGTGCGGGTCGTGACAGTTACTATCTAACCAGCAACTCACGCGATTATAATGTACTCATCATGATCAACTTCGAACGGAGGACAAGTATAAGATATTGTAACTCAATCATAGTCTAAGCACGATAAGATAATCACAGAAGAATTAACTAAGAATAAAAGGATAACTACTAAAATAATAACCACTCTCAACAAATCTCAAATATTACACAAGTCTCAAATCTTCTACAACAAGTTCAACATGAAAACATATGCTAGTCTTCTAAACTAAATTCTGATCACTCCTGAGTGTCGTGGCCAAAGGTAGTCATCCCGTCTTCGGGTCTATAATATGTGGGGCATGTGTCCTCAGGGTAATCATCTGTAAAATTTTAACAGGTCCAGTCAGGATAGGAACGAGCACAATCCCATCTAGAAAACCCAAGTAAATGACAGAGAACTATAAAGCAGTTATAAGCTGTTATATTGATGAATCATGGCAGTTTTATACAGGTAATGATATAGAGAACAGTCAAGGTACAAGGAGAGAAAAGTACTAAACAAGAAGAGAATCATGGCAATAAAGACTGTAAAAATATATTCTAGCTGAACTAGAGTAGCATGATATAAGTCCATACAGTATAATAAGAGTCATGTGTGAGTCCAGACAATATAATCCAATACCAGGTGATTCCAGCACAAGATGAGTCCGGTATAAGATGAGTCCAATCAGTGATCAAAGGTTCCAGGGTGAGTCCAGCCTATACTCTAACAGTGTGTTTTAAAATATCGGGATCGACATGTGAACGGCTGTAGGTAATACGGCACACCGTACACTCGGCCAAGTGTGGGGTGGCTATCATTCCAGTATAATTCCAAGGGAGTGGTTCCAGTATTTGGGTATGTTCACATGCCTATTACAATATTTTCCCGTCCAGTAAGTACAAGTAAATCCATAATCCGACACGAAAATAAGTAAAAGTCCAGCCAGTACACGAATGATTCCAGTAAATGATTTCAGAGTGATTTCAGTAGGTGATTCCAGAAATAGAGGCCAGACATGAATAAATGAGTGTCGCATGATATGGATCCAGTAATATCAAATCGTGTTTGAAACAGAGAATCAAATAGAACTAGCTACAACTGAAGTACAGTAAACGACAAGTAAATAGAAGAACTATCGGAGAATGTACTCGCCTACTACTCTGAAAAGAGTAGTATAGTATCAGATGCCTGCACCAGAGTCACAATATCCTAAACAGAGTAATATGGGTTATAATATGTTTAAAATAAGGTAAATGAAATTTATGATACAATCTACATGATTTTTAGGTCAATCTAGGTCAAAGTCAACTCTAAGTCAAACCTGGTCAACTGTCTGGGTCAAACTAGGTCAAACAAGGGCAAACTAGGTTACACTAAGTCAAAGGTTGACCATCATTTGACTTTTAGTCAACTGGTCAACCATAGTCAACCCCCAATCCAATCTAGGTCACTAAATCAAGATTGGACAATTAGGAGTCAAACTTGGTCAACACTCTAGCCTAATAAACAAGTCACAAAGCCTAATAACATATTACACTAGGCTAACAAACTTATAGGCTAATCACTAACTAAAGTCCAACTAACTCTCAATCTATACCAAGACACTAACCACATAAGCCTAACCCTTAAACAAAACCTATCTAACAAGCCTACCTACAAAATCCTAATACTAAAACACAATATCACAACAACCTATCTCACAACCAAAGGAATACTAGCCTATACCTATATCTCATCCTGAAACTATCTCACAGTCACAAGGAACACATATATTAGACACAATATAGATAGCAAGTAGAAAACATATAGGTATCATTACTAATGCATATGATCATACATGATATCAAAAGGAATGAAACAACTGGAAAAGGAAGGAAGGAAAGGCAATTAGGAAGAGTGTCACGTGTGTGATACAAAGGATAGCAGGAATTCAATAGGGGAAATGTGTTAGTGAGTGTGTGTGTGTGTGACACATGTAGCTATAGGGTGTGTCATTATTGTGTGTGTATTGGTGTTGTGGCAAGGTGAAACCAGTGTACCAAAATCAGTGTATAAATTTTAGGTTTTTGTGTGTGATAGGTTACGTGTGTGTGTGTGTGTGTGCATGTGTGGGTATGTGTTTAGGAAAAAAATAGAGAATGGGGGTCAACCTGGATTGCTATAGGTAATAGGTGGACTGAATTTTATGAGTGAAAGGATGACTGAATGTAAAGTAGGATGGTATGGGCTGTCAACATGAAAGGGGCTGCCAACATAGGAATATGGTATGCTATAATTTAGGGGCTGATACATGGACTGATATTAAGTCCTAATATGGGCCGAAATCAATTTAGTTAGGAAGGCAACAATGGAAAATAAATGCAAAGCAACCCTACATATATCTAAACCTATTAGTCTCATAACCACCTACACATCCAAATTCAAAACCTCTGATACTCAACAACACACTGTCACTCCCTATCCATGTTCAGACCCTCACATCATACCCAAATCCCATTCTCACTTATACTGTTAAAGAAGAACTATAGGATTAATCACATTAGATACTATACAGGAAAAGGGAACTGGTATGTTATTAGCCCCTCACTCAAAACTGATACACTCAAATACAAGACACCATCAACCACTATGCCAATCATAGGTTATATGCATTCAGTTACCTCTCCCAAGACTTTACTAATGGACATATACCATGTTATCAAAATAGGAAATAGAATGAAGAGAGGACTAAACTAATGTCCAACAAGGGTATGTATGATTTCTGATACCTAGGCATCTCTACACCTCTAATACTAAACAAGGGGATTGGTACCTACTAATATAGGTGACTAAAGATATTATAATGGTCTGAACCAAATGGTGAATTGGTTGATCCATACATATAGCATGGACAGGGCAATACAAATCTCTAATACATCTAATGAACCTATATGCAGACATGTGGTATGCCAAGAGTGCAGTGAACATTAGTGTGTGCAATGAGGTATCTGTAGGTTATTACGGGGTGGGGACTGATCAAATGAAATGGGAATTGACCATAGAATATAATACCAACTGATACTTAGTGAATATCTGACCCAATGCAGTGTATTTCAATATGTAAAGGAGACTGCCATGTGAGTAAAGCAAGGGGTATCTCTGATACATAGTTCAATGGTCGACTGATGGCTAAACTAAAAGAGGAAGGTCTGGGCAAGGGAAAAATCTGGGACAGGCTATTATGAAGATTGGACTCTATAAATGTGAAGGACTGAAACATACATTTATATGCAGGACAGTTCAGTTTTATTGAATCTGGTATATAATTCGAATCTCCATAAACCCAAGACTGAAATGAACATTTTGAATCCTATCTGGAAATCAAAACAGTGAAATGGAATGTTGAACTATCTCAGGAAATTCAGTAATTGACAGTTGGTGCAATAGGAAATCAGTGAAACAGTTACACATTCAATTCCAACACAATTCGAACCCAAATCCTAACACCTATCATAACCCAACACTAAAGTAACTAACACACATGTGTAATCGAATTAATTATGGAAATTAAACAGGGAAATTAGTTTAGAATAGGATTTAATTTCAGAAATTCAAAATAGAACTCAGTGTATCAGTAATCAGTGAAACCCCTCCTCGTGCAGCCATGTCGAAGAGGATAGAGCTCGACACGTGGCACGAGGAGTCTCATGCCCATGCACGTGGCCAGGGTAGGTCTAGGGCTAGGTCTAAGGGTGCCTGAATCGAGTCGGGGTCGTATCGTGTCCGAGTTGCAAAGTCGTATCAGTGGCACCTGTGCGCGCGTGTGTACATGTGGTCGAGACACTGCGGTCGGGATTTCTCCCAATCCGCTTAACGAAATCATCTCAAATTTTACGTGCATGGTGACAGTAATTGCCCGCAGGTGTCCACCAATTTTGGTGTCCAACCAAGTCATGTCGTGTCGGATATGAACCTGTGGCAGCAGGACACTGTACGGGGCCTGTGCGCGGTGTCGTGCACGAGGTGCGTGTCCATTTTGGACACGAAAATATCTACAGAATCATGCTCAATCATATACATTCATGATCTACACATTATTAGCTACCCAAATATATATTTTGTTTTGAAAACCAAGAACGAAAAGTTCTAAGAGACATTTCGTCGAACATCTATGTACATACGTTGATACGTGTCCGAACGGACACAAAATCTACCCAAATTCGAGGTACAGCTAGGAGACTCCTAGATCTAGCCCTAAATGCAAAGAAAACGAAATTAAAATACAATTTAAGTGGTTTTACCTATAGATGCAAATAGCAAGAAAAAGCCCCAAAATGAAGTGTTTCTCCTTGCTAGCTCGGATCCCCAAATTGCTCAAAATCTGGGATTACTCTCCATAAACAGGAAATAGAAGGGTATTAGGCTCTATTGCAAGAAACTAGAGTTAAAAAGGATTTAAAATGAGAAATCTATGGATTGGGAAAGAATGGACAAACCTTTATTTTTCCTATGTGCTCTTTCAATACAAAAGAGGCAAGAACTATTTAGGAGATTATTTATAGGGAAAGAAATAACCTAGTGGCTGGTCATAAAGGAAAGAATTAGGGTTAGGGTTTCACTAATGGGCTATGGGCCAAGTTGCACTAGCTAACTAGCTCAAGTCCTTAGCCTTTGGTCCAATACAAAAATTCTCCTACTCTCTTCATGAAACTTAGCCAACTTAAGTCAACCAAGGCCAACTTGAGTTATATTAGGGTCCATACCATGTTAGCTAAGTCACCAAAGTCAAGGTCAAAGTCTAGAACAGTCTCTTAAGTCACAGCTAGCAAAAAGTCAAATTAATAATCACCAATGCAATAAATCCTAAAATAATTCAAAGGGGCCAAATGACCAAAATATCTTCATGCTAAAAGTAAAAATAAATCATCCTAACGATGTGTTCAGGCTCTAGGTCAGGCAGTCTCTCAGGTTACACTAGCAAGGTATCAAAATCACAAGCCATGACTTAAAACAGTTTTAAATTGATTTAAAAAATTACCAAAAATCATATCATGATTTAAATAGCAATAAAATGATTATAAATGCAAAATTTCAAACATACCATCATTTCAGAAACTGGATGTTACATGAGATATCTCATAACCCGTTTCATAGCTTTCCAGTGCTCAATGCCTGGGTTGCTCGTGAAACGACTCAGCATTCCCACAGAGAAAGCTATGTCAGGCCTTGTGGCAGTAGTAGCATACATCAAACTCCCGATTACGCTTGCATACTCCAGCTGCCTGACGCTTTCCCCTGAATTAGGCTTCAGCTTCAGATCATACTTGTACGGCATATCGATCCCTGGAAGATTCTGATACCCATAACGAGTGATCATCTTCTCAACACAATGAGACTGTGACAGCGCTAGTCCAGTGTCTGTCCGGATGATCTTGAGTCCCAAGATAACATCGGCATCCCCCAAGTCCTTCATACTGAACTTCGTCGAGAGGAACTTCTTTCTCTCCGTGACACAGCTTATATCCGTACCTAGGATTAACATGTCGTCCACGTATAGACAAACGATGACTCCTCTTCCGTCAGCAAACTTCGTATAGACGCACTTGTCTGTTTCACTGACCCTGTAGCCATTTGATCTTATGACTTTGTCAAACTTCTCATGCCACATTTTGGGAGCTTACTTTAAACCGTACAGAGATTTTACCAACTTACAAACTTTGTCTTCAAGACCTTTGACGACAAACCCTTCTGGTTGTTGCATGTAGATCTCTTCGGTCAGCTCGCCATTCAGGAATGTCGTTTTCACATCTATCTGATGTATCACCATCTTATGTATCGCTGCGAGAGCAATCAATATTCTGATGGTGGTCATCCGGGCTACTGGAGCATATGTGTCAAAGTAGTCGATCCCCTGCTTCTGAGAAAATTCCTTTGCCACTAGCCTAGCCTTGAACTTGTCAATGGTTCCATCAGCTTTTATCTTCTTCTTGAAGATCCACTTGCATCTGATAGGTTTTGCTCCTTCAGGTAGATCAAACAACACCCAAGTGTTATTGGAGGTGATTGATTTAATTTTATTGTCTATCGCCTCCTTCCAGAAAATAGCATCTCTGGTCTTCATCGCCTCATCATAGGTAAGCGGATCTGCTTCCACATAATAGGTGATAAAATTATCTCCGAAGTTCTTCGGCCTCCTCGCTCGCTTCGACGACAGCTCAGCAAGTTCTGGTTCAATCGTTGTCCCCTCAGTAACAACTTCATCTTGGACAACTGGCTCATTGAAGATATAAGTCTCCTTTGCACCTTCATCATTATCCGGAATGTTCGTTAGAATAATGTTCTTGTGCCTTGCAAACTTGTCTTCAAAATATTTAGCATCGCGAGATTCGATGATATGATTTGACTCAATATCAAGAAATCTCCGAGCATCACTCTTCTCGGCATACCCAAGAAGATCGTCTTCGTAGTCTTTGTCCCCAGCTTCTGAATCTTCAGATCTGGGAGCATCACATAAGCCAAATACCCCACACTCGAACGACATTCAAGTTAGGTCTGACTTTGAACCATAGTTCATGAGGAGTTACGTTCGAAGTTGCACATGGCACTCTATTTAGAATAAAAGTGGCCGTCAATGCAGCTTCTCCCCAGTAGCATTTAGGAGGACCCGCAGTTAGCAGCATTGAGTTCATTATTTCTGTCAACGTTCTGTTCTTCCTCTCCGCTACTCCGTTAGATTGAGGAGAATATGGAGCAGTAGTCTCGTTTATGATTCTATGTTCTTTACAGAATGATGTGAATTTATAAAACTGATACTCTTCACCTCGATCACTCCTTAGCCTCTTGAGTTGTTGTCCAGTTTGCCGTTCAGCCTCGGCTCTGAACTCCTTGAACTTCTCGAACGTTTCGTCTTTAGACTTGAGCAAGTAGACGAACGCGAACTTTGAGAAGTCATCGATGAAGGTTATGAAATACTTCATCCTAGCTTTTTTAGAGAATTGTTTGAAGTCACAAATATCGGAGTGCACCAACTCCAGAAGATCTGTGCTTCGATTGATCCGATAAAAGGGTTTCCTTGTGATCTGTCAGCCCTTGTTTTTTAAATTTAATTTAATTAGTGTTAATTAGTTGCTAATGACCTCTTTAGCTTTAAAATAATTTATTATAATTTTTAGGAATTTTTCTAGAATTTTTAAATAATTTTTAAATAGTTTTTAAGTCAAATTATATCATTTTGTAATTAACTGAAATGTTTTAATATCATTGTGTAATATTTAAATTTGTTTTTATATCGTCTTGCAAATAAATCAATTATTTTAATAGAAGTTTGCAAATAATATTTGCAAACTGTTTGGGCGGCACGCTTTTATGCAATATTCAAATCTTCAGGGGGCTATCTGTAAAACCCTAAACCTAACTGCCCCCAACGATCGTGCGCTGTCGTCGTCTCCGACGACCATCACCGTAACCCTAACCCTAATCCTAATTTGAATCCTAATTCCACCGCCCTAAAGTCCTATAAAACTACCCCGACCCCCGAAACCCTAACCCTACTTCGTTTCGACCCCTACGACCACCGTCTCCCCTATTTCCAGTTCGCAGTAACCCTAACTCCGGCCACACCCCATCGCCACCTCCATAGCCGCCTACACCGCCAATAAACCCCACCGACGTGTTCGCCCCGACGAGTGGAGTCCAGCGCCACCCGAGCGCCGCGTCGACGACATCTCCTCCGTCGTCCAGTACCATCGACTCCCCCTCCCGACGTCGGATACGTAGGTAACACTCTAGAAACTGTGTCGTACGTGTCCCAATCTCACATATGCGACTTGCCGTGTCCTGACGAACCTAGGGGTAAGTCTGGACACGTTTAACTCGACTCATGCGTGTCCCAAACAGTCAGGACATTTGGACTCAGCCATTTCTTCGTGTCCCAAACAGTCAGGACACGAAGTTGGCTATCGGGTTTAAACCCGTTAACCTAAAAACTAAACCTAACACTAATCCAAACCCTACCCCTAACACACAGCTCGGGCTGACCCCCTGGCCAGCCCGACCGAGCCCAAGAACCCGACCCCCCTGGGCTGAGTTCGAGCCCCTTCTCTATTTTGTTTTTGTTTGTTTTATTTTGTTTGTTTTTTTTATTTATATATATATATATATATTTTTTTTTAATATATATATATATATATATGTATATATATATATATATATATATATATATATGTATATATATTATATATATATATATATTGTTATATATGTAAAAAAGTACAGTATTTGTATATGTATATATATTTTTTAAGAAATATTTATATATATATATATATATATATATATATATATATATATATATATATATATATATATATATATATTGTTGTATATATGTATACAGTATTTGTGTATATATATATATATTTTATGATTAGTATTTTTATATGTATATATGTATATCTATTATATATATCCCTTATATATATATATATATATATATATATATATATATATATATATATATATATATATATATATATTATATATATATATATATATATATATGTATATATATTGTTGTTATATTTTTATATATGCAGTTCAAATTCAACTTTGTACAAAATATTATTGTGCATAAATTCCCAAGTCATTTTTATTGTTTAAATTATGACTTGTATATTTTTACCACTTTAAAAATATATTATTATTATTTAAATTCCTGTATTTTATTTGTTATGGCCAATTAATGTCCAAACCTACCATGGATTTTTGGGCCCAATTATGTCTAATACATTCAGAGTCTGTACAAGTCATATTGGACTTGATTCATGGCTCTGGGTCCTGTATCTGGACTTCGGTTCAATTCGAATACATGGACAAAAATAGTAAATAATTAATTAATTAATTTTCAGAAACTGTTGTTTAATGTTTTTGAATTTTCATATATATATTTTAAGTACTGTAAAAATCTAGAAAAAATTGTATTTAAATACTATGTTAATTTAGACAATTTACTATAATTTTTCCAGCATTTATTAAGTGCTTTTGGTATTTTATAAAAATAGGAAAATAGAACTCATTTTCAGTATATTTATGTTTGCTGATTTTTAATAAATATTTATGAGGGTTTATAAATTCCAGAAAAATTAGTATAAATTTCTATAATTAACAAGAATCATTTTGGTACTTTATTTTATGTAAAATTGAGCTTTTTGTCTATCGCAAAAATTATTGGAACATAGTGTACAGTTGATTTAATTATTGAATAAATACGACTTGCAACTTTTTGTGTTGTTTTGCATTTTAGTCGTATTGAACCTCACCCTACACTAGTATAAAGACCCTAAAAAGTTAGTTTGAGTATTGTGTCACCCCACATTGGTCTCCTATGCTAAAGTACCATTTGGCTAGGTGTTCTGTTAGAAAGTCGTGTTGCACCACTAGTGTCTTAGTGTTTAACTTAGTATAAAAACTAAGTTTATGTATTTATTTCTACAGTGACGAGTTACCAGGCATCTATAGCATTTTTATCGCTGCTTTGTTTTGCTAAAGGTAAGTACTTTCTACAAACTTTACATACTGTTACATCAATGAACTGTAAATTCGACCATGTTAAATGCTGATCCTTGGGGTAGCAAGTTAAATATTTACATGTTGTATTTACTTTCAGTCGCTACCATGCTTAGGACAGTCTTTATATATATATATATATATATCTCACATGATTAGAATCTGGGTTATGGAAAAACTGTTAGTAGTGTACGTGATCATGATCCCCTTCTCCGTACGTACGTACGTACCGAGCAAGGTTGACATTTTATGTATACCTTGTCGTAGGTGCACCAGCTGTATTTGTACGTATGTAAATCTATCACTTGTTTACTTGTACGGAAGTACATTTTATATACATGTACCACAGTAAATTTTATACCTATTGACGATCACGTACCTGCTACAGTTTTAAATATTACATATGCATCTGTCTCTATGACATATGTGTCCTTTCCATGATAGATTATGATGTGCCATGATTCCAGTTTATTACATTCCTGTTCATTTCATGTTTCGTATATTAGTTTGCTAGAAACAGTACTTGCTCCCGTCCTGACAGGATAACGTTGTAGGTATTCTTACTGAGGAAGAGTTGCTATGTGATTCGTATTATGGAGTTACTATCGAGGACCAGACTTTGTCTTACGAGGATGTACCTGCGGAGAACCTCGTCTAGTTGTCTATTTTACATTTTAGACTTTTTGAGACTAGTCATGTATTAGACTATGTATTTTGTAACTGGACCTGTATCCAGTTTTATATTTCAGACTTGTACTTGGACTTATTATTATATGAGATGATTTTTGTATTTGGAGCATTTATGACTCTTCTTTACTTATAGAACTGTTAGCACATTTAGTCTTATCTTGTTATCTCTAGAACAGCTTACTGCGCTTATCTCAAGTGTAGGCTGGACATGACTCGGTCCGGCCCAACAATTTGGGTAGCGGATCGTGACATATTTTTAGTAGTAGCCTATGCAGGTCGTCTGACTAAACTGTTTGGTTATGTTATTGTACCAAGCTTGCCTGTAATTAGGAACTTAAGGTAATTAGACATCATTAGGAATGACGCTTAGAACATCTAGAGGATTACTAGGATTGTAACATAGGAAAAGCATCACATGCTTGCTATTATAATTAGATTTTCTTGTTTATGATTGTTTACTTTAAAAAGTCCTTATAAGACCTTTTTATTTTTTATTTTATTTAGATGGTGCTTACTCGTTCATCCCAGTATATCACACCTGAGAATGGCACACTCCCCATCCAGTCAGCTGACCAGTTGACCGATGCACCTCCACCTCCACCTACCATATTCCCCCACTCCACAAATCCACAAACACAGATGCCTCCACCACCTTCCACATCACAGTCCCAGCAGGACCCGATACTCCTACCACCACCTATCACTATACCTACCCAGGCTTCCGTCACTCTCGACGGGAACCAACTGCTCACTTTGATCCAGGGGTTCCTAACGATCCATCAGGAGCAGACCACCCTACTCTGCCAGAGCATGGAGCGTTCTGAGGAACGTACCATGGTCCTACCACCTGTAGAGCCACGACAGAGAGTAGGGACAATCAAGGACTTCATGGGTCTGAACCCCAAGGAGTTTTAGGGACTGAGGGCATAGTTGTAGCAGATGACTGGCTAGACTCGGTAGAGAGGAAGCTCCTTGGAGCTAGGTTGTCGAATGACCTCCAGGTCGAGGCACCGGGATTTTTATTGACAGACTTGGCAGGAGTTTGGTTCCAGAATGAGCCGCTATTTGCGAGAGGGAGGGCCACTTGGGATCAGTTCAAGACCCAGTTCAAGAAAAAATTCTTCTCGACCACCGCTAGGGTAGCCATGGGGCTACGATTCCAGAACATCCAGCAGGGGAACCGTTCTGTCGACGAGTATGTAGCGGAATTTAGTCGTTTGAGCCATTTCGCTCCTAGTCTAGTTGCAGACCCTGAGGAGACGACGCGTAGGTTTTGCCATGGTCTAGTTCCAGACATTGGCATTCTTATAGTGGCGAACGGTACGACTGACTACTACCAGAGCCTAGAGTTGGCCCGGAGCATAGAGGAGCGTCTTCAGTCTTGCAAGAGACCAGCTTCTGTACACCTCGAGGGACCGTCCAAGCGTCAGGCTTTCCAGCAGAGAGCACCGACACCGCACCAGCAGACTTACCGTCCCCCTATACCACATCATCCGACCCCGCCAGTTAGAGCCCCGGGACCCCGGCAGCAGCATAAGGGAGCTATGTGTTCTTTCTGTGGAAGACCCTGTGCATAATTACTCTATCTGCAGAAAGAGGTTGAAGTAGTGCTTAGTTTGTGGGTCTGCCACCCATCAGATTCGGGACTGCCCAGTAGCCAAGGGACCTAGAGGACCACTCTCGACTCAGCAGCAGAGGTTTGGGCAACATCTGCAGCAGCAGAAGGGACCCCAGGGGAAGGCTTATAGCCTAGCTCTTGAGCCGAAGTTGGAGCAGGTTTCGGAGCCAGATTATTTGGCTGACGTCATCACAGGTCATGTTTATTTGCATACTTTTCTTGCTCTATGCTTGTTTGATTCTGGTACATCTCATATCTTCTTGTCATTAGAGTTTATGCATAAATACCACTTAGTAGCTACACCTACCGAGGAGATGAGTAGAGTAATGACGGAAGGAGGACTAGTGCCCATTAGAGCTATCTATAGATGCTCTATTACTATAGCCGAGAGAGAGTTTAGGGGACGATTCTTTGTGATGCCACTTCCCGGGTATGATATCATATTGGGGATGGACTGGCTTAGCTATGCCCATGCAGCTATAGACTGTCATGAGGGTAGTATTCTGTTCAGTCCTCCAAGCACGGCACCATTCAGTGTCAGGAGGACAGGGCCGAAGATCAGCCTAGAGCCGAACTGTTGTGCGACAGTTGGGGAGATAGCACCGCCACACCCTATCATTAGGGAGTTTATGGATGTATTCCTAGAGGATCTTCCAGGACTTCTGCCTGACAGAGATGTGGAGTTCACTATAGATTTAGTACCGGGTTCATCACCAGTATTCCGGGCTTGCTACAGAGTGAATCCCAAGGAGGCCGTAGAGATGAAAGAGCAGATTGATGACCTGTTGAAAAAGGGTTTCATTCGATCTAGTGCTTCTCCATGGAGAGCGCCAGTGCTCTTTGTGCCTAAGAAAGATGGTACAGTTCGGTTGTGTATTGACTACCGGATGTTAAATGCCATCACATTAAGAACAAATATCCTCTGCCCAGGATAGCTGATTTGTTCGACCAGTTGAGTGGGGCAAAAGTATTTTCCAGGATAGATTTGAGATCCGGGTACCACCAGGTGAAGGTCAGGACAGCAGACATCCAGAAGACGACGTTCAACACGAAGTACGGGCAGTACGAGTTTCTGGTAATGCCATTTGGTCTCACAAATGCGTCAGATGTCTTTATGAATTTGATAAATAAGGTATTTCACCAGTATCTGGATAAGTTCGTCGTAGTGTTCATCGATGACATCCTGATATACTCGAAGACGTTGGAAGAGTATGCAGAGCACTTACGGATAGTTTTGGGGATTCTGAGGCAGGAGAGATTGTATGCCAAATTATCGAAGTGCGAGTTCTTTTTAGACCGAGTGGAGTTTCTCGGCCATGTAGTTACTAAAGAGGGGATCTCGGTAGATCCCAGAAAGATTGCTGCCGTTGAGACATGGAAGGCTTCGATGTCAGTTTCAGAGATCATGAGCTTTTTGGGTTTAGCGACTATTATAGGAAGTTTGTCCATGACTTTGCTAGGATAGCTGAACCCATGACGAAGCTGACACGGAAGAACGTAGAGTACATCTGGTCAGAGGACTGCCAGATAACATTTGAGGAGCTGAAGAGGAGGCTGACGACCGCTCCAGTTCTGACATTACCTTCAGGATCTGGAGGTTTCACCATATACATCGATGCTTCGAAAAAGGGACTAGGATGTGTCCTACAGCAGCATGAGAAAGTGATTGCTTATGCATCTAGGCAATTATGGACTCATGAGCGAAACTATCCTACCCATGACCTAGAGTTAGCTGCGATGATCTTTGCACTCAAGTTATGGAAACATTACTTATACGGAGAGCGTGTGGAAATCTTTACTGACCACAAGAGCTTGAAGTATGTGTTCACACAGAAAGAGCTGAACATGAGGCAAAGACGATGGTTGGAGTTGATGAAGGACTTCAACATCGATTTACAGTATCACCTCGGAAAGGCAAATGTGGTAGTGGATGCACTGAGCAGGCATCCGATGGCATGGTATCTGATGATAGATCGGCATTTGCAGGAAGATCTGGAGAAGCTCGGTATCGAGATAGTTCGGCCAGGATTAGTGATACAGATGATGGCGCTTGACATTTAGTCAGGTTTGATGGAGCAGATCAGGGAGGCACAGTCTATAGACGAGAGCCTTCACAGACTTTGAGCCCAGGCTTTAGCTGGATTGCTGGATGACTTTACCGTAGCAGAGGATGGATCCTTGAGGCATGGCAGCCGATTGTGCGTGCCGAAGGGAGAGCTGATAGAGGTAGTCTTGCAGGAGGTGTACCGATCGAGATATTCTATTCACCCTGGTGCTAACAAGATGTACCGTGACTTGTGGGAACATCTTTGGTAGCACGGGATGAAGAGAGATGTATCACATTTTATTTCGAGATGCCTAGTTTGCCAACAGGTCAAGGCGGAGTGCCAGAGGCCAGCTGGTCTATTGCAGCCGTTATCCATTTTCGAGTGAAAGTGGGAACACATTACGATGGACTTCGTCTCAGGGCTTCCTCGTTCCCAAGGAGGAAAGGATGCCATTTGGGTCATCGTGGACAGGCTGACGAAGTGTGCGCACTTCATACCCTTCAAGGTGGGGCTTTCCATCGAGAAGTTGGCGGAGCTATACATGCAGTAGATAGTTCGCTTGCACGGAGTACCAGTGAGCATCGTATCGGACCGAGACAGCAGATTCACGTCCCACTACTGGAGGAGCTTACAGGAGGAGTTGGACAGTCGGCTCAAGTTCAGTACGGCGTACCACCCGCAGACAGATGAGCTGTCCAAGAGGACGATATAGATGCTAGAAGACATGCTGAGGACTTGTGTGCTGGACTTTGGCAGATCATGGGAGAGCCATCTGCACTTGGTAGAGTTTTTATACAACAACAGCTACCAAGCCAGTATCGGTATGTCTCCTTTCGAGGCACTATATGGACGACGATGCCGTACACCACTCTTTTGGGATGATATTTGGGACAGAGTTATGCTTGGGCCAGAGATGATCACGGATGCAGCAGAGAAGGTTGGGATGATCAGAGACAGGCTTAGAGTAGCTCAGGACAGACAGAAACACTGGACCGATGCTAGTTGCAGACCGATGGAGTTCGCAGACGGTGATATGGTGCTAGTGAAGATATCACCTACTAGAGGGACAATCCGGTTCGGACGAGGAGGGAAGCTGAGCCCCAGATACATCGGACCATTCGAGATACTTGGCATGATCGGAGAGGTAGCTTACAGGGTTGTACTTCCACCCAACCTAGCAGGAGTTCACGATGTCTTTCTCGTATCCCAGCTGAGGAGATATGTTCCGGACCCCAGTCATGTGCTAGATCATTCAGAGTTGGAGATCGGACCGAGCCTTGCAGTTACTGAGCAGCCGGTGGAGATATTAGACAGGAGGGAAAAGAGGCTGAGGGACAAGGTTAAACCTTTAGTACGAGTAGCTTGGAGCCGTCACTCTCCGGGTGAATCTACTTGGGAAAGGGAGTCGGACATGAGGGAGAGATATCCTTACTTGTTCGATCCAACCGCTGCGAGGGAACCACCCGTTCCCGCTTGATACCTTAGAGGTTAGTTTTGATCGTAGCCTTAGTCATTTGTTGCATTGCTTGTTATGTTAGAAAATTGTAGGGTCTTCAATACTTGTGAATTTTGAGGACGAAATTTTTTCAAGGAGGGAAGACTTGTCAGCCCCTGTTTTTCAAATTTAATTTAATTAGTGTTAATTATTTGCTAATGACCTATTTAGCTTTAAAATAATTTATTATGATTTTTAGAAATTTTTTAAAAATTTTTTAAATAGTTTTTAAGTCAAATTATATTATTTTATAATTAACTGAAATGTTTTAATATCATTGTGTAATATTTAAATTTGTTTTTATATCATTTTGCAAATAAATCAATTGTCTTAATAGAAGTTTGTAAATAATATTTGCAAACTGTTTGGGCGTTGCACTTTTATGCAATATTCAAATCTTCAGGGGGCTATCTGCAAAACCCAAAACTTAACTGCCCCCGACGACCGTGCGCTGTCGTCGTCTCCGGCGACCATTACCGTAACCCTAACCCTAATCCTAATTCGAACCCTAATTCCACCGCCCTAAAGTCCTATAAAACTACCCCGACCCCCGAAAGCCTAACCCTACTTCGTTTCGACCCCCACGACCACCGTCTCCCCCATTTCCAGTTCGTCGTAACCCTAACTCCGGCCACACCCCACCGCCACCTCCATAGCCGCCTACACCGCCAATAAACCCCACCGACGTGTTCGCCCCGACGAGTGGAGTCCAGCGCCACCCGAGCGCCGAGTCGACGACATCTCCTCTGCCGTCCAGTACCATCGACTTTCCCCCCTCCCGACGTCGGACACGTAGGTAACACTCTAGAAACTGTGTTGTGCGTGTCCCAGTCTCACATATGCGACTCACCGTGTCCTGACGAACCTAGGGGTAAGTGTCACCCCCCGTTTTTCGTTCTACGTATTTCCAGTATACGTATACGGAATCCTGACATGTATTTTTATTTTTCTGCCTGGCTAGCTAATTTCAGTTTAATCTTGATTAGGTTCATCATGGCATGTAATGGTTTAACTTGGTTTATTTTGGGTTGGCTTGGTTTATTCTTTGGTTCATCATGTTAAACCCACCACCTTTCCCCTTTATATCCCACCTAACTTTTACTACAAAAAAAGAGAGCTTTTGGGACGACACTATAATATACGCTACTATAGAATGTCCCAAAAAATTAATATTTGGGACGCCTATCTATTTTGTAACAAAAATTAATATTATTTAGGACAGATTTCTAAATGGATCATAATAATGTATTTTTTTAAGACTAAAAATTATTTATTGTCCCAAATAAACTTTTGGACCGTCCCAATAAAACTTGGCGGGAAGTCAAAACAATTGGCCGCCCAAATTTTGGGCCCATTCCATCTTTTCTTTATTTTATATATTTATTTTTGCATTAATGTTAGCCGTCTGATGTGAATGGTTCAATCTGAACCATTGATGTTAAACACTTAATATCTTTTCTACCAAACACTAATCCTCCCTCTCAGACCGACCAAACACCAATTCTCTTTTGCAACACCGCCCCACCCAAATCCCCACCCAAAGATCCTTTGGAGTGGATCTCCAAGAAAAAGCTTTAGGAGAATGGAATCGCCGACGGAAGGTACGTTCATCTCAAAAAATTATGCTATGGAGTTAATCTTCATGTCAATTGGATCTTGTCGATCTTGTCGGAGGTGATAAAACCCTAATTTTTGTGAAATATAGCTTGTCGATCTTGTCGGGGGTGATAAAAACCCTAATTTTTGTGAAATAGAGCTTGTTGATCTTGTCGGGCTATTATAAAGCCCTAGTTTCTTGTCGATCTTGTTTGGACTGTCAAAAAAATCCTAGTGTCAGTCGAATTTATCTATTTACTTCTTTCATAGCCATCCACGTCTAGTCTGGAACAAAAGTTAGGTCCGGTCATGGAGCATCAGGGTGTTGAGCATGCAAAGAGGGAAAGCAATCGTGGATGCCTTATATATCAATATTAGGTAGTAGGCAACTGTCTGGCTCGCAGGAAGGAAATTGTAGTTATTTCAAAATAAAAGAGATGAGAAGTTTTGTAAGGTGTTCTAGTGGAGGTTGGTATTAAGCACAATGATTTAACTTATTTGTGCTTGGGCACTTCAATTTATATCACACAATAGTTTTGGTTGAAATATAAATTTCATTTTTTACTTTATTTTTTAAAATTATCGAAGCATCTACAATCTAGTAGCATTAGAGCGTTAGGTCTATTCCTAGTCAGGTCGTGTGTGCATTATTTATTTGAAGTCATCTATTATTTTTTTTGAGCTAATTTTAGGTCTTGTAGTAAAGAGATTATTGGGGGTCATGATTATAATTGTCTTTGACAGTATCATTTTCATTTATAAACTCCTTTATATCATATTTAGAGGTTATGCAATTCTTTACTTTTTACAAGATCTATGCTATCTGGATTATTTGTTTGCACTAATTAATTACTATTAGTCTTCTAGTTTCTTAATGTTCTAGTAATGAATAAAGATCGTCAGTTGCACTTGCATTTATATATGAGATATATGAACTCTATCAACATATAAGGTGCAATAGTTTTTAATATGAGGTCTCATGCATTATAGGGGCTAACTTCCAAAGGTTTAGTGGCCCAACTGCATTGTCATATAGTGATATATTTGTGTTTCTAAAGGTAAAGTATCTGATCCATAAATTTGGTACTTGGTTTTACTAGAAAACTTATCGTGTTGTTTGTTCCATTATGTTTGCTATAGTTACATATCTATTCTAAGTTGTGGCTTGGGATTGACTGATTGTTTGAAGGCTATTCAATTGTCTTCTATTTTGTGTATGTGTTGGGATACCTTAACATACTACCCAGGACACCTTTTCATTTAGAAAGTCATCTGGAGAAAATTTATTATCTGCGTGTTTTTCATCAAATTATTGAGCTATGCTTGAGGCTTGTTTCAGAGTACATATGTGTACAGGAGCATGGGATTGAACACTTTCTGAGACATTTAGGAAGAAATGTGTTAAATAATAAGAAGGATGAGTTATTAGTTAATTTTATTATTTTCATTTAAAGATTTGTAGAGTGTATATTTGGTGATTGTGGCCACTGATTCAATTTTTGCAGCTATAGTATGCTTCTACTTTATGCCCCTGTGTCTCAAGTACAATTCCTTTATTTATTTCCTTTTAAGTAAAATAAAGATTTTAACATAGACTTCATAATTTACATATAGATAATTAAATCACTTATCTTTCAAAAAATTTGTAGTTTTTGGAAATATTTAGTACCTTTATCAAGTTTTATATTCTTCCTGATAAATTATCACAGATAAACATGTCATTAGACATGACAACTTAAAATTGGTTTTCAATAAACGAGAGCTGATAATTGTGGTAGTGCTCTGGCAGTAGTAGATCTTATTTTAGAATATGTTAAAACCATACTTATTTGGATCCCCCAATTTGCCTAGGAACATGTTCCCCTGCTTGTTTTAATATTGTGTCAAAATTTGTTGACTTTGTATAGTAATTTGTTTAAATACGTGTTACTTTTTTTGCCATAATTCCTCCAAAAAATTTGCCATATACAATTTTTAGAGAGCACTTCAAGGAAAATAAATTAAATTCTCCTTGGATTTCCAGGACTTGCCCAATATGGTTGCTATAAAAGATATTGATTTTCCTGATGTTGATGCTATATTTTTTTGCGTGCCACATGGAACAACACATCTTCATTTTTCTTTCTTGCATTCATAATATTTTAGATGATCTTGTCTAATTATAGGGATAAATTTTTATAATTGGCATTCTTCCTTTAGGCTCTATTTGGCTCTAAGGATTTCCTTGGATCAACCATGCTAAGAAGGTTATGCCAGTAACCATTTATGACAGTGGTATGTAAACTCAACCAAATGCTCATATTACTAGTTTTATATTTTTTCATGTAAAGATTTTTAAATTGTTAAACTAAAAAGCTTATTACATTTTTTTTTATACATATCAAGGCTCCAACAGTGAAATAAACCAAGGCTTGAAGTGCTGATACCAGCACATATGGTCGTATCATATCTTTTTGGCATATCTGATCCAATACTCACTCCCAACAATTATATGTTCGATACCCAAACTGTGGCTCAACATCCCATGTAATTATCGGTTCAATTATGCAAAGAAAAAAGCTAAAAGAAAAGGAGAAAGTAAAAAGTTTTCAACGATATCAATCGAAGAGGAAAATAAAAAACAACAAAGTTACCCATCAAAGATATCTTGTATGCCTCTTTTTTCATCTGTTCTATAATTATATATAAAGTTACTACCATAAGTTCTTGTATATGATTGTCTATGCGATGAGGGGGAGAATGTGGATAGTTTACTACTGATACTTTTTTGGGGGTTACATGAAGCACGATACAAGTGTTAACCTCACATACGTGCATTGTGTAAGGCCATTTATCTAAATTTTATGTTATATTTACTTCCAACCGAGTGTCTTATGCTAGGACAATCTTAAAGCTTTGTGACATGGCTTTGACCCCTATTATGAACAAAATTCTTCATTATAATAATCTTTTTCGATATGATAAATAACATATGAATTTGGAGTTCTTTGCAATAGATAGTCAGGTAACTAATGTTGACTTTTTATGTAATTCTTTATTTATTTGTTTTCCATTCCTATTTTAAGAAAGGTGATTATCCTGAAAGCCTATGTACCACATAAATCCTGACTAATGTTGTATTTAATGTTGGCTTTCAGGAAAGGTGATTATATTTACTTCCAACCGAGTGTCTAATATTGGCTTTCAGGATAATCACCCCTCCATCAAAATCCTTTTCGTTAAATTGAACAACGAACATCAAATATACTAGCAGCCAATTGCCATTTCTAAGTGTTTATTATATTAATAAAATTGGTTCACATTCTCAGACATTACACAAAAAATACAAAATAAACCAGAATGTGCCAAAATTGATGTTGTGCCAGCCACATGCCCTTATGTTGTATTGTATTTGTGTCTGTGCAACATAAGTCATATCTTAGTAGGTCTATATCTATTTCTTTGACAAGGTAGCATTATTTCAACTATTATAAATATTTTCTTGCCACACAAAAGTGATAAAACTTATCACTGGAAGTTAGCTAGGCCTTTTGTATTTCATAGCTGATTTTAGACTCCTATTTGTCAACAATTTCTTCTCTCCAAACTGTAATGCCAACTCTTGTCATAAGGTTTTCTTCTTTGAAAAGGTTTTGAACATGTGGCATGTAACATATAAAGTTGTTTATACTTTTAGAAAAGGAATTTGTTATTTTGCCATTTGGTGTTACTCTGGGTTTGTGGCACATAATTATTCATGATTAGTGGCTCCTAATTCTCAGTTTCACTATTTTTTGTTAAAGGTATTAATGAAGATAATTTGAAGTGTGATATTGTCCGAGACTTCTCTTTTTCTTTCAGGGTAGGGTTTTGCTAAAGGTACTATACATATAGGCATACGCACATTTTATTCTGCTTATATCTAGATTTTTTTTGTTAATTTTGGTTTTATTGGCAAACAATTTTTTTGTTATTTAGTCATATAGATTTGTGTTGTTTCAAAGATTATATTTCTTCTTTCCCCCAATTTTACCATAAGATAATTGATTTAATTTGACATATAAGCTGTTGGTTTAATTTGAGAAATTTGTGTAAATATCACACTGATTGTATTGAGAAGCTTTTCATTTTGTTATTTGTGAAATGTTTGAACTATAGAACATATTTTTAAGAAAAAGTTCTTACAAGTCGATGTGCGAGATAAATCTCTTTCCTTCCTACAATTAATTTAAGTTTAACCTATGCTACAGAAAGCAATCACCAGCGTTCCGGGATTTACTCTCTTTAATGTTCTTATAAATATTGTTCTATTATGAACGAATAGTACAATGTATTCTTAATTTTGGTGCTGTATGTTTGCAGAGAGAACTTTTAGTAGGAGGAAGAGTTCACCATTCGCAGGAGTAATCTACAGTAAGCGCTCGATAATTAAGATGAATGTTCATATTTTTCAGTACAAGTTTATATATAAAGTTTAATTAATATGAGTAGCATAAGTAGTTCTAATTGATTTACTTGTGAAGTTCATATCTTTGCTTGTCATCTAATATTATTATATTGTCTGTGAACTGCTAGTTTTCTCAATTTTTTACAAATTAAGGTTGCTTTTGAAGTCCACCTATCTTAGTCTTATAGTTTAGCTTAAGGATTGATAACACCAAGAGGATTGTGTTTCTTTAGTGCATATTTTGGTATCCCGGTTAAGAAAGTCTTTTGGCTAAAATTGGGTAATATCAACCTGTATCAGAGTTAGACATAATAAAAAATATCAGCCCGTATTTGAGTTGTTTACTTGGGCAGCAGATTTATTTTGCTTATTTACAGGATTGAATTGTGCATTTTGCTTATGGCCCTTTTGAACTATAAAAAATTCTAGCTCTTCTTGTTAAGAATCTTAAGATTCTTTGTGCTTTTCTAACAATATGTATATCTCTGCACCTTAATAATTCAGAGACTTGTCACTTATAAACTATGTTCTCTAAGGTAAACCCCTTGATATAGACAAGAAACTGATATGTAGGGATGGTTTTTGTCGTATATATTTAAATGGTATCTTGTGAACTCAAGGCTAGAATGGGTATCCAGTTTTCAAACCTTAATAAAATCAACTTTATACCTATGATTTAATGGTGTAAAAGGATCCATGTTTTGGTAGTTACACTTGATTCATGTTCTGCTACCTGAGAGAGGAAGTGATTCACAATTGTGGAATATCCTGCCATGAGATTTACCGGACGAAGCTGTTATAATAGATAACATGGAAAAAGTTTAGTACTCCAATCATCTAAACCTGTAACTTCACCAAATTAATAACTTGTTCGATATGATCAATTCAAGAAGCCTTTAGCTTAGCTACTTGTTGTTTTTAAAGTAGTGAAATTAATTCTTGAGAGACTATATTTTTTATAAATTGCGGATAATCCTACTCGATACTATATCTTGTGAACACGAGCACAAAATAGATATATTCATCAATCTTGGTGGTGTTTTGAGGGTTTGTCCTTTTGAGGATATATAAACAATAAGGAGTCTTAGTCCAGTGACATAATTGTGGACAATTCAAATTGGGTTCTTTTGTGATATATTTAGTGTTTTATATTGTGACATATTTAGAATTCATTATCTGCAGGTTGTTTTTTATGAGGCTGATTTGTTTACTTCTATTTGCAGGTCCTTCCAATGCTTTTTGTACCTATTTTGCAAATGATGGGAGATGCCACTTTGGAAAATCAAATATGTTTTGGACTTGTGTAAAAAGTCGTAGATTTTATTGTAAATTAAGTGAATGCTTACTGATGTAAAACTTGATAGGAACACTCTAAGTGATGTAAGACTTGGATTTCATTTTGTGAACAATGGGATATTACCTTTAAATATGTTTTATAGAAATCGTTTTGTTAACGTTGCGGCTACGCTTTGTTAATGTTGCGGCTACCATATGCATTTTCGACTAAATAAAATAGTTCTGTATGAATTTTTGTTGTATATAAAATTCAATTATATATTTTATATATAAACAAGAAATTAGTAATTCCATAATAATTTAAACAATTGTTAAGTTTTTCGGACGATTATAATACTGTAACAAAAAGTAAATTACTTTTTTTGGGACTTTTTAAAATTCTGTCCCTTATTTATTAGGACGAAATATATATGTTACAAAAACTTATTTTTTGGGACAAATTAATAAACCGTCACACAAAAGCATAAATTTGAAAACTTTTGAGATGTTTTGCCTAACCGTCCTTTAACAGTAATTAGGACAGCAATATCCGTCCCTAAAGTTTTTGCCACGCCACCCTAATGGGACCGTCCATTCCCGTCCCAAATATTTGTTGGGACGGTAATTGCAGTTTTAAGACGATTTTTTGTTGTCTCCAAAGGTCACTTTTTTTGTAGTGTGATCTCTCTCCTCCGCTTTCTCATTAACTCTTCTTCCTTCTCCATTAAACCCACCACCAACCAAGAACACCCCTTTGGCAAGTGCAACTTGCTTCCACAAGAGAACCTATTTTATTGTTCCAATAGCTTCTTCTCATGTTTCTAAGACACATTAGAACTTGTCATTTTCCATTTTGAGGCTTTGATTTTTATAGATCTAGAAATTGGTCATTTTCGGATTTTGGTGGTTTTGATCTATCAAACTCCTTCGTTTTCAAGTTTTGATGGTTCCATGTCGTAGAGAATTTCATTCTAACCCAATTTTGACCATTAGAAAGTTGGATTTGGACTTGTTTTGACTAAGTTATGGATTTTTGAAGCTTTGGGTTCAACCATGAAATTCCTACTGCTTTGGAGAAGACAGTGAGCAGTGTGCGTGAGCTTTTTAGCTTGCGCCACTGAGTTACGCACGCTCTTTAGCACAGCGCAGTCTGACTCGTGCGCAGTCTGACTCGAGCGCAGTCTGACTCGAGCGCAGTCTGACTCGTGCGCAGTCTGACTCGAGCACAGTCTGACCTCGTGCGCAGTCTGACTCGTGCGCAGTCTGACCTCGTGCGCAGTCTGACTCGTACGCAGTCTGACTCGTGCACAATCTGACTCGAGCGCGGTCTGACCTCGTGCGCAGTCTGATTCGTGCGCAGTCTGACTCGTGCGCAGTCTGACTCGAGCGCAGTCTGACTCGTGCGCAGTCTGACTCGAGCGCAGTCTGACCTCGTGTGCAGTCTGACTCGTGCGCAGTCTGACTCGTGCGCAGTCTGACTCGAGCGTAGTCTGACCTCGTGCGCAGTCTGACTCGTGCGCAGTCTGACTCGTGCGCAGTCTGACTCGAGCACAGTCGGACTCGTGCGCAGTCTGACTCGAGCGCAGTCTGACTCGTGCGCAATTTGACTCAGGCGCAGTCTGACTCGTGTGCAACCTGACTCAGGCGCAACCTAGCCTCGCGCAGTCTAGTGCCTGGCGCAACATGACTTGGCCTGACTCTTCCTGGCGCAACTTGACCCGA